>SJYQ01094285.1:390364-446041 GCA_006410935.1 Redunca redunca | reverse complement strand
ACATTTTAAAATGACAGGATTAGCTGGAAGGTTTTCAGGAAGGAGAAAGTGTCCTCAAGCAGGATACCTTGTTGTTATATAATCCTTAGTACAGAGTTTAAACCGAGTTGTTTGTTGTATAATCATCAGTTCCCTTACAGAAAAAAAAAAATTTTTTATGTGACTAAGACTAAGGAATCTGGAGAAGGAAATGGCAACCCACTCCAGTACTCTTGCCTGGAGAATCCCATGGAGGGAGGAGCCTGGCGGGCTATAGTCCATGGGGTCACAAAGAGTCGGACACGACTGAGCGACTTCACTTTCACTTTAAGACTAAGGAATGTAGAGAAAAAAAGACAAGACATTTGTCCTTTCCCCCTCCTTGAGAATTCCAGACCCCTTTCTCCTCCTCTTATCAACCTGCCTGGGAATTGCCTCTCTCAGGAGGCCCCCCAGTGCAGAAGCTATAAGGTGGTATTGAAAACATATGTTGTATAGTGCCTGACATGAGGTAAGGGTTCAAGAAACTAACTGCTATTTTCATCACTATCATGATTATTCTTGTTATAAAGTAAGCTTAGCCGTGCTTCTTAGATATGCAGGTGGGGATGTTAGGTGGACTGAATTGACTGAGGTTCAGAGCAGAGAAGGGATCTGGTGGTGAGTGTCGAGAGTACAGATGTTACTCTAGGCCAGGGGAGGGCCTGGATGTGAGGGTGAGCGGGAGGCAGTGGCCTCGGCTGTAGGATGGCACGGGTGACGCAGACAGTCCTCCATAAATGTAATTCCCTCCATCAAACTTCCATATGAGTAGGACAACAGAAAACCGAGGTTATTTTCTCTGGAATGCACGTTTTTCATGTCTTTATTTTTAAAATCGAGTGAACAGATGCAGTTTGAGTTTCACAAAACTCTAGCAAATAGGTGTGGTAGGATATTTTTATAGTTTATGGTTGACAGATTATAGAGAAGCAGAGTGATACGCTCAAGATTTAAATATATATTTTAAAATATATATATTTATACTATATAATTATAATAATTATAAATATGTATTATATATTTATCTGTAGATGGCAGAGTTAGGCCTTGACCTCAGAGCTCCGACTAGCTTAGTGCTTTTCTCCCTTGTCTTTCTTCCTCCACTGTGTCTACCTGTACTCTCCTTGCCTAGTTCTGTTCTGTTGCTTTTGATAAGGATCCAGTGAGACATGATCCCAGAGAGCTGATTAGCATTTTCTCGGGTGCTGGCCACTGCCTTCCTTCAAACCTGGCTTCCTCTTCAGACTTAATAAGCATGCTCTTTGTGCTGTCGTTTAGGATACTGACTGAAATGTTAACTCAGCCAGTTGCGGGCCACTTCCTGCCACTGTTCTTCAGTCTCAGTTGCCACACTTCGGGTGATGGGTTGTGTGATGTAGGTTGTGCTCTATTGAGGAACAGGGTTAAAATCAGAGATGTATTTCTTACAGGCCACTGCACTGTTGTTAAGGGTCAGTCACTGTCCATCTGACTGGATAGATAACTGAAAGGAAGAAATATTTCATTATAATCTTAGGAAAGCCTCAAATTACTTATGCCACCAGCTCTAATCCTTGAAAAAGCAAGTCATTGAAAGGTACAATAATTAAAGCAGTGCCTCACAGTGACCTTGGCACTTGATTCTCTGAGACATAAAAATTGTTTGCCACCTCAGTCAGCTTTTGATTCGTGGTGCCTTTGAAGAACAATTCGAATCATGAATTGGAAAGAGGCCAGGAGACCCATCTGCTTAGAGTTGGTCTTTCTAAATTGGGTGCAGTACGTAGTGCTGGGGGAAATGGCACACCTCTCTTATGCATGTTTTCATGAGCCTTCTCAGTCTCTAGAGAATCCACCCATGCACTGTTAAATTGTGTCATTTGTGGAAGCACAATGACAAGGGCCTAAATTGGAAAGCAATGTAGAGTTAGCAAGGAAACATTTTCCTTTAAAAGAGGACCTTGCTAATTTCCTACGTCCAATATAAAGAGCCTAGAGGGATCAAATAAACATAAAATGCTAATTCAAAAGGCCTACTACTTTCTCTTGTTGCTAAATTAAAATACCACTTGACATTTCATATAGATCATCACAGTGAAGTGGAACTGTAAATGTTTGCAAGGAAATGGAAAATAAAATTAAAAGAAGAAATAGGGGATATAGATGATTCTGGACTTGTCTTATTTCTCCTTCCACCTCCCCACTATAAATAAACAATAGCAATAATAGCCAGAATTTATTCAATGCTTTCTATGCAGGAAAGCCTACATATGGATTATCTCATTAATCCTTGGGATAATTTTATCATTTCACATTATAGATGGACACAGTGAAGTTTAGGGAGATTAACAAACTGGTCTAGTCTCATTTCCCTACTTAGTGTTCTTTAAAGAACTCACATTTTCCATAGAAATGTCTTGTCTGTTTCTTCTCTCCAAGTTAGACCCCAGTCTTGCCTTGGCTAATGTAGAAAAAGGAGAAAGGAAGTTAGCATAGGTGTATCCTGTGCTTACTCAAAAGTGGAGAAGCAGAGTTATCAAAAGAAGGGAAGAAATACCGTAGGAAGGAGTTTTCAGTTTCTGTAGTCCAATATTTTCATTTTCAGATGTTTTAACTATACTTTCAAGATAATAAAATAAAACATTTAGTTAGAAGTAAGCCTGGACTTGAAACTAGTGTTGCCCATTTCCAGTCTAGTACTATCCATATACTATATTACATTGCTTTTCTTAATTTCAAACTGAGAAAATGCCCCCTTCCCAGACAATTTAAGTTAGATGTGGTTATTTATCTGTTTGACATAGACTTTTTGTAAAGGAATATACTGGTTAGGAACTTCCATTCAGTTACTTGTATCAGTATATTTTATTGATGTTTATGTTCACTTAGCAGGAATTGTAATTTTCCTAAGTTCATGATGATTATTTTTTACATTTTTTTTCTTGCTAGGGTAAATTTGAAGTTGCCATTGATGCTTCAAATAAAATAATATAGTTTTCAGACTGTCAAATATCACTGAAGTCAATATAAACTTGGAAGGAAAAAACACTGGATCCTAAAAAATTTTTTCTGGAAAACATTACACAGAACTTCAAATGATTTTTCCTTGTTTGGTAGTACAGAAGGGCTTCCCTGGTGGCTCAGCTGGTAAAGAATCCACCCGCAATGAGGGAGACCTGGGTTCTATCCCTGTGTTGGGAAAATCTCCCTGAGAAAGGAAAGACTAAATACAGAAAAAAATGGGTTTAATCAAGCTAGAGGAAATAAATCAAAAGGAAGCGCTGACAGTTTTATCTATAGTGACCTATTAATTGAAAGCAAACATCATCAAGCACCCTAATGTTTATTCCCTCCATAAATAATATATAGCAGGATTGGAAGCAAACTCTCTTTTAATGTTCTCGACTTTTTTTTTTTTTTACACAAAGGCTTTTCTTAGTGTTGACAGTAATCAGGAGGCATGGCTTACAGTAGGTCTTCCATATTGTGGTAATCAGATAATTTCAGTTAAACTATTAGATTATTAGATTACGGCAGCAATTAATTACTTTTTAGAAAATTCTCTACACATGGCGAATGGCTACCATTTGTGGGTGTATTTGAATATGCCAAATCTGTGTCTAGTGGTAGCTTATCTTTCTTTCTTTCTTTCTTTTTTTTTTTCAGAAAGCCTCAGAAGGATAAGAGGTTGTTTCCATTTACTTTTAATTGATGTTTCTCAATTTGAAAATATGATATACTAAAACTTGCTTCTGACAATTTTTTTGCTTCTTGTAGACTTGTTTCTGCAATCCACAATTTCCCTATGCCTTTGTTTTGTGAATATGTTGGTGTAAGTGCAGTGAGGAAGCAGTTTAGGAATTAAAAGCGTTTATCACGAACAATCCTGGGCTTCCCAGGTTGCTTTTAGTGCTTCCGTGGTGACTTAGATGGTAGAGAATCCGCCTGCAATGCAGGAGACCTGGGTTCAATCCCTGAGTCAGGAAGATCCCCTGGAGAAGCCAATGGCAACTCACTCCAGTATTGTTTCCCAGAAAATTTCATGGACAGATGAGTCTGGAGGGCTACAGTCCATGGGGTCGCAAAAAGTTGGACATGACTGAGTGCACGCGCACACACACACACACACACACACAGAGGCCTCCATGGGTTGTTCATATCCAGCAGTGTGTGAGGAATTGCTTAATAATTTTTACAATGAAACATAAGGTGATATTAGAAATGTAAGGTGATACTACTATTTATATTGGCTTTTTTCTAGACCTCCATTCCAAACCATGTGCTGTGCTGTGCTTAGTCAGCTCAGTCATGTCCGACTCTTTGTGACCCCATGGCCTACAGCCCGCCAGATTCTTCTGTCCATGGGGATTCTCCAGGCAAGAATACTGGAGTGGTTGCCATGCCCTCCTCCAGGGGATCTTCTCAACTCAGGAATCGAATGCAGGTCTCCCTGATTGCAGGCAGGTTCTTTACCGTCTCCATCACCAGGGAAGCCCATTCCAAACTAGAGAGACTTGTAATTTTCTTTTTTTTTCATTTTCCTTTAAGAGGGCTCCAGAATCACCGTCTTCCAGTTGACTACTTCTTTGGGTCCCTGCTGTACTTTGAATCTACCTCTATTGTTAAGTCTACTTCTTTGAATCTCTGCTCACAACATAGAGATGCATTTACATGCATGTTTGTGTTTTCCAGAGACTTAGTTCCTTGAGAACAGGGAGAAAAGGCCTTAGTCATCTTTGTAGCCCTAGAATTTCATACTGGGTTTCGCCAGTCGTATGCTCTTGCAAGTCTCTGTTGAATTAGATTTAATTTGCAAGACAAGAAAGCAGGAATTATGTATTCTATTCTTTCACTTGTTTATCTTTTCTTAAGTAAAATAGAGGTTTGCTCTGCTTAAAGAAGTTTATACTGAACCAAATTTATTTTAAAGATTAGATGTTTATGGAAGGAGAAGCAAATAGCAGGTGTTAGACTGTAATCACTGGAGAAGGAATTGGCAACCCACTCCAGTATTCTTGCCTGGAGAATCCTGTGGACAGAGGAGCCTGATGGGCTGCTGTCTGTCCATAAGGGCTGCTGTCCATAGGGTCGCATAGAGTCAGACACGACTGCAGGGACTTAGCATGCATGCTTGCATTGAAAAAGAAATGGCAACCCGCTTCAGTATTCTTGCCTGGAGAATCCCAGGGATGGGGGAGCCTGGTGGGCTGCTGTCTATGGGGTCGCACAGAGTTGGACACAACTGAAGTGACTTAGCAGCAGCAGCAAATTGTAATCTTATAGCTTCTTTCATCTTTGTTGTAATCTTTAAAGAAATGAATTGATAATGTCAAATATGCTGTTTTGATATGGAAATACTTTTAAGTTACTTGTTATGGATAATTACCTTTCTCCCGTAGAGAATATTGTTGAAATTAACAATAGCAAAGTACACTTTTCTTCATCAACAAGGTACAAGCTGTTTTGAATTCAGTTTCAAGAACAATTTATATTAACTCTAAACCAAAGAAATTTGAAGTTAGTTTGAATCATTGACTGTAATGTCTTTTCTGAATTTCTTTTAAATGTGATTCTTTTTCTAATGTCTGTCATCATTCTTCTTTCAGTACTTAACATTAATTTGTTCATGTTTTCATAAAATTCTGATAAGTATTTATTAGTCTTTTTTGAAAGTTTGTTTCCTGTTACTTTCATTTAAAAATTCCTCTTACTCTGAATTTGCAAGGTAGTTTTGATCTATTTTTTTATTTTATTCTTAAATTTACCATGTAAGCATTTTTAAGTGTATAGTTCACTGGCATAAAGTACATTAGCATTTCTATGAGAAAGTCACCAACATTCCTCTCTAGAACTTTTGCATTTTCCCAAACTGAAGCTCATATCCATTAAATAATAACTACTTTTCCTCCATTTTCTCAGCCCCTGGCAACCACCTTTATTCCTCGTACCTTTATGAATTTGATTATACTATATACCTAATGTAAGTAGTATGATGTTTGTCATTTTGTGACTAGCTTATTTCAGTTATTGTAATGTCTTCAGAGTTTATCCATGTTGGAGCGTGTGAGAATTTCCTTACCCTTTAAGGCTGAATAATATCCCATTGTACATGTATACCACATATTGCTTACTCATTCACCCTTCAGTGGACATTTGTGTTTCCATCCATGTTGAAAGGAAAAACTGGGAACTGTCAGTTTTTTAGACTGAAGTGGGCATCTTCATGGAGGACATTTTGGAAGGACATGGGAAGGATGAGATCATTGAAACAAAAGATGATAGAGAAGAAAATTTATCAAAAGAAGAAACTTAAAGACATTTTTCTGTTCTAAAGGGAAAGGTAGAGAAAGAGGAGAATGGAGGAGGTATGGTCATTGAGAGGTACAGGGAGAAGCAGAAAGCTGATAGGGTGAAAGTCTTGCCTTAGAGGTCCGTGATCTCAAGCATAAAATTTTGGAAAAGGATCGTCATCTTTGACAGACACTGAAAAACCACATTATTGTCTCATATACAACTATCAATGTGAAATGATCAGAAAAACAGAATAATCTAGTTTGTATGACTAGCATAAATTGAACTTGTCCTGTAGATGGGGAGACAGTGACATAAAAGCTGGCTAAATTTCAATCGAACCACCAAGAACACACTGTTTACACCTTTAGCAGTTCTAGAAAGTACCATCATTTAGTGTATATTCTGTTACTCCTCCTGATAGTTGAAGGAAAAAGCAGATATGGAAAAGCTGTTTTGCAGTCTGTGCAGTATAATTCATTCTTTAAGTCTTTGTTATTGATCCTCTTTTTGGAGAATGCAACAGTATACACCATGGCAACCAGTGTACCAGACCCACACGGCATTTCAGCCACTCCAACAAGACTAATAATAGTAATCATTTTTATTTCTCTCGTTAACTCTAAGTGATATTTTTAGCTATCTTTAAAGTCAAAATTCTCTTTATTATCTTGAAGGAAAACCGTCATGCTGAATTAGAAAAGAATATGCATTTCTCAATATAATGTGTTTATTTCCTCACATCATTATATATTTTATTTTATTCAGCATGCTAGATTTTTTTTATTTTCTAGATCATGTATATTTATATAATTATTCAGATAATGACAAAAATGATTATGTTTCCTTGGCATTTGTGTGCATTAAATCTCTATCTGACGGGCATAGACTTCTAACATCAGAGTGCAAAATGTGGGCTAAAAAAATTGAACTTCCTTTATAAATTTATCTCCTGAAATTTCTTTTCCTCTTTCTCCCTATTTTAATAGATAAAATGGAACAGACAGAACTGAGTTCTAGAAGAGTGAACAGCAGTTTTCCCCTTTCGTCCCTTTCATCACCATGATTCAGGAGCCACTTTAGAAATTTTGGGGACCTCAGGGTCATCATTCAACAACCCAAATATTTTTCAGTAGATGTATGGAAGTTAATATAGAGTCTCTTTAAAAGAATTTATCTATATTTCTAATATTCTGAAAAAGAAATAGTGATGGTAATTTGATATCCTACTGCCTAAAAGGGATTTTAACAGTTCTAGATAGTCCTGGGCAACACTCTGCTGCTGCTGCTGATAAATTGCTTCAGTTGTGTCCGACTCTGTGCGACCCCATAGACGGCAGCCCACCAGGCTCCCCCGTCCCTGGGATTCCCCAGGCAAGAACACTGCAGTGGGTTGCCATTTCCTTCTCCAATTCATGAAAATGAAAAGTGAAAGTGAAGTCGTGTCCGACTCTTAGCAACCCCATGGACTGCAGCCCACCAGGCTTCTCAGTTCATGGGATTCTCCAGGCAAGAGTACTGGGGAGGGGTGCTATTGCCTTCTCCAGGGCAAAGCTCAGTCAATATGAAATCATAACCAAACTTCTCCTACCCTGTGCTCAGTTGTGTAGAATTGAAATGAGTGCAATACTATTTACAATAGCCTAGACTTGGGAGCAACCTAAAAGTCCATTGACAGAGGAATGGATAAAGGAGATATGGCACACATATACAGTGGAATATTAGCCATAAAAAAGAATTAAATAATGCCATTTGCAGCAATGTGGATGGACCTAGAGATTATCATACTAAATGAAGTAAGTCAGACAAAGACAAATATCATATAATTCACTATGTGGAATCTAATTAAAAATAATACAAATGATGGTGGTGATTTAGTTGCTAAGTCATGTCTGACTCTTGCAACCCCATGGACTGTTGCCTGCCAGGCTCCTCTGTCCAGTATTCTCCAGACAAGAATACTGGAGTGGGTTGCCATTTTCTTCTCCAGGGGATCTTCCCAACCCAGGAATCAAACCCAGGTCTCCTGCATTGTAGTCAGATTCTTTACCGACTGAGCCACGAGGGAAGCCTCTGATACAATACAAATACAAATGAACTTATTTATAAAAAATAATAATGCAAATGAACTTATTTATAAAAATAAGCAGACTTATAGATTTCAAAAACAAACTTATGGTTATCAAAGGGGAAATGTTGGGGGGAAGGTTAAATCAGGAGTTTAGGATTAGCATACACACGCTACTGTAAATAAGATAGATAATCAACAAGGACCTGCGGTGTAGCACAGGGAACTCTACTCAATATTCTGTGATAACCTAATGAGAAGATAATCTGAAAAAGAATGAATATATGTATATGTATAATTGAATCACTTTGCTGTATACCTGAAGTGAAGTCACTCAGTCGTGTCTGACTCTTTGTGACCCCACGGACTGTAGCCTACCAGGTTCCTCTAGTCCATGGGATTTTCCAGGCAGTAGTCCTGGAGTGGATTGCCATTTCCTTCTCCAGGGGATCTTCCCGACCCAGGGATTGAACCCGGGTCTCCTGCATTGTAGACAGATGCTTTACCGTCTGAGCCACCAGGGAAGTCCTGTATACCTGAAACTAACACAGTATTGTAATCAACTATACTCCAATAATGTTTTTTAAAAAAGGAAAATCAAGAATGCTTCAATAAATTAAAAATATATTTTCAAAGGAAAAAAAATTAAAAAATTGAAATTAGTGTCTTTGTTTTTCTGATGTATGGGGAGAGGATCAGGAAGATTGATGAGTGTAAAGTGGTAGAATCAAGATCTGAACTATGATCCAGAGCCCAGGTTTTTATTACTAGATCCCTGCTTTCCATGTAAAGAATAAAGATGACTAGCTGTGTAGAGCCCCAGAAATTCATCGAATCCAAGTAGGTTGCTGACTATTTTTTAAAAATTTCAGCTTTACTGAGATATAATTAATGAATAGTGATTTGATATGTGTTTTAGTATACATTGCAAAAGGATTTCCCTTTTTATCCTTTAAAAAATTTCTATTGTTGTTGTGAACATTTGTGTTCTCTCTTAGCAAATTTCAGTTATATAAAATGTTATAAACTCATAGTCCCTATGTTTTACGTTAGGTCCTAGAACTTAGTCATCTTACAGATGAAAGATGGCACCCTTTTACCAACCTCTGCTTGTTTCCTCACCCCCTAGGCCCTGGTAGTCAATTTTCTACTTTCTCTTTCTGTGTGTTTGATTATTTTTTAATATTCCACATATAAGTGATAGAATTCAGTATTTGTCTTTGTCTGGCTTTTTTTTTTTACTTAGCATAATGCCCTCAAGATCCATCCATGTTGTTGCAAATGTTATTGACTGTTATTAAAGTTCATCCTAGCAGTCAGGAGTGAGCTCATACATGCCAACCTGCAGAGAACATTCAGCCCGCCTTTAGATTCGAGCTGCTCAATTATGTTACCAGTATGTACTGAGCCGCATGTAGCCCCTGATAAACTAAGCTCAGTGAACTAACTCCTCTGTAGTGTGGTTTTTCCTCAACAGTGTCTAACATTTTATTATGAAAAATTCAAATATATGGAGTAATTGTATTGTGAATGTTCATATGCCTACAACCTGTATTCTATAATTAAATTTTTACATAAATTTATCTATATTTGCTGTTACCAAGTTAGCAATATTTGTATTTCTAACCTACCTACTAAATCACCGAAGGGCCTCCCACAAAATACCCACATTTTTTTTTGGCAGTGCCATCTGGTTTGCAGGATCTTAGTTCCCCAATTACGGGGTTGAACCCATGCCCCTTGCAGTAAAAGGGCAGAGCCCTAACCACTGGACCACCAGGGAAATCCCCAAATCTACTTTTGAATTCTGTTCTGTGCCTAAGCCTCTCCTACTGAGATGTGTGTGTGTCTGTGTGCTAAGTCACTTCAGTTGTGTCTGACTCTTCGTGACCCAATGGACCGTAGCATGCCAGGCCCCTCTGTCCATGGGATTCTCCAGAGTAGAATACTGGAGTGGTTGCCATTTTCTCCTCCAGGGGATCTTTCTGACCCAGGGATCACACTTGAGTCTCTTATATGTCTCCTACATTTGGCAGCCAGGTTCTTTACCACTAGCACCACCTGGGAAGTCCTACTGAGATATAGTTCCAGCTATTACCAGTTGAGTGTCTTCTGCAAACTTGTCATGTTTCACTCTCACAGGTAAGAAATTTGTATTACAATTGCAACTACCGCACAACACCCACCTGTACCAGTATACTAAGAATGCTAACACAAGCCTGTTTTCTTCCCCCTTTCTCTCTAGTCATTTTTCTAAGGGTGGAAGATAGGCAGTGAGAACAAAAGGGCTTCTAGAGAAGGCTCTCAAACAGTGACGTGCTTTCCCTCTGAAGCTATGTTGTGGTTTTAACAGAAAGAAACCTCTTTCTGAGCTTTTATTAAGAATAGTCCTTTTTTTCATATTAATAAAACGGTTCTCATCTGGAGGTTTATAAAGATATTCACTCTTCCACAGGGACCTGATGGTTTTAATGTTAGTTCTTTGAAGCTACTAGCTTCAGAAGACATCTGTATATTGCTTTAGTAATATAGCCGTCTACCTGTAGTCTCATTATTCAAGTTGTTAGAGGGCCATTCTGATTAGGCTTCTCAGCTCCCTTAGGAGGGTAGGATTTGGGACTGAAGGTCTAGGGACCCTAGGCTCTGATTAAAGACATATACTCTGGTCTAAGTTAATAGAATCAGGGTTTAAGATCCCAGTAAAGTCAGTTGGTTTCTGTTTGTAACTGAGTTGTACAATATATTTAGAAAAATATACAATTCCTGTATCAGTTTCAGTTCAGTCACTCAGTTGTGTCCGACTCTTTGCAACCCCATGGACTGCAGCATGCCAGGCCTCCCTGTCCATCACCAGCTCCTGGAGTCTACTCAAACTCATGTCCATTGAGTGGATGATGCCATCCAGCCATCTCATCCTCTGTCGTCCCCTTCTCCTCCTGCCCTCGGTCTTTCTCAGCATCAGGGTCTTTTCAAATGAGTCAGCTCTTCGCATTAGGTGGCTAAAGTATTAGAGTTTCAGCCTCAACGTCAGTCCCTCCAATGAACATCCAGGACTGATCTTCTTTAGAATGGACTAGTTGGATCTCCCTGTAGTCCAAGGGACTCTCAAGAGTCTTCTCCAACACTACAGTTCAAAAGCATCAATTCTTCAGTGCTCAGCTTTCTTTACAGTCCAACTGTCACATCCATACATGACCAATGGAAAAAACATAGCCTTGACTAGACAGACCTTTGTTGACGAAGTAATGTCTATGCTTTTTAATATGCTGTCTAGGTTGGTCATAACTTTCCTTCCAAGGAGTAAGCATCTTTTAATTTTGTGGCTGCAGTCACCATCTGCAGTGGTTTTGGAGCCCCCCAAAATGAAGTCAACCACTGTTTCCCCATCTATTTGCTATTAAGTGATGGGACCAGATGCCATGGTCTTAGTTTTCTGAATGTTGAGCTTTAAGCCAACTTTTTCACTCTCCTCCTTTACTTTCATCAAGAGGCTCTTTAGTTCTTCACTTTCTGCCATAAGGGTGGTGTCATCTGCGTATCTGAGGTTACTGATATTTCTCCCAGCAATCTTGATTGCAGCTTTTGCTTCATCTAGCCCAGCATTTCTCATAATGTACTCTGCATATAAGTTAAATAAGCAGGGTGACAGTATACAGCCTTGACATACTCCTTTTCCTATTTGGGACCAGTCTGTTGTTCCATGTCCAGTTCTAACTGTTGCTTCCTGACTTGCATACAGATTTCTCAGGAGTCAGGTAAGGTGGTCTGGAATTCCCATCTCTTTCAGAATTTTCCAGTTTATTGTGATCCACACAGTCAAAGGCTTTGGCATAGTCATTAAAGCAGAAATAGATGTTTTTCTGGAACTCTCTTGCTTTTTCGATGATCCAGCAGATGTTGGCAATTTGGTCTCTGGTTCCTCTGCCTTTTCTAAAACCAGCTTGAACATCTGGAAATTCATGGTTCAAGCATTGTTGAAGCCTGGCTTGGAGAATTTTAAGCATTACTTTGCTAGCGTGTGAGATGAGTGCAATTGTGTGGTAGTTTGAGCATTCCTTGGTATTGCCTTTCTTTGGGCTTGGAATGAAAACTGATGTTTTCCAGTCCTGTGGCCACTGCTGAGTTTTCCAAATTTTCAGACATATAGCGTGCAGCACTTTCACAGCATCATCTTTTAGGATTTGAAAGAGCTCAATTGGAATTCCATCACCTCTACTAGCTTTGTTTGTGGTGTTGCTTCCTAAGGCCCACTTGACTTCACATTCCAGGATGTCTGGCTCAAGGTGAGTGATCACACCATCGCGATTATCTGGGTCATGAGGATCTTTATTTACAGTTCTTTTGTGTATTCTTTCCACCTCTTCTTAATATCTTCTGCTTCTGTTAGGTCCATACCATTTCTGTCCTTTATTGAGCCCATCTTTGCATGAAATGTTCCCTTGGTATCTCTGATTTTCTTGAAGAGATATCTAGTCTTTCCCATTCTATTACTTTCCTTTATTTCTTTGCACTGATCACTGAGGAAGGCTTTCTTAATTTCCCTGCTATTCTTTGGAACTCTGCATTCAAATGGCATATCTTTTCTTTTCTCCTTGCTTTTCGCTTTCCTTCTTTTAACAGCTATTTGTAAGGCCTCCTCAGACAGCCATTTTGCTTTTTTGCATTTCTTTTTCTTGGGGATGGTCTTGCTCCCTGTCTCCTGTACAATATCATGAACCTCTGTCCATATTTCATCAGGTACTCTATCAGATCTAGTCCCTTAAATATATTTCTCACTTCCACTGTATAATCATAAGGGATTTGATTTAGGTCATACCTGAATCGTCTAGTGGTTTCCCCGACTTTCTTCAATTTAAGTCTGAATTTGGCAATAAGGATTTTATGATATGAGCCACAGTCAGCTCCCGGTCTTGTTTTTGCTGACTATATAAACTTGTTTGTTTCCAAGGCAAACCATTCAGTATCACAGTAATCCAAGTCTATGCCCCAACCAGTAACACTGAAGAAGCTGAACGGTTCTATGAACACCTACAAAACCTTTTAGAAGTAACACCTAGAAAAGCTTATAGGGGACTGGAATGCAAAAGTAGGAAGCACGCCAGGCCTTCCTGTCCATCACCAACTCCTGGAGTTCACTCTGTCTCATGTCCATTTAGTTGGTGATGCCATCCAGCCATCTCATCCTCTGTCGTCCCCTTCTCCTCCTGCCCCCAATCCCTCCCAGCGTCAGAGTCTTTTCCAATGAAGTAGGGCAAAGACTAAAAGAGTTCTGCCAAGAGAACGTACTGGTCATAGCAAACACCCTCTTCCAACAACACAAGAGAAGACTCTACACAGGGACATCACCAGATGGCCAACACTGAAATCAGATTGATTATATTCTTTGCAGCCAAAGATGGAGAAGCTCTATACACAGTTACTGTATATAAATAGCCAAGTTTTTCTAACTGAACAAGTCATGACTGTACATTCCATTCATATGCATTTTAAGGCTCAAAAGCTTCCTTTATAAAAAAAACTATGAAGTTATAGTATTTGAAATGCTTTCAATTCTAGTTTTAAATGAGGGCATGTATTCTGGTAACCAACATGAGTATAAAACCAGCAAATTGTAAAAACCTCAGAAAGGTGGTTAGCAGAGGGTTTTTCTCCTAAGTTACTCTAGCCAGGGAAGTGCTGAGATTGGAAGAAGAAAAACATGGATAGAAAAAATGGCTTTGACTTTGGAGAAGACTTTTCCTAGCAACATTCCGCTTGGAAAATCCTCAACATGTCTGAGATGCCCTGTATGTTGTGTGACTGACTGCAACATATCTCTCTGTAGGTGACATTTTTCCAGAAGACAGTAACAGAGTGTTTGCTTTTAAGGTGTTTCACTATTAAGCATTCCAGTAATTTGGATTTGTGAGACATCAAATTGCTCAATGGTATTATGGGTGTACTATCTATCTATCTATATAGATAGTAGAGTAATAGTATTTTGGGTGATAAAGTTGGTATAGCTGTTCAGAGGGAACATTTAGTGCTTGTAGACAACAACACTGTGCCATGTTCCACCTTTTCTGTTCAAATTTCACTTGCACTTTGATACACTAGATGGATATCGACACAGATTGCATATATCTAATTCAGTTTTTCACAAATCACCTGCCTGGTTATTTCAAGATCTTGCATGGTTCTCTGGTCCCGTCTTCCCGTCTTGTTCATCCTAGGCTGGCATACAGGGCAGATGTCTGCTCTTCTGGTTGAGACTCCCTCTCCTCTGGTGGGCAGTGCTGGGCTGTAAGCAGGTTATGTGCTCACCTCTCCAGGTGAGGTTAGTGGAAGAAGAGGGCGATAGAAGATGAGATGGTTGGATGGCATCACCGATTCAATGAACATGAACTTGGGCAAACTCTGGGAGATGGTGAGGGACAGGGAAGCCCGGCATGCTGCAGTCCATGGGGTCACCAAGAGTCACACAAAACTTGGAGACTCAACAACAACAACAGCAGCCGCTTGTCCTTTGTTTCAGGTACTAGCCTGGTTCAGATTGGAGGTTGGCTTTGGGACCCGCCTTTGTTAGAAGGTGTCCTGTCTTGGGGAACGGATTGCCTGACTAAATGTGGCAGGACACAGGAATGACCTTCATTTACTGAATGATAAATGAATTGAATGATAATATCATTTCAGATTCCAGGAAGTGACAGTATTAGTGTGCAACAGAATAGGAAATAGACCAGGGAAGGTGACTCAGATACCAGAGCAGAACTAGCATAAGGAAGAAGGAATGGGCTCCAAATTAGGATTTCATTTTCCAAATTAGGATTTCATTTCATGCTTTCTCAGTACCGTAGTGAAAAGAAATCAGTCCTTTGCACTGCAGAGTAATAATAGCTACACATATGTGACTGCTATGTGAGAAAAGAATCTTTTAGAAGTTGCTAAGATAGCATACTTGAAGCAGGTTAATTTGTTCACTAGACATTTATTGGGCACATTCTATATGCCAGGGTGCTCCCTGGTGGCACTGCCCGTAAAGAATCTGCATGCAATGTGGGAGACCTGGGTTTGTTTCCTGGGTTGGGAAGATCCTGGAGAATCCAATGGACAGAGGACCCTAGCAGACTACAGTCCTTAAGTTTGCAAAGAGCTGGACACAACTGAGCAACTTTCAGTTCACTTCTGTGTGCCAGGCTCTATTCCCACAACTGGGTGCAACATTAAACAAAACAGAGCAAACCCTTTGTTCTCTGGCCATTTACATTGTGGTAGGAATCAAGTGTCCTCAGCAGAGCTTGTCCCTGTTATTCTGGTGACCACATTAGAAGCATTGCTTACAGGATGATGGCTGAAGTACTTTGAGTGGGGGATCTACTTCTTAGTTACATGGACTTGTTATTCCATGTTTTACTCCACCCCTCCACTTGGGTAGATTCTGAGATGTGGAAGTGAGGCTTTATGAAACCAGTGGAAAGAAGGATTGAACTGAGAAGAAATCCGGCATATACTTACTCTCAAAGCAAGAGGAAACAATTGGCTACAGCGCAAGCAGTCACCTCCAGTCTCTAGACTTAGGCATGGAAACTGGAGAACCCTATCTGGAGAAGCAATGACTGATTGATTCACTTGGGATATATTTTAGCTTTGTTTACTTGTTGTTTGTTAAATAGTTGTTGTCGTTCCGTCACCATGTCATGTTCATGTTTGTTAAGCAGTAACAGATAAAATACATACAGTGCCTTATGACCTACAGTCTCCTTTCACCTAGTTCATGCTTTTAGAACCTAACAGAAACCCTATAGGTGAATGGAAAAGGTACGTTAACCTGTATGTGTGTGTGAGAACATATAGATGAAATAAAGGTTAGAGTCTTTATTCTGCTTCTAACTTTTAATCAACTTTTGCTGGGTAACCCAAATGGTTAAAGACATCTGATGGGTGTCAACTGCAAATAAAGCACACCCTAAAGTTTGAGAATTATTTTTTTTAAATATTTATTTATTTGTGTATTTATTTGCTTGTGCCAGGTCTTAGTTGCGGCACTTGGGGTCTCTTAGTTGCTGCATGGAGGATCTAGTTCCCTCAGCAGGGAACCAGGCCCTTTGCACTTGGAACACAGAGTCCCGGTCACAGGGAAGTTCTGAGAATTACTTTTTATTCAGCAGACATACTGAGAGGACTTGATGCCTGGAAGACAGCCTCTCAGGCAGCTGTGAGGGACTGCTCCGAAGAGTTAAGGAGCAGCCAGGAGATAGAGGCATTTTTGGCAACAAAACCCTGGTGGTCTGAACATCAAAAGATTGTTGTTAATTAAAGAAAAACCAGACATCTCGGGTTAATGAATTTAGCATTTTTCAATGCATGGGAAGATTGCAAGAGTCTGTGCTCTCTGAAATCATTCTTTTGATATGCACCTTTACTGTCTAGGGTCAGTATCCTGTTTCCTGTTTTTTTTTTTTTTTTTTCCCCCAATCCAAATCCCCTCAGGGTACACATGTGGCAACTTCAGTTGCTGATGGGTTGATGGACTGCAGCGTCCTTGGATTACTGATATGGGAGGTGACTTTCTGCATCCACCTGGGAGAGAAAAAGAGCTTGGTCTTAGTCTGATGGGAGGAGGCAGATTTTGTAGGTGAGCCACATGCCAAGAGAATGATTCTGCTCAGCTCTCTGTAGACAAATCTTACTTTCATTTATGTGTAGATGTATCTCCATGTTGTGTTTTTCTTAAAGAGGATAAAAACCAACACATGACTAGAGGTAACCCTAGAGATCCAATTCTTCTCATACTTTAATAAGAAAACTGAGACACAAAGAGGTCATCAGTTTCCCAAGTTAAAAATTTCTTACTAGTATAACAGGAACTCATAAAATAGGACAATTTACATTATAATATTGATGGAAATGAAATCTGTAGACACAAACATATGATGAAACATGTGGTCTTACCGATTCATTGATTCCTCTTAGCCATAATATTTACCTACCAAATTTCTTTCTATTTGTGGTGCTATTTTATATTTTTTTGTAGCTAATTGATTCTGGGGATAAAAATAAGCCCTACTGCCTCTGACTCAGCAGCCTTATACAGTTCATTCTCACTATAGTTTCATAAAATATGTCTCAACCGGGCAAATTTTAAATGAGTAGCTTAAGAAAATACCCTGCAGCCTCGTGGTGTAGTCTTGTCAACTCCCCCAAATGTGGAAATTCATGAGAGGTCTTGGAAAGAGAAGAGTTTTAAAGGGAATGGTGGGAGGTCAGTGAGCCTGATGGTTTAATGGTAGTGTAATCGCGTGCCAAGTTTTGTACCGTGGGAATAATACTTGCTTTTAAACCAATGGATCATAAGGAAATTTTTTTTTTTAACTTTGGATAATTCATGACTGTATCCTTCCAAGATGAAATTGAGAGTTAACCTTGAATTCCATAGCTCAATAGGTATTGTTGAAATTACAATATATTAGCAAACGGAATTAATAATTTTTGACAATAATGTATGTATTAAGCCAAAACAAGAGCTTTGAGGCCCTGAGAAGGCTGGCATGAGCAGAATCTCTAATGTATGAGCCTCTCTTCTCAGAGGGTAGATGCCACTCTACTCTGAATATTATTTCTGGATTAAGCCCAGATACTTCTTTGTTCTCTAATGTCCAGCATGTTTGCGGTTGTATACCTTCTATATGCCGTGCATTGTCGTGGGTGCTAGGGACACAGGAATAAGCAAACCAAGTCCCCAGGTACATGGAGCTTATGTGCTAGTGGCAGTTGCATTCCTGAGCGCATCCATGCATACAGACATACTTCTGTCTGATGGACTGTCGTCTTATTGGAGCATCTGATTCATTGCTAGGTAGATCCGCATGCTGATGCTTGGACCTTAGTGGATCGGTGAAAGCAATAATAAAAACAGATATTAACCAATTTTCCAGTGATGGTTTTTACTTTATCTCAGAGCCATCTTTACAGGTTCTATTTGACACTAAGGAAAGAAATTTCTTCTTCCATGCTTTTGTCACATATTGCCATAAACAAGTAGATAGATAAAATCCCTTTCACTGATAGATTCATTACAATTAATAGCAAAAAGAAAAAGGATGTGATTGTTTACAGAATTTGAAATTTATATTCTAGGGCCAATAATTCGTAAGAGAATTAGTGAAGATTACTTTGGGTTTCCTCTACTATTAATAATAAAGTTTGGCAGCACTCAGACTGCAAGGTTTTATGAGTAAGTTCTTCATTTGTTAAAAAAAGTTCTTTGTGATCTATATGTTGAATTTTTGATAGTACCGTCTATTTTCATGGGATATTGGTGAGGATTCCATGTCTTTTCCAACTTTCATACAATGCTGGTGGGAATGTAAAATGGTGTAGTCACTCTGGAGAAAAATATTATTTTCTCTTAAAAAGCTAAACACACACCTACCATACTCAGCCATTTCACTCCTAAATATTTACCCAAGATAAGTGAGAGCATGAATCCATACAAAGATTAGTATGCAAATATTTACAACAGCTTTATTTGTAATAGCCACAAACTTGAAACAAGCCAAATATCCATCAACTGGCAAATGGGTAAACAAAAGGAACAAACTATTGGTATCTACACCAACATAGATGATCTCAAAGTAATTATCTAAGTAAAAAAAACAACCAGACATAAAACAAACACATACTGTATTATTCCATTTATATAAAACTCTAGAAAATGCCAACTAATCCATAGTGACAGAAAGCAGATTTGTGAGTTTCTGGGGACAAGGTTGGGTATGGAGAGGGTCAGATTACAAAGAGACATCAGGAAATTTGGGGGAGTGATGGATATGTTCATTATTTCAACTGTGGTGATTGCTTAACATATGTTACATGTATATACATACATTAAAGCTTCTGATTGTATACTTTAAATACATGCAGGTTATTTTACATAAATTTTACCTCAATAAAACTATATTAAAAAGGGAAAACATATATATTCATTTTACCCATCAAACACGGATTGGGCTCATAGAATGCAATAGGAACATTTTCTTTTATTGCACTATCCACTTAATTTGTATCATAAAATTTCATTCATTTCAACCCACATAAATTTTAGGGTTCTCTTCTAGTGCTTCTGTGCTAAGTGTATCTTCACTAGTTAAGAGTGTCAACTAAAAAGATGCACAACGTGAGAGTTGTGAGTTAAGTTTTATTTGGGGCAAAATGAGGACTGCAGCCCGGGAGATAGCACCTCAGATAGCTCTGAGAGACTGCTCCAAAAAGGGAATGGGGGAAGGTCAACATGTAAGATTTTGGTGAAGGGGAGTTCAATACAATCAGTTACTCGCTTTACAAGAGGTTTTCTGCTGGTCACAAGGAGCTGATGTCACCATGAAGGGATTTAACGCTTTTCTAGATATGAGGAGATGCAAGGGTTGGGATCACGAAAGCAGTCCCTGAGAATATCTAACCATCTAAAGACCTGTCCCATCAGTGTCCCTGGTGCACAGAGTGCCTCAGTCTCCACCCTGACCTCCCTTCAGGGAGCACTGAAGGTCAGTAGCTGCGGTAGCACAGGGTTCAGTCTCCACAGAGGCAGACGGCAAGCGTCCTTGAAAAGCGCATTTGTAGATGACAGGAGTATGATGGGGTTTCTTTTCCGGTAGTAAGAGTAGCAAAAACTTTCCAATCGAACATGTATCACACTTTGTGGAATCTGGCAGAATCAAATCAAATCTAGGAGCTTGTCTCCCCTAGCCCCCTCTCCATTTCGCCCCTCCTCCTTCCCCCAGGAAACCACTGCTAATACACCAAGCTTTAACAGTGTCAACCAGGTCTTCATCTTGAAACCCTTCAGAGGCTGAGGTGATTTCTCCATCACAGTTCAGTTCAGTTTAGTTCAGTCGCTCAGTCATGTCCGACTCTTTGCAGCCCCATGAACTGCAGCACGCCAGGCCTCCCTGTCCATCACCAACTTTTGGAGTTCACTCAAACTCATGTCCATCAAGTTGGTGATGCCATCCAGCCATCTCATCCTCTGNATCCTCTGTCATCCCCTTTTTCTCCTGCCCCCATCCCTCCCAGCATCAGAGTCTTTTCCAATGAGTCAACTCTTCACATGAGGTGGCCAAAGTACTGGAGTTTCAGCTTTAGCATCATTCCTTCCAAAGAACACCCAGGACTGATCTCCTTTAGAATGGACTGGTTGGATCTCCTTGCAGTTCAAGGGACTCTCAAGAGTCTTCTCCAACACCACAGTTCAAAAGCATCAGTTCTTTGGTGCTCAGCCTTCTTCACAGCCCAACCCTCACATCCATACATGACTCTTGGATTTTTCGCCCTTGGGAACTCATTTCTATTCAAACACGAAAAACACTCAACAGAACTCCCTTGTTCTTAGAGTGTAGCATTTTGTTTTATTCTCACAGTATGCACGTACACAAATACTTTGGCCATTGTTTTCTAATTGTAGCATCAGTTTCCACAAAACTTTGTTGAATTTTATAGCATGTGGAAAATTGTAACATACACCAAGGTCATCTTTTGAGCATGTGGTCCTAAACATGATGGTCTTTTTTTTTTTTTTTGACTAAACATGATGGTCTTAATTCCTCATATTTTTTTCTCGAAAGTTAAAAGAAATTTTAAAAGGCCCATTAGTTGAAACTAATATTTTTATAGAGTCTGGCACACTTTGAGTTTTTCATAAATCTCAGAAAATCCAATGGTAATAAATAATAGCCATTTTCAAGGTACATTTGGCTGTTTTGCCAAGGGCAAACTGACTATTTCAAGCAGAAGTCAATTATGCCTGCCTCATATTAGGTGCAATTTCCCCCTCACCCCCTAGGCCCTGAGGGTATAATTCAGAAGCGGTTTTGTGTCCAAAATGACTGATGGTGTTTAACAACTGTAATACTTTGTACCATTTGCCAGAAGTGTCCCTCTGCCTTTCGTTCGATCTCAGTCACGTGGTGGCATGTTTCGTTTGCATTTGTCAGGGTTTTCCAGGATGACTTTTAGCTTGAAATGTTAGTGAGGAAAAAAGAGCTCAGCAAGCCTAGTGCAGAGTCAACACTGGGTGTCTTTTATTTTATAATGACTGTTTCATATTTGGAACACGTTTCAGCATTTCCTACATTGTATTATGCAGAATACTGGAGGTTCATAAGCTATTAATAGGCGGTTAGTTTAAAAAAAAATGAGTGTCATGGTTAAATAAATTTGGGACACTGTGTTAAATGAACTTGAACAGATTCCTCTGTTGCAAGATTTCTTGGAACCTTTCATAAGTTGCTGTATTTTTAATCTGTAAAATAAGCATAGAGTCCATAGTATAGACTAAACATATTTGATCACAGCACATTTTTTTAAATTAAAAAATACCAATTTTCATCCTGCAGAAAGTAAACACACATCTAAATTAAATTGGAGAAATCTTTCTATATATGCTCCTTTTCCTATATATTTTGTTGCAAATAGAAAAAAGGAGAAATCAGGAAGGTAATCAGGAATTTAGCGAGAGTAACTTGTTTCTATTCTTGTGTATGTATAAGGTATACATATATATAAACTATTGCAACACATCTATTAGACAAAATGCTCTGTATGTGCACATTATGCCTTTTTACATATTAAAATAAAATTGACATGCATTGTACTCTGCCATTTTCCTATGTGATGCAGACAGATGCCGAGATCATTCCTCATGGTTGAAGATATTTTGCTCTTTAATAATAAAATAGTGATAAAGAATATAATTTCAAAAGGGTAACTAATACCCTATATTGAAGTGACGTTGCTCAGTTGTGTCTGACTCTTTGAGAGCCTATGGACTGTAGCCTACCAGGCTCCCCTGTTCATGGGATTTTGAGGCAATAGTACTGGAGTGGTTTGCCCTTTTCTTCTCTAGCGGATCTTCCTGACCCAGGGATCGAACGCGGGTCTCCCGCATTGTAGACACTTTACCGTCTGAGCCACCAGGGAAGTCCCTATATTAGGATGTCATAGATTACCAAGCAATTTTAAATGTAACGTTTAACTTAGTCCTTGAAATCACACTGTGGAGTAGACAGGTCCAGTCTGACTTCCTTTTACAGTTGAGGAAATGGAAATCAGAGAGGTTAAATGACTTGCTGAAGACCACACAGCCTGATCTAGGCCTGTCTCTCAGGAGGCAAAGGGATAAAAATTCCTGAAGTCTATATATAGCTTTGAAATATTCAGTTCACTGTTTTGGTTCACTGAAGAACATCTAAAATTGCATACTGCAAAAGCAGTAGGAGATTTCCAGCAATATACCGGCTTCTCTCCTCTCCCCCCTCCACATCCCCTTCCTAAAAAAATTAGGAAAAGAAAAGAGCCCATGGAATACCAACCACGAGGGGTTTCGCTGTGAATTTTAATTTTATTTGAACCTCCCGGAATCCGTTCTGGCTTTTCTTGATAAACATCATAAGAAAGTTGATTTGGGGCCGTGAAATCTAGAGGGTCTTAGAAATGACTAAGGGCTAGAGAGCTAAAGAGACTTACTCAATAACATATAATAAAGCTAGGGCAATCTAAGGGTCTTAATACACCACCCAGTATTTTTCTCATCATACCACACTGGCCAGTGTGTTAATGGAGGATGATAATCTGATAAGTGGGTGGCAAGTTTCAGGGATATAGAAAGAAATGAAGAAAAGTTGAATCTGGTAGCTAAAGACAGAGTCATAATTTGAGTAAACCAGGAAAACTAGATTTGTGCACACAGCTTCTGATGAAAGCATGTGGGTGGTTCAGATCAACTACCGACAAATGGACTCAAAACTCCAGACGCCTTCACATGGCTCCTTGTCATAGGTTCATGACCGAACAATATTGATTTTATTATTCTCCGTATTACCCAAACCATCATCACTGTAAGGAAGATCGTCAAGACATAATTATTTGTCACTTTTTCTGAGTGTTTACAAAAAACACAGGAATAATATCTACAAAATTTTGGTCTCATATCTGCGATGGTAAAGATATGAGATGAATGTTGAATGTTTTCTTCCTTTCTACTGCATTTTTCTTGCTTCTGTTCTTTAAAAACAGTGTGAACCTTTTAATAAAAATACTTTTTTTATACAGAAGAACATAGAGCAAATGTAGTTTATGAAGCAAAACTACCAAAGACAAGACTGCAATCAAATGATTGACATATTCTTGAATATTCTGAGAGTGTGTCAGATTAATAAATATTTAAGATTTTTCCTTCCCCATCCCACTCCATCCCCCACAACTAAACCACTCAAGTGTCCCTGTATTTCTGATTAGATGAAAGTTATTCAAATATTATTTTACCTTTGATGTTAGTGACCACTCACTCTTTGTGAGTTTGGTCCTGCACTGGATTCTGAGACGCCGCTGAGTCAATTCCACTTACAGTTCTGCTTATTCCTCAGTCTCACAAGGATTCCCTTCCTCCACTTGACACTTAAAGCCTGGGGTTTCCTAGGTCTCTGCTGTCACACTTGTCCCCTCAACCTCACCACTCGAGTGAACGGTAATGAGGTAAACCACCACCAAATGAGTATCTTGACTTTGACAGTATGTTTCATCCATCTCCAAATGTTTACTGTCTTTAAGTTCTCTCTCTAGTCCTTGCCTGGTACATGCTCAAGGCAGAAAGCTGGAATCTCCCTTCTTTCTTTACATATTCTATTATTTATAAGTCCTAAAATTCAAATTCTACTTCCTGAAAATCAATTTAATACTTTCATTGAACTCCATACTTCAGATCTTTGTTATTTCCTATCTTTAAGTTTGAAATATTCTCCTATTTTCCTAATTTCTGGGCTAGCCCCTAATTTCTGGGGTACTTTGGACCTTTTCTGTTTATAACCCTTCATATCTATAAAGTTCAAACACCTTGCAAGGACACAGAGGTCCTTTGTGATTGGACTCTTACCCACCTTTTCAGCTTCATCTCCTCCTAACTCTCTGTAAGGTTCTGACAGATTTGCTCTGAGAAACTATTTACAGTACATCAAGTCACCTCTTTCTCTCAGGCATCTGTACAGATTTTTCCATCTGAAATGCATTTGGTCTTTTGGGACTCCTCTGCGTGCTAATCTCCATGGTCCCATTTTCATAGAATGCTTTTACAGGCTTTTAAAATGGCACACATCACATTATAGGAGTTAGACTTTTTTTAGATATCTTATCATGCAATTCTTTGTACTCCCAATTAACAATAACAACAGAAAAGATAAAATGCTTTAGAATAAATAAAACAAGAAATGTGTGAGCTTTTATGAAAAAAGAAAAAGTTATATCTATTCCTGAAGTTTCAAAGATATGAACAAATGGAAAGGCAATACCATGTTTTCACATAGGAAAATTCAATATCATATACATTTTTCCCAGGTTAATCTATACATTTAACATGATGCCCAAAATAACATTATTTTTTTTTCTATTTCTTTTTTGAGCAAGACAAGCTGAATATAACATTCAAATGCTAAAACAATCAAAAATTGCCTGAAAGCTTCTATAAAAGGTGAACAATACATGGGGGAAGAGAGCTGTGCATGCGTGCTAAGTTTCTTCAGTCCTGTCCGACTCTGCCTACCAGGCTCCTGCCTGTGAGATTCTCCAGGCAAGCATACTGGAGTGGGTTGCCATGCCGCCTCCAGGCCATCTTCCAGACCCAGGGATTGAACCCGTGTCTCTTACGTATCCTTCATTCGCAGTTGGGTTCTTTACCACTAGCGCCACCTGGAGCCTGGATATTTAAAATATTATACTAAATATTTAAAGTGTTAAATATTTGAAAATACTATAAAAGCATGAAACATAGAACATTAGTTTTGGAATATGAAAAGAAACAAGTCAATGAGACCAACTGGAAGACGAAGAAATAGACTGGAATACATATGAGGACTGAATATATGATTAACATGACATCTCAAATCTGTAGGGACCACTGATCAGTTAGGAAAAATAATCTTATGTGATACCACAATAAATGGCAATGAATTAAAGATTTAAGTATGAAGAATGGAAGCCTAATATAAATCCTTCAATAAGCCACAGGAGAATATTTTTATAAAACTGGAGTAGGGAAAAATCTTTCTAAGTATGACATAAAAACAATAAGCCAGAAAAATAAGTTCAACTACGTATAAAGAATTTCTGCATGCAGAGATCACTATTGTCAATTCAAGAAATAATCTCTTAATAAGGGAAACATTTGCAACTTGTGTCATGGACTTAAGACTTATTTACCAAATATATAAAGGACCTCATATATGAATAAGAAAAAGTCCAACGAGCCAATTAAAATAGGTAAAAGAAATGAGATAGTTAACAAAATGAAATGTCTTGGACATATGAATAGAGGCATGATTTTACTCACAAGAGTGGTACACATTGAAGCTTTTTGGGGTATCATGTATCATCTTTCTGATTAGAAAAATGAAGAAAATTCTGATAATTGTGCTAGAAGATGTGGGAAAACAATTTTTCTCATAGGTTGTTGGTAGGACTGTAAGTGGGTACAACTTTTATAGAGGGTAGTTGGCAAAATTTGTCAACATTACAAATAAATATTCCCTTTGATTAGGTATTTTTACATCTAGGGATTAAAGTCACAGATGTAGTTAGAACTGTATTAATGTATTTCCTATGTTAAAATATAAATACAACTTTATTTTATTTTTAAAAACCTTTAATCGTAAGATTTTAGTCCAGCATTGTCCTTTTCTCCCTACTACGTTTCTCCACCACCAGCTAGGGCAATGTGTTTCCCAATATTTTCCTTCAAACGTGTAAGACTGTCATGAATCCACCATGAATCTGACGAATGCATGTCCACAGAAACTCATACTTTAAAGACCGCCAACAATTAGAAAATTTACAGAAGGAAAAGAGTTACTCTTTCTATCTTCTCTTTTGAAACTGAAATGCTAGCATTTTATTTAGCCTGAGAAAATAAATGGTCTGAAAATTATAGGTATACCATACACTGGCAGGTACTATCCATTGCTTTTCTAAAATATCTGTTTTTAAAGAGAGTTGTATCTTTTAGGGTACATGCTTTGATTTTATAATACAAATGGAAAAATATATAATACATGGAATTTCTTGACTTGTTTTGTGGAGCTGTTGGTTGTAAATATTTTGACCTTGGTCATGGCCTCTGGGGAGTAGAGTAAGCTTTAAGCTTTTCAAGCAAGTGGCTAAGTCTGATCCTGCCCCACAAACCCCTAAAGATTTATTTAGCCCTACCTGACAACTATATTCAGAAACTGTAAAGAATCAATAGTTCCATTACAGGACACCCAAAGTGCCAGCTGCTGAAGTGGGTAGATGTATTTTTCCCGTGTACTTTATTCAGAGTGTTTTATTCTCCCCATCCCAGGAGAAAACTATTACTCAAAAGAAAGAGCTCTGAAGGACTTTGATGTAAGAAAATGTTATTTAGCATCACGTCACATTAATGATTTGGGTTGCTAAACAGAGAACATGCATACTGAATTTATTAACTGTGCAAGTTTGTATCTGAAAGTACAACATTAAGATTTAAAAACAGAAACAAATAAAAGATAGAAGTGAATAAAAAGGCAAGGTTATATAAACACAAGCATAACTCAACTGAAAGCCAGTATTAAAGTAGGTTGCAAAATAAATGTGGAACAATACTATCATATGGTAGTAATATGGCATGAAAACATGAAAATGCAGCGTACAGAAATTATAGAGTGCTGTTTCTCCACACCATATAAATCCAGCTCGTAGCTTCAGGATTCCAGTTCAGCTACTCTAAAATCTTCCAGGGTTAAGAACAGCAAGTATTTTCTTCCTTGGAGCCACCATCATGTACAGTTTTAATTCTTACATTTTAGAGTAGTTTTTACCCTGATAATATTGTATCTGTACCATTCACTTCTTAAGCTTTTTTATTTTTATTTTTTTCCTGAATGGAATTTTTTCTTTTTCCTTATGAACTAAGTTTTAGTGGAAATAAACTCAGGTTATAACTTCAGGATTTCTCATTTGCATAGGACTGTAAACACTGCTTAAAGCCTTGTGTGCTACGCTTTATTGGCTATTAAAGGCAGTTAAGTGGAGGTTTTTGTACAAAAGTCTTGTATTTGTAATTAGCGGAAAACCTCACATGATTGTCATCTGTTTGTTTTTGCAAGTGTAGCCTTAGCATTTAGTTCTGATATGCCAATAGGAATGTTATTTTAGCTTTAGTTAAGATTGAAGTTTTTAGACAGGAAATTTAATTCTCATACCAGAAGGAGTATTTTTGACCTCTGATTATAGCCAGTTTTAGGCTAAAAGTTTGAAAATCATTTACAAAAAAATGTAATAGGTGATGAAAGAATTTAGTTTAATTCATGCTTATTATGTAGTTGGGGGGGAGTTCCCCTGAAATAAGCCTTTGGTATTTGGTATTTTAATGTGAATTTAAAAGAAATGAGGTCCTCTGTAGAAAAGTTAAACATAGGTGTATCCAAATACTATTGGGAGAACATCGGGCAGAAAATATTTGAATCAGAGGTAATTTTTCATTTTGTATCATTAGTGGGATGATTTTATTATCTAATATCCCAGACACTCCATTACTTAAACAGCATGCTTGTGGGCCGTTGGCAGGTGTGGCTCTGGGGTTCTGTATTCCACGTCTGGGGTAAATAGAAGCAGTGCTGTCCAGATGCTCCCCAACCCCCAGACCCAGCCTGTTCATTAGGGAAAAGGGCTCAGTGACCAGAGCTAACAATGACACGCTCGAAATAAAGCAAAAAACTTGCAGCTGCTGGTCTTCAGCTGCCTCCCTTAAGGGGCCTCAGAGAAAGAATTCTGTGTTCTAAACAGCATGTTTTAAATCACAATGCGACACACCTGCGCGCCGTAGTCTAGGCAGAGGGCTGGCGGGAACTGATTCCTCCACCAGGCCTGAACCAGAGATTTTTAATTATAAACACTGCAGACATGCAGATAAAGGAGAACTCTGTTCTGGTGAGTGATTTGGTTTTGTTTTGCTTTTTGAGCTGCTGTTAGAATCAGAGAAAGACCTAAGTGAGATGGATGTGGTGTCAAATGATTCCTCAAAATGATAGCAGATCCATGCTGTTCTTGATTTAAACGTATCCTGGAAACTATCGTGTCCACAAGATCCGGAGCTGTTTTAAATATACACTAGTTATTTTAAAATTTTATGTGTTTAGGATGTATTTCTTTATTGTCCTGATACCTTTTCAGTTGAAGTAACTCTAATTTCATAGCAATGATCCCAGGTACATTCAAGGTACAAAATACAAAACTGAGTGTGCAAAAAATACAAAACAGAATGTGTGGAAAAGAGTGTGCGGTGAGTCTGCAAACACCGGGATATTTCCAGGTAGTTTCCTGAAAATGTGTTTGGAGGTTGAAGGAAGCATATTGAGAATGTTTTGTGTAAATGTGTCTGTAATGTAATAGAGCTTTTGTTTCCAGATGCCCTGCAGTTCTCGAGGCTGTGGGTGGCTGGGTCAGAGGACAGGGCGCTTTCTCTTGCTCGGTGCTGGACTGCTTCTCAGGATAAAATGGGTCTTGGCAACGAATTTGGAAATTTTAGCATTTGGTTGTATGTGTCCTTTGTAAAATGATCCACAGTAACTCAGCATGATGAATCCATTCTAGAAATGCCTCCTTGTGGATTTGAAAAATGTTTTATCTTTATGAAGTAGGTTTGTGTTTCTAATTCTCAGCCTCTCTTCAATAGGAAGAGAGTGTTTGACCCAAGGTTTTTGGTAGATTCCGTGGTTTTCAAGGCCTTGTTGTTGGGAGAGATGACGTATACACACGCACACACACCCGATACGCTGGTGGTTCGGTATGGGTAGGGCTTTGGTTTGAGACTTAGGCAGGAGAGCAAATAACATAATAAATCCACACTTGGTAAAAAAGTAACAGTTTGAAACAGTTGAAGGAAAAATGTGCAACATCTAGAGAGGTTTACTTTTTTGTTGTTAGAGTAAAATCCCCTGACAATGTTGCTAGTTTCTGCTATACAACAAAGTGAAGCAGCTGTATGTATGTTGAGAGAGGCTTACTTTTATCTTGCATTTTTATTCTGTGTGGTTTCTCATTTTGGTGTGTGGTCCTGACTTGAAGAAATTCTTGATAGTTGTGTACTTTTTGTAATAGAAAGCATTTTCAGAGAAGTGTTTGGTGGGAGAGAAAGTCGCTCAGTCATATCCAACTCTTTGCGACCCCATGGACTATATACTCCATGGGATTCTCCAGACCAGAATATTGGAGTGGGTAGCTGTTCCCTTCTCCAGGGGATCTTCCCAACCCAGGGATCAAACCCACGTCTCCGGCATTGCAGCGAGATTCTTTACCAGCTGAGCCACCAGGGAAGAACGTTTGGTGTAATGTGAATCAGTTTAATCACAGACAAGCATGCATGTGCGCCAAGCTGCTTCAGTCATGTCCGACCGTTTGTGACCCTATGGACTGTAGCCTGTCAGGTTCCTCTGTCCATGGGGGTTCTTCAGGCAAGAAGACTGGAGTCGGTAGCCATGCCCTCCTCCAGGAGATCTTCCCGATCCAAGGATCTAACCCAGATCTCCCATATTGCAGGCGGATTCTTTGCTGTCTGAGCCACCAAGGAAGCCCAATTGTGTGAGGCAAATAAGGTCTCTGCCCTCCTAGAGCTAGTTAGGGGGAGACAGTCACTAGATTTGCAAGCCAAGAAACAAATGAGATCACCAATGGTTGTAGGAAGAATAACCAGCATGTGTGGTGCAGAGTAACTACAGGGGTTTTCTTTAGACTTAGGTGGGAACCAACTCCGAGAGGAGACTTAACGAAGTCCAGACCTGAGGGATGAGAAGAAGCAAGTCACATAAAAGTCAAGAAGAGAGTATGTCAAGCAGAGACAACACCGGGAATATCACTGTCCACATTTTTTTTTTTTGGTATAGAATTGAAGAATTTTTAAACTTTTGAAATGTAATATGGTTAAATTCAAATACTAGGAAACATTTTCAGCAGTGTCTGTGGTTGCACTCTGCAATCAAATACATGAGTGTTTCTGCAGTGAACCATAAGAATAATCACACTGTGAGACAAAGCCTCCGAATAGTGTCACTTCCAGTCAGATTTTGGTGTTAAATGATCCTGGTCAGATCAGAGTTTTCTGCCAGTTAAGTTATATATAAACTTTCGATTTTTTATACTTTTTAGGTTTCAAGATGACAGGTAAGGGGGTTGCGGAGCAGGATTTCATGATACAAGACACCATAATTAATTTAGTCAGTGCCACATTTTTATATATTTAGACTGTTTCCAGTGAAGTTATTTGTTATTTTTGACTGCTGGGTTGAACATTCTTCTAACCATGCATTTGTACATGATAATAATTTTCTTATATTAAATTTTTATATAGGGACGTGCAAAAAGTTTTCAATACAGAATTAAGATAGAATTGAAATTTTAAAATAAATATCAAAATTGGAGACCTCTCAAAAGGGTTTTCTAATTCTGTCTCTTAGCTGAGAGTCATTATTTTCAGACTATTGTATCCATGTCTCAAATTTAATAACTTTCAAAGGCAATGACAACAGCAGCAAAAGCTTCTGGTTATTTTTCACCTTAATTCCTTCCCACTGTACTTCTCTATTTGTAACAGAAACTGTATATATATATGGAGAGACTGGGTTATTAACTGCCAGAGTATAGCCATTCAGGGGAGGCTAAGAATGTAATTGGGCTCTTTTCCATATCAAAACAGAATGATTCAGGATCTCAGTTTATAGAAAAGCATCCTTTATTTAGTTATAGAATCGTGGACCATGTTTGTAGCTTTCTGGGCTGTTGTTTTCTTTTCTGAGCCTTCGTAGATCTGATCCTGCTTTTGACCTTCCTGTTATGATCAGCCTGGAGATGACTGCAGAATTTGGTCTTCAAACTCTTACCCTGCTCAGGATGTGACAGGTCCTTTCTGCAGAGCAGTAACTCAGTGCATCCCTTGTATCAGCTCTGGCTTAAGCGCGTGTGATAAAGGCAGTAGTTTTTAGCCATACCCTCACTCTCAGTAGTGCCTGTGGTTTTAAGTGTGATACCAGTTTTGATGAAAGCTTTAGAATCAAAACGTCAAATTGTTGCTGTAGGTCGCAAACATGAATGTTTATTGTTGTCTCTGTTAATTCAGTATGAAATATACTATTTGAGAAGCATGTAAACTTTAGTTACTACAGTATGAAATTGAAAGATTCTGCTGATTTACATATACTCCAAGGGCCAAATGAAACATCTTCAATTTTTAGCCATGTGGAATATACTTTTATATGTGTTTATTGTATGCATATAGGATGTGTTCAAGGCCCAGGTATATTATTTATTAACTTGCTATTCCATTGGATCTCACAGGCCCCTCTCATCCATAGATGTCTGTCACTGAATTCTGTATATTTTAGAGATTGGAATGTCAACATTATTCTTCTTGGAATAAATGAAGGGACTCCGTGGGTGTGAGTTGTGGCTGGTTGCTAAGAATATCTAATCAGGTTGCATTGCTATAGCAACAGTGTTGCTAGGACTTTAAAGTTTCCCTGCAATCAGTTGGAATTCATAAGTGAAAGACATTATTTATCTCAGTGGTATTTTAAAGTGATCCTAGCTAGCATAAGGCAGGAACTCCATACTTTGGAAAGGAACTGATATCCCCAGTGAAATGCACTCTAGTTTATGGTTAGGTCAGAGTATGTAATCTTCAGTACCAGGGTGGTAACTTAGCAACCTGTTGTTTGGAGTGTCATGATTTCACAGATACTACCTAAGTCAAGGTCAGTACCATCTGACTCTTCTAAGGGCTCACAAAATAGTCAGACCATCAATCCTCACACATTGATTATTTGAAAGCAAAACTATTATTTCATAATCTGTCATACATCAGAATGCTTGAGGACTCCAAAAATAATATTTGTATGAAAGTGATTTTTTTATTTTTAATTATACTTATTACATATTTTTTAACCTAAAATATAGAAAGTTTAGATTAAATAAAGCAGATAGTTAAAAATCTCCTAGAGCTAACTGCTTTGTCCATCCTGTGGTAAAAATCATGTATATCTATAGCTGCTAAATAAAGAGGTGTACAACATGTGTTTGTTTCCATGGCAGTGTGTTTTTAAAAGATATCTACATTGAATTATCTTGTGGTTTTAACATTGTTTTTCCTTCACAAGTACACTGAAACGTTGAACCAGTCAGGGCTTAGTCATAAAGTTGAAATCCTCTCTGTTTACTAAATATCTGTTCTGTGCTGTTTCAAGAGGTATTCAAAATATTTGGCTTAAGGATTTGGTTAATCACCATCTTAATAGAACACAAAGCCAGCATTTTTTCTTGTTTTTGTCACTAAACTTTTGAACTAGGGAAAGAGACTATGCAACTGTTTTATTTCAACTTTGTAATGAAGAATTTTACTCAATTTATGGAATTAAAATAAGCACATATTTTAAGAGGTTGAGCACTGAAGCCTGGAGAGTTGGTTTTAGGTTGACTGAATATGGGGTTGAGTCAGGCATAACTATAAGTGGCATCCTCTATCTGTTGTTTGTCATTTCATGGAGACCATGAATGAAAAATAAAACAGCATATCTTTGATGATTTCATAGGATGATTGGCTAATCAATAAAAATTGAGATGCTTGTGAATTGAAGAGAAATTACTAATAGCCAGTATTTTTTGAGAACTAAGTATGTGCTAGACACTCTTAAGAAGATTCCACTTCTATTAATAATAATAACCCCAGGTGAGTTCTATTAGTATTCCTATTTTACAGATAAGAACACTGAGGAAGAGTGAAGTTGAACACCTTTCCAAGGTTGCATGACTACTAAGTATTAGAGCCAGAATTCAAACCTGGAGTGTACTTCAAGACCCCTCTTCTAAAACCTCTGTGCTTTGCTCTGAGGGATACTGGATGGTTGTCTTAGGCCAAGTCATTCATTCTACTGGGGATATTCATGGCCCATAATTGTGTTCATAGTTTTGCTTGTCCAGACATTAGTTTTTGTATTTTTGTTAATTCATCCAGGGGCATACTATTTTTAATGGTGTGCTCACAGTAAGTACAGGCATAGGGTATGGATTGATTAAACCATTCACGAAATAAGATACCACTTTTTCAGATAGACATGTCATCTTCACATGTTTGTTTTGTGTGTGTGTGGAAATCTACTCAGGGAACCAAGTTACAAATCAGAAAGTTTTGATGAAAATGAAATTAGAATGACTATTTCTCAAAGTATGTTTTCAATTTCACTGTATCTGGTTTTCTTTAACTCTGGGGATGTATTACTATCAAAGAATAAAAAGTTCATGTAGGACCAAAGCACTTTCACTTCACAATGGTACTGGAAAAACCTAGCCAATTCGTATTAACCGGCTGTTTTTCATGCATTTAGCTTACTTTCTGTTATTAAAAATGAGAGTTCGGTTCATTTGCTGACCTACTTGAAGAGGTAAAGGCAATATTGCAGAGTGGTTTAGGATCACGGCCGTTGTGGGCCAAGAGACTGGGTCCAATCCTGACTCTGCCACTTAGTAGGTACGTGTCTTTGAGGAAGCTACTTCTTTCAACTGTTTCTGGACATTTTTATATATTATTTTACTGAAGTTAGTTGATTTACAGTGTTGTGTTACTTTCTGCTATACAGCAAAGTGATTCGGGTATATATATATGCATATATATATATACACACACACATTCTTTTTTATATTTTTTCCAGTATGATTTATCATAGAATATTGAATATAGTTCTCTGTGCTATACAGTAGGGACCTTGTTGCTTATCCATTCCATGTATAATAATTTGCATCTCCTAACTCCAGCCTCCCTCTTTGTAGCCCCCACCCCCGCCAAACCCCATCCTCCTTGGCAACTACAAGTCTGTTCTCTATGTCCATGAGTCTGCTTCTGTTCTGTAGGTAGGTTCATTTGTATCGTATTTTAGATTCCACTTCTGAATGATATCACACGGTGTTTGTCTTTCTTTATGACTTCACTTTGTATGATAATCTCTAGTTGCATCCATGTTGCTGCAAATGACATTATTTCATTATTGTTTATGGCTGAATAATATTCCATTGTGTACATGTACCACATCTTCTTTATCCACTCATCTGTCAGTGAACATTTAGGTTTTTACCATGTCTTAGCTATGTAAATACTGCTGCTGTGAACATGGGATTGCATGTATCTTTCTGAGTTAGAGTTTTGCCTGGATATACATCCAAGAATGGGATTACTGGATCACATGGTAATTCCATTTTATTTTCTGACAAACTGCTATACTGTTTTCTGTAGCGGCTCTACCAACACAGGTTCCCACCAGTGATGGAGGATGGTTCCCTTTTCTCCACATCCTCCATTAGACACTAATTCTCAAAGCCTCAGTTTTCTCATCTTAATAAATGGAAATAATAAGTAACTTTCTGCTATGGATTGGATGTGTTTCCCTTGTCCCCATTCATATGTTGAAAACCTAATCCCCAAGGTGATGATATTAGGAAGTGAGCTGTTTGGGAGGTGATTAGGTGATCAGAGTGAAGCTCTCATTAGTGGGATTAGTGCCCTTTAAAAGGGACCCCAGAGGGCTCCCTTACCTCTTCTGCCCTGTGAAGGTACAATGAAAACTCAGCAGTCTGCACCTCAGAAATGGGCCCTCACCAGAACCCGCCCATGCTGGCCCTCTGATCTTGGACTTTCAACCTCTGGAACTATGGGAAGTAAATTTCTGCTGTTTATAAGCTACCCCGTCTGAGTATTTGTTCTAGCAGCCTGAAAGGACGAAGATACTCACTCACACTTACTGTAAAGATGAAATGAAAACGCGTATATGAAAAACTTTTATTATTTCTGTCACTCACAGAGTGCTCTCAGTACACAGGAGCCAGCATTCTTGTCACATGGATTAGACTTATGAGATATCATTCCTGTAAATAGAGAGCATGAAAAATTTTCTCTATTGTTTATGGAGCAGGTTTAAAGAAATTTTAGAAATTTCTGGCCTCTAAAAGTATATGGCTTCTGGCAAACCCCTAGCCTCTTTTAAGCCTTAGTTTCTTACTTTCTTTGACAAGATGTAGTAATACCTGATTTTCAAGGTTGTAATAGAGTTTAAGGATGAGATGAGAACAGACTTAGCTCAGAACTCTAAATAAATGGTTAAGACTACTTTTTAATAGTGTTCATTTCAGTTCAGTCGCTCAGTCCGTGTCCGACTCTTTGCGACCCCATGAATCGCAGCACGCCGGGCCTCCCTGTCCATCACCAACTCCCAGAGTTCACTCAAACTCATGTACATCGAGTCGGTGATGCCATCCAGCCGTCTCATCCTCTGTCGTCCCCTTCTCCTCCTGCCCCCAATCCCTCCCAGCATCAGAGTCTTTTCCAATGAGTCAACTCTTTGCTTGAGGTGGTCAAAGTTCTAGAGTTTCAGCTTTAGCATCATTCCTTCCAAAGAAATCCCAGGACTGATCTCCTTTAGAATGGACTGGTTGGATCTCCTTGCAGTCCAAGGGACTCTCAAGAGTCTTCTCCAACACCACAGTTCAAAAGCATCAATTCTTCGGCGCTCAGCTTTCTTCACAGTCCAACTCTCACATCCAGACACAACCACTGGAAAAACCATACTAATTGAAATTTCAAAGGCTCTTATGTTCCTGATCATATGCCCAAAATTTGAGAGTGTCTAACTCAGCCCTCTGTGTGCTGCCCATTGCATTTTCAGTTGTTGAATTAAATGTCATGATTTAATATGTTCATGAGGTCATTAATATGAATTTACTTCCTTTTTTGCTGCCTGCAGTTTTGTTGCTCTTCTACTTCATGAATAGTGTAAAGTATATGGGCTATTGGAACATATTGAAGCATATTCCGTTTTCCATGCAAACTACATGGTCTAATAATTACTGTTAGGGAGGATGCCATTTCACAAAAGCAATTTAGAAGTATTGTAAAAACTTGACAGATTTTTAAATTCTCAATTGTGCATATTTTTTTTGGTCCATATGTTTATTACTTTCATGAATTTTTGCTCATTTTCCTAGAGAGTTAAAGACAATTTAGCATAGATTTAAAAGGTTATGCTCAAGGTTTGAGGAATAATGTCCTATACAACTGGTGAGATAAGCAAATGATTAATAAGGAGATTATGATATGGCCTTTTAAAAGTCAGTATTTGCAAAACACACATGTAATATTTTTCAGGGAAAAAAGATGTAGAAGCATTTGAGAGAATCATCAGGGAAAAATGATGATTTTCCTCACATTGTTTTGTTTTTTCCAAGCAGGCTTCAGTCTTTAAGGGCTTTTGGAGAATGATCAAGAGGGCTTAGCAAGATGGAAGCTCATAGAATCTTTCCTGTGCATTCTTAGTGTCCAGGAAGCACAAGCTCTTGTAGGTTCTTTATCCACCAAGTTTCTGCTCAGCAACTCGTAGCTCTTATGGTGATGCAGGACAGTTGCAGAAATGGCAACATTGTCATGTTGTTTGTCATTTTCAGAGCTAGAGTCGGGCACCACTGAGCGACTGAACTGAACTGAACTGACTGTCTCTTCTCTGCTTCAGGATGCTCTTCCCAGGCCTCCCATTCTTCCCTGGGTTGCCACCTGGGCCCTGCAAAGGCTATATACTAGTGAAGGGTTACGTGATACTGTGGCACCTCCCTCTGCCTCTAGTGGCCGGGACCTTTGTCCTCCAGCACAGGGGTTTTGCTTCTTAAATGGTCAAGACCCAAAGGAATGCAAAGTTACACAATAGGAAAGTAGGTCCAAGGTAGCAGTGTGAAAAGGCAGCTGCATTCTGGTTCTGTTGCAGGAAAGGGGACTCCTTCCAGGGTCCGAAGGGCTTCTCTTGTGGCTCAGCTGGTAAAGAATCCCCCTGCAGTGCGGGAGACCTGGGTTCGATCCCTGGGTTGGGAAGATCTCCTGGAGAAGGGAAAGGCTACCCACTCCAGTATTCTGGCCTGGAGAATTCCATGGACTGTATAGTCCATGGGGTCGCAGAGTTGGACACAACTGAGTGACTTTCTCTTCACTTCACTTCCAGGGCTTGAAAGGGAGCGCTTGTCTAACACTCGGAAGTGAATTGTCTGAGGAGACACATGTGCTGACAAAGGAGAGGATTCCTGGTCAGAGAGCAGTAGAGCGAGGGAACCCAAGAGATCTGCTCTGCCGAATGGCTCGCAGTCTCAGGTTTTATGGTGATGGGATTGGTTTCTGTATTGTCTCTGGCCAACCGTTACGACACAGGGTCCTTCCTGGTGGCGCTCACATTGCTCAGCTAGGATGGATGCCAGCAAGAAGGATTCTGGGAGGTGGTCGGCCACGTGCAGTCTCCTTTTGCACTTTTCCTGGCTTGTCAGTTCTGTGTTTCTTACCGGGATCTCCTGTCATAGCTCATGGTTACCATGGTGCCTGGCCAGGGTGGGCTATTTCAGTGAGTTTGCTTCCCCAGCAGTTCTGTAGAACCCACCTGTACGTTCTGCCAGAGAGGCTGTGGGCAGTAGAGAGGGAGAGATGAGAAGAGGCTCTGTCTCTGAGGGTCAGAAGCGTGCGGCTTGCCCCTGATCACCCTACCTCACAGCAACAAGAAGGGCTTGGAGGCCATGTCTCCATACCCCCAGCCCGACTCCTCTCTCCAGCAGACAAAGGAGAATTGCCATTAGCATTCTCTACCATCCCCTTCCTTTCTAAGCAAAGGTGGCAGACCACTCCTGAAACACCAAATGAACAGCTCTTAATTTCTAATGTAAAAGTATCTCAAAAGACTTTGTGGCTGATTTTTGACCTCTATATATGCTACTGAATTTTCTTTTTGCAAGGGTTAATTTTCCTGTTTTGTTTAGCTAAATATTAAACTTTCATATTCTTTGAGTACATTGTGTAACTTAAAATTTCCCAGTACCCACTGTACTTTCAAGAAGTATCTTGGGTGTTTGGAAACTCTGACTTGATCAGTTTTCTGTTTTTTGAATAACTAAATGGCAACCCACTCCAGTATCCTTGCCTGGAAAATCCCATGGACTCAGGACGGAGGAGCCTGGTGGGCTGCAGTCCATGGGGGTCACAAAGAGTTGGGCACGACTGAGTGACTAACACTTAACACTAATGCTTGTTATGACCAACCTAGATAGCATATTCAAAAGCAGAGACGTTACTTTGCCAACAATGGTCCGTCTAGTCAAGGCTATGGTTTTTCTAGTGGTCATGTATGGATGTGAGAGTTGGACTGTGAAGAAAGCTGAGCGCCGAAGAATTAATGCTTTTGAACTGTGGTGTTGGAGAAGACTCTTGAGAGTCCCTTGGACTGCAAGGAGATCCAACCAGTCCATTCTGGAGGAGATCAGCCCTGGGATTTCTTTGGAAGGAATGATGCTAAAGCTGAAACTCCAGTACTTTGGCTACCTCGTGTGAAGAGTTGACTCATTGGAAAAGACCCTGATGCTGGGAGAGATTGGGGGCAGGAGGAGAAGGGGACAACAGAGGATGAGATGGCTGGATGATATCACTGACTCGATGCACATGAGTTTGGGTGAATTCCGGGAGTTGCTGATGGATAGGGAGGCCTGGCGTGCTGCGATTCATGGGGTCGCAAAGAGTCAGACATGACTGAGCCACTGAAATGAACTGAACTGAACTGAATGATTGACAGTATGAACTGTGCAAAAAATAGAAAAAACAAAAAGTGAAGCCTAGTGTGCTGCATGTATAGCATAGTAGTCTTTGATCCTTTTACATTAAAGAGAGAATTTTGCAAGACTAAGACTTCTACTTTGGCCTATCACAAAAGAGATAAGCTAAACCAACACTGCAGAAATCAAAGAACCCTAATACATTTCCCAAAGACTCTATAATTTAGTTGATGGAGTCTCTCTTCATGAAGTATGCTGCAAGTATAAATCTTTTAGAAACTCATATTATTTGGGTTCCATCCAAACCTTGGATTTGCATCTCTCATTAACATGCAGATTTTCACGTGGACCTTTAATGCTTCACTTGTTTTAAGTGCACCTAAAAATGGATTAGAAATACTTGGCTAATGGGGTTGAATTTTAGCTGCAGCATGCAGTTTTTACAGAAGCCCTTATTAACTACACTCCGAGCCAATGGTATGTGATGCAATGGGATCCATACCAATTGCTCTGAAAAGCTTTTTCTCCCTACGTTTACTTCAGTGTCAAATGGCCCAGCAGACCTGATCATTAGATATAGAAAACATTCACTTTCTACATAATTGGATGTGGTGGGTGTGAGGGCACAGGGCCACTGAGGCACTCCTTCTTATGTGAATTTAATGGATACAAAGAAGAAAAGTTCAAAGTCATACATGTGAAAACGATGGAGATTTATCACAATTCTGTGTGATCCTTCCCTTGAAAATAACAAGATGAAATGTTCCGTGTTTGGTTTTTAAAGAGTGTTTTATTTGTCAGTCATTCTCGATGTCTCTGTGTTCAAACTGACAAGACCAGTATTCTGCTGCCTGAGGCAGCTGGCTGAAATTAATGGTATAAAACACAGGCAACTTTACAGGAAGCCATTTTGCAAAGCTAGTGGTTGTGAGTTGGAGGAAGTTTGAAATTAAGTCTGTCTTGGGGTGAGGGTGATTCTTTGAGGGATATTAATCATTGACCATCCATCAGAACATCAGCTTGCAATTAAAGTGCATAATTTTGCTTTGGTAGCACAGTTTCTAAGGAACCATTGTGTTAAAAATCAACATCATAGGAGTGGATCATATTCTCTTAGGAGAAAAGCCTGTATGAATGGAAGAAAAATTAAACCATTCTTTACTATTCGACAGCTCACCAGTCCAGAAACTTAGAGTTTAAATTTAGAGTCTAAAGGGTGCTTCCTTTAGCACTTCTGCCAAATGTGGTGACTGAGATGATTTTTTTTTAAGGCCATAGCCAGGGCTAATCAAAGCAAAACTGGACGAAATAAAGCAGTTCTAACGTCAGCATGGTTTCCCCTCCGATCACGTCACAGAAGCAGTGGAGCCCAAGGCTTGGCGGCTGCTTCTTCAGCTTGTCCCTGAGTGGCACTGCTCTCTTCACTTTCCACATTTCCTCGGGATGTAAATGGACAGGGTTGGGCTGATGATTCTTGCAAGAATATAAATTTCTTGTTTCATTCTGCAATTCCCTCTGATTATCTATTATTCTTTTCATCCAAGTAGACACAGAAATTCAAGGTGTAGCTGAATGTCCTAAAATATTGGACTTCTCAAATTAACCAACTGAGGAGAACTATGTGACTTCCTTATTCTTGAGCATTTATGATAGGATTTCCAACACTTTTATTTAGGGTAACAGTTAAAGATGTGTGTACATATTTATTTTAAAGATATCTGTACTTACAGATTCTGTGTTTAAGAAAAGGTAGTTAACCTACTGCTGGTAGGTTTGAAAGAAATATTTTAGTTAAGATATTCCGTATTTTTCAACAATATTTAGTTAAAAATTCTCATCAGTTCTCTGTCACTATACTTATAGTGAAATAGATACACAGATACTTTAATCACACTTGTAAATAAAGTTGTGAGCACACATTTTGTATCTAAAATCTGCCCTACGTATAAAAAGTCAGTTCTTCCAAGCAAAATATTTTCAGTTAAATGTTTTTGTTTGATTTTTTTTGAACAGAAAGAAATCAGGTGAAACAAACACACAAAATATTACAGGAAAAATCATTTTAGTTTTTAATGACTGAGTAATTACAACTATTATTGCTCATATTAGTACTTGGATCCTTTTTTTATGAAATTAATCTTACAAAGGATTGAAAATGTATTTTCATGAATGCATGAACTTTGAACACAAAAATACCTTCTGTATATGAAAAATTACAATGCTATTCAAAAAAATTTGAGTACTTCAGAGAATCTGGTTTTGTAGCTTTATAATGTTTTAGGGAGAAAAGTCCCAATTTTCTGTTTTATGAAAGAGATCACTAAAATTCTGAAGTAGCCAAACTATTTTTTATGGCCATAAAAATCCAGAAAAATAGTGAATATATTGCTAAATACAACTAAATATATTTATGCTGTAGATTTTACTTCTGAACTAAAGATAGATTAGTAAGGTGTTCTCTATCATCTAATAAATATACAGATGCAATTGTATAGATAAGGAGCAAACTTCTAAGACTAGATCTTGTTAGTTGCATCAGTGATACATTGGTCCTCCTGGGATTCGGAACATCTGGGTAGCTGGTTAGGCTTTCAGTGAAGAGACTGTACTAGCTGTGCAGAATTCTTCTGTTTTGAATGTTTGTCATTTAAAAAATTTATATGCAAGACATTTCCCATTTTCACAGTCTTGAAATTTTCTTCCTTGTATTTTTTGGCTCCCTGAGACAAAGAAGTCTTTTTCACTTTTACTTATAAAACAGCTTTGATGATAAAATATTTCTGGTCTGTATTGTAGCAAGAGACAAGGAAGGATTCTTAATGAATTTATTAGAAAAATGGAGAGAATAACATAGCAGTTCATTTAGAAGATAGGGATGTAAAATCAGATATTTCTTTGGGTTAGGGAAGTAGAGAAAGTGTACCTTTTCTCCCTTTTTTTCTTTTTGACATATTCATTCACTATAAGGCAGGAGCTATAGCATTAATTAATAAATAATGACGGAATGGAACACACCCTTTGGAATGCAGTTTATGGCTTCTTGCCCACGATGGCAGAACAGCTGTTTCTGCTGAATTATTGGAATGTGAGAAGAAATGATGTAAACGCTTCAAAGCACAGAGAGTAAAGGGGATTTTTTTTTTCTCTTAAGTCCCAGTGAATAGAAGCTTTTATACTCAAAGAAAGAATTCAGAGAGCCCTGTACTCTTTGAGCACAACACTTCTCCTTGTGCATTCCCATTATTCTGCCAGATCCTCGGGGTACGATGTTTCAGGGGCTTCTGGTCGCACAGGACTGTTCTGTTCTCCCCCAGATCACTCAGAACCAGAAGACCCTATATTCACCTTCGGGTGAACCTCTATAAGATCTCTGCAGGGAGAGCGTGGGGAGCAATGGCAAGCTGGGGCAGGGCTGGCAGGGGATGCGGTGGGGTGGTTAGGGGCTCTGGAGTTGAAAGACCTCCAAGCAGACCCCAGATCTGCTTTGTAACACTGGGACCTCCGTCAAGTTACTTAATGCAGAGAGCATGTTACTCAACTGTACCTCTGTGTTTTATCATGAGGATAATAATAGAATTGATCTCTTATAGAGTCTTTAATGATGAGTATTATCAGAAATGATTTATGTAAGGGAAAATGTCTGGCTCGTGTAAACACTGAATAAATGGTAGTTATTTTTATTAGGCATTTTATTCCACAGCACTTTTCAATAGGTCTGTTGTACAGAAGGTGACATTTATGGCATTGAATAATTTCTATACATTTAAAAAAAGATACTGAAATGGAAGTCAAACCAGATCCTGATCAGACACCACTAAATACTTGCTGTGTGATTTAGCAAAGTCATTTAAATTCTTCAAATCTCAGTTCACTTACCTGAAAAATGAAAGTAATGATTTCTATTGATTCTATGCTTATTACATTCTGGGTGCTGTGTTAAGTGCATTATAGGGCTTAACGAGGTTTTATCGCCTTAACAACCTTAAATAATAGGAACTATTACAACATTTTACAGAGAAAGAAACAAGTACAAAGAAGGAACCTGACTCTATTCAGTTAAACAGTATGTGCTGAGCCCCTGTTACCTGTTAGATACCTCTTCTTGATGCTCAAGATGTAGCCATGAACAACTCAGACAAAAAAGGCAGGGTCTTATAGGCCTGTGTTCTAATAGGGAAGGGGAATGAAGAATTTAAAAAAGTGTGTGTGTGTATATGTATATATATATATATATTTCATACATTGGAGTGATAAGTGCAAAGAGGAAAGAGAAAAAAGAAAAATAAAGCTGTGAAACATGTGGGATGACTTATAATTTTAGGTAGGGTCACCAGGGACGGTCTCACAGAAGAAGGTGGCATTTTGGAGGTAAAAACCTAAAAGGATTAAGGAAGAGTCCCAGAGAAAAGAAAGAAGCAAGTGTTTGCATTTTCACATGCTCCCTTATGTTGCTGGTATAGATCTGCCTGCCTCTTTGGGCTCGTGAGAAAATCAAGGGGAATAATATGATTAAACTGTGTAAACAAGAAAGCCCTAGGTAAGTGATAATTATCACCATTCCAAAGAGGAAGAGAACATTGCGATGCAATTTAGTATCAGACAGAGGTCTATCAGGTTTTCTCTACTGTTTTCCTGTCCTTTTGTTCCTTAAAACTACATTTTCAAAAAATGTTCTGGTACACACGATGTGAATTCACTTCCTAAGGCAATCACAATAGAAAAAACACACCACTTCTGTTCCAGCTGATATAGACTCATCACTGAATTTCAGTAGCCCTTTAGAAACATTCAGAATAGTTTTCTGCCTGTAATGGAGACCAAACATTTTTTTATAAAACCATTCTTGGTTTCCCAAATGAAGGCCATTTGGGATATCAGAAATTTCCTCATCTTGCTGATATTAGCTTCAGTGAGACAGCTTGTGCAAAGTCACAGATTTTTATTAAAATGCTCCATGAATTATTAGGTCACCCATATGATTCAGTCAAGCCTGACTGAAAACTAGCACTGAAAACACTTGTACATTTTATTTCATGATTCTCTAATGACCCAGTGGAGACCAAGTTATTCAAAGTGACTGACAGCTTACTCCTGTGATTGAATCCAGGATCCTCTTATTTTTCGTTCTTGTTTTCTTTTTTAAGGTAGCTTTAAGTAAGAATTCTTCCCATATATTTTCTGAAGTTCAGGAGTCTCAAAATAAAGGGATTCATTAAAGAGAAACTCATAGACCTGAAAGAAGGTTTTCTTTCAGGAGTGCAAAACTTGCAGGTCATGTAACCTACAAGGTACAAGGCCTTGTTTTAATTCTGAAAATAGCGACTACTACTCTCATTGAAGTAACTGTTAATACCCAGTATGATGCTTCATTTCTTTTATTTTTTTAAAAGGAACTTTAAATGTAAATGTTAATTTCAGTTTTGTGGTAAAAAGGCTTCCCAAAAGCTGAGAGAGGATGATATAGAGAGCTTTGGTGATGGATCCTGAGCTGAGAAGGCATATTCATGGTAGAGTCAGGAAAGAAATTCAGCCTGGAGTTTGGAGGAGAGAGAGATGAGTTCTGTGGACACTTTTTATTTACCCTAACTGGGTTAGATCTCATTTTATCTATTTTGTATGATTTTTTAAATGTCAAGAAACATTATCTTGAGAAATAACTTTGCCATCTTTATAAGTAGATGCCTTTCTGAGATATGTATAACTTTATTACTCATTGATTGGGACATAGTATTATGTATTTATGGCAGCCTCTCTCCCTATGTGACTGTTAAAGCTGGCTTACATATAAGTATGTATTAGGTAGTGTGAGCCATGGCTCTTGAGGAGCTTGGAACCTAAAGGGAAAGAAAAGACACTTAGATAAAATTGTTGTAAGAATTAACTATGTTTTAAAATATTAATAATAAGTTATATTTAAACAATGTAACACTAAGCTTCCCACTTTGAAGCCAATGGTCTGGATTGCTTTCTTTATTTCCTCCTTTTCCCAATCTTTTAGAACTTAGAAATTTTCCCGAAGTTTGGATAATTTTATATAAATAGAGAAAAGCTTTGGGATTCTTTGGTCAGGGCGTCCAGCAAGGTTGCTTTTACAGATAATATGTGTGTGTGTACATGGATGAGTTTGTATGTGTTTTTCCCCTACTGGGAAGGAAAACTAGGGTAGATCGTCAATTTGTCCATGTGATGTTGCTGATCATATGTATTTGATAACATGCATGAATTAACTGATCAGTGTGTTTGGGCAAGTTCAGCAACATTGCTCCTGTCATTTATGAATGCATGTTTTACCAGCTTGCAAACTAAAGCTTAAGAGAAAAAGCATTACTTTTATTAAAATCTATTCTAATTCCTCATCCTTAAATTGGACATTCCTAACCCATATTGTGTTTGATAATCAGTTCCAAGATAACAGCATTTTCCAACTGGAAAGGGGCTCAACTACAAATTCATCGTTTTTCACAGTGACTCAGAGTGGTTCAGAGATTTTTCTAGTTCTTGGGAGGCCTAGAATCCTGGTTACATCCTACAGGCACTTGACCATTCCCTGCCAGGAGACACTGTCTTTATGTGAATGAATTTTCAGTTCAGTTCAGTTCAGTCGTTTAGTTGTGTCCGACTCTTTGTGACCCCATGGACTGCAGCATGCCAGGCTTCCCTGTCCACCACCAACTCCTGGAGTTTACTCAAACTCATGTCTGTTGAGTTGATGATGCCATCCAACCATTTCATCCTCTGTCGTCCCCTTCTCCTCCTGCCCTCAATCTTTCCTAGCATCAGGGTCTTTTCCAGTGAGCCAGTTCTTCGCAACAGGTGGCCAAAGTATTGGAGTTTCAGTTTCAGCATCAGTACCTCCAATGAATATTCAGGACTGATTTCCTTTAGGATGGACTGGTTGGATCTCCTTGCAGTCCAAGGGACTCTCAAGAGTCTTCTCTGACACCACAGTTCAAAAGCATCAATTTTTCTGTGCTCAACTTTCTTTATAGCCCAACTCTCACATCCATACATGACTACTGGAAAAACCATCACGTTGACTAGATGGACCTTTGTTGGCAAAGTAATGTCTCTGCTTTTTAATATGCTGTCTAGGTTGGTAATAACTTTTCTTCCAAGGAGTAAGCCTCTTTTAATGACATGGCTACATTCACCATCTGCAGTGATTTGGGAGCCCCCCAAAATAAAGTCTGTCACTGTTTCCACTGTTTCCCCATCTATTTGAAGTGAATTTTAGGATTATATCATTCATTTAGGGCTAACTATGATAGAAAAATTTTAAAATGTAAAAATATAGTTGCTACTTGTCTCAGTGTGGCTGACACTATTTCACTTAACCTTGAGGGGGTTCGGGGAGTGGCCTATTTTTAGCAGAGACTTCATTGCACCTTTCATTGGGTAATGCAGTGATGATGAGTCCTAAAGAATTAGCCAAATTTTTATCATTATGCTTTCTTCTATCCTGACAGGAGCCGTGTTGCTAAATTTCAAGAGGTTAGCATAATCAATACAATGAAGCTATAGCAAGATGATTTCTCCTTCCATTACTTGAATTTTTGTAAAAGTAACACATGTTCGGATTGATTTCTTAAAAAAAATCTGTGCATAGGTCCAGGTGGTGTCTATTATTAAAAAATGGTTTAAAGTATGGGTGGGATAGGAAATTAGGAGTGAGTCAGTCCAAGAATATGGAGCAAAGAATAGAGTGAATTCAGATCACAGCTTAAACACTGTTCTTTCTCATTAAACCCCATCTCATTTCACAGGTTCCACACCAGCAGTCTAACCCAGCAGGAGCCAGGCTCTCCATGGATGGCCCTGGCTACCTCAGCCCCATCACTCTCTGCCTCCTGTCCTTCACTCCGTCCACCTAGACCTTCTTGGTCCTCAAGTTCTCCATGCAGGCATAGTCTAATCTGCTGCTTGGAATGCCCTGTGAAGAAAGACGTGCTAGGGGCTGGTTCCCACACTCCATTCAGGTCTTTGAACAAAAGCCACTTTCTCAGAGCCATTGCGTCTGAATGCCTCATCTGAGACCCCTCCGCCCTCACTACACTCTTTCTACCTCACCCTGTGTTGCCTTCATGTCACCACTGCCCATTTTCCATCTTCATTTGTTTGTGTTCTCTTTGCTCTGTTATTCCAGCTTCATGAGTTGGGGTCTTTGTTTTGTTATTGTCATATCCCCAGCATCTAGATCAGTTCCTGGTACTTAGTAGGTGCTTAATAATAATTGGAGTAAAATCAGTGAGTTCCTTCATGAGAAGATAGTTTTGAAAGGCAAACAGTGAAGGAAACCAGCAAAGTTCCTTCCTTCATGGAATTTAACATATTTAGCCTCTTGTTTTAGTAACTTTACATACATTCTAGTCTATTAAAGCAGAATATATATAAAGCCTAGAAACCAGGAAATGAGAATAGAAACTGAGAAGAATACATATAAAGGAATTCTTTAACTTACTAACAGCAGAAAATTGTATATTTACTCAAAGAGCATCTTCTTCCGCTGCAGAAGCAGGGCTTAGTAATGAACAGTATATGCTCATCCGTTTAATTTAAGGATTACAAACATACTAGACCTTCTCTCAGAGACACAGGTGAGATAGTCTGTTGCTCAATTTTAGCGTACCAGATTTCTTTTCTCCCATTAAAATTTTTTTCTCTCTACTAATTTATTTTGTTAATTTGTCACATGAAGAAAGCACTCTTAAAAGGATGCAGAAAATTTCTTTTATCTACAAAAACAAACAAACAGTAAAAGGTTAAAAAAAAAAAATGCAGCAATAGTCACCTGACCTGTGACCGGCAAGATACTGTGAAGGTCGCCAGGAAAAACAATTCTCTGTGTCTTTGTGAGGAACGTAGAGCTTGTAGATCAATGACCCCGAGGACATAATGCAAATTTAAATACACCTCCGTTTCCCAGCCTTACAAAGAACATACAGGGAATGCCATGTATAAGTGATTGTTTGAGACTGGAAGCTAGTACAATTTATGTTATTGGTTCTCAATATTTGTTAGTCACAAAATTTCAGTCCCTGTGATAATAGTAAAAAGTATGACGAATGTACTATTCAAAATGTTAAAGGTTAATATTTTCCAGCATGTACTTTCTTTTACATTTCAAACTAAAGGGAATTTCTTTATTTTAAAAAAGAAAAAGAAACTATTTATTTATTTTGACCACACCATGCAGCATGCAGACTCTTTAGTTCCCCAACCAGGGATGGAACCCGAGCCTCCAGCAGTGAGAGCATGGAGTCTTAGCCACTGGCCTACCAGGAAAGTCCCCAAACCATTTTTTAAAATTTATTTTTACCTGGAGAATAATTGCTTTACAATGATGTGTTGGTCCAAACTATTTTCTAAAAGCAATTCTAAAAAAAAAAATAAAATAAAATAAAAGCAATTCTAGGTTCACGTCAAATTTAAAAGTAAGGTACAGAGATTACCCAAGCAACCCCTTATCCTTACATTCATAGCTAATCTACTTGTGTCAACTTTTAGAAATTAATATTTTATGTTAGTTTTGTATCTCTTTTTTTAAGCTTACAATTGATTTATAACTCTGGGAATGTTATTTCATTATTATTCAAAAACTAAAATTCTGAAAGTCATCTTTTCCCTCCTAATTCCTATTATATCCTCAACCTTGTTCCTCAATCCTCGATATTCCTCCAACTCTTTTCTACTTCTTTTCTTTTGCTCTTTTTCTGCTCTCTTCCCCAATTTCTAAACATAATAGCCAGCATCAATCTTCAGATGCCACTCTAATCACATTGCATTTCTTTTTTTTCCAACAAGGCAACATGTCTAGAGTGGCTGCCTCTGTGAACTCTCCACTCTTTATCCCTAGCCACACACACCGGGAATGTAAGAATCATGACAGAGCAAGGAAGATTGTATGTACACGTGGACTTGGAGAGTCTCCCTGGTTACTGTGTCCGTTTGGTTTTTAGATTTTTTTTTTTGATATGGACCATTTTAAAATATTTGTTGAATTTGTTACAATAATACTTCCTCTTTATGTTCTTTTATTTTTTTTGCCTCAAGGCCCGTGGGATCTCAGCTCTCTGACCGCACCCCATAAACTGGAAGGAAAAGTTTTAACCACTGGACCACCAGGGAGGTCCCTCCTTGGGTGTTTTTATACATCACTTCACTCTGCCCCCTCCTTCACATGTGTTTTACCTGACAGGCCCATCTCCAGTTGTATTCTTCATTTTGTTCAAGCAAATGTAAATTTTTCTTTTCTTTGAGCCTTTACGGATAATATCAAAACTCCTGATAACATAATGTTTCTTCTATTCAAAGAATTGCTAAAAATTAATCTCTGTGATACTTTCTAAGGCTTCTTTTTAATCATACCCACATTCTTTCAAAATGTATGTAGCTATCTCCTTATGCATTGTAATTAGCTCTGTTCATTCTTTCTTGGGCTCTTATGAATGGTTAATGAGTGCTTCTTTCTCTTTGTGAAATCTGTAAATATAAATTGTTAAGGGGATCCTAGGGGGTTGGGGGGATGGGGAGCATCTCACTCTGATGGAGCGATCAGGACTTATTTTCTGGGAAAAAAAGGTTTTCAGAGATGTGGAGATATGGATGTATAACTAATAGCTGGTAACTTTCAATAGTGAGCAATGATACATGGCTGAACTTGTGTGTGTGTGCTGTGTGCTTAGTCGTTCAGCCCTGTCCAACTCTTGCAACCCCATAGACTGTAGCCTGCCAGGCTCCATGGGATTCTCCAGGCAAGAATACTGGAGTAGGTTGCCATTTCCTTCTCCAGGGGATCTTCCCGACCCAGGAATCAAACCCAGGTCTCCTGCCTTGCAGGCAGACGCTTTACCGGCTGAGCCACCAGGGAAGCCCATCGTTGAGCTTACGTAGGTTATTTCATCTTTATGTATGTTAATGTCCTAATTTATAAAATTAGGAGGTCAGGAATATAAATTAAAACAGGAACAACCATGTTAAATAAGCAAATGAAGCTGGATGGGCGTAAGAAGCATTTCACTGTTTCTTGATCATTTTGCACTTTGACATTTAATAGCCACAAAGGATGAGATAAATTTCTTAAGGGAAACCGCCCCACAAACACAAGTGCTATGATGTATGGCAGCTGACACTTGGGACCTGATATGAGGAAAGCAAATGCCCTATCTGAAGGGAAGTAGCAATTTAGCTCTACTTATTGTTGTCATGTAGGATTGTGAGCTCAATATGTCTAGATCTGAATTTTCAAAAGAATTAAGAAATTGGAATTTTGATACAAAATCTCTTGATTTTTTTAAAGGGACCTCTAACAAAAACAAAGCTGTGTAGACCAAACTAAACCCAATGAGGTCACACAATGAAGGCATACCCAGCTAAGGGCCTGCCATGATATGTTTCCTAAAGACTAGATCACTCTAAGATTCCTTTCTGTGCTAGAGAGCTCCATGCTAAGTTCTTTGAGGGCAGGAACTATCTATTCTTTAACTATATAAAAAGCATTGCTACTGTGGATCAGCAACTGACAAAAATAGTTAATCAGAACTTTCCCTGGATTGAATTTTAATGGGGAAATTTGACCTATAAAGCTACTTTTAGTGGACAAAGAACACTGATAGTTCTGAGGGAAGCCATTTTTAAGAACGAGTCCAAGTGATAAACTCTGGAACCTATGCTAGAATCTGGTTAGAAAAGATTTAACAGGACGCAAAGGAAAATGACAAATAGCTGGAGCATGTCTGGAAGTACAGGACAATGGGGAATCAAGGAGAAGGGAGTTATTCATAATAGTGGGCTGTGCTGACCGGCTTTTGGGAGTGAAGAAATCCAGTGATTAGTCCAGGGAAGAAGCAGTTTGATTTGGCTGAGAGGAGGTTATTGGAAACCTTGGAAAGGGTGGCCCTTTGCATGAGCTGGGATGGAAGCCAGGTTGGAGAAGGTTACTGGAGTTAGCAGTGAGAAATTGGAAGCTCCAGAAGTATGCGGCTTTTTCAGGAGTCTGGATACAAAGAGAAGAGAGACTAGGGGAGAGTAGCAGAATCCATTGGTTTTAGGGAAGACAGTGTGTTGGAAATGGGGAGTATCTGTGCTCGCTTGAAGTTGGATGTTGATAAACTCTCTTCATTGTTACTGGTATATTGGAAAGTAAGTGACCTCTTTGACTAGCATGCCTGGTGACTGATGTGAACCCCTCTCTGGTGTGCAGAGTTGAAACATAAAATTTCTCGCTAGCTTCTGCATGAGATAATTAATAAAATTATGACTCATACTTGAGCATATTTGGAGTATATTCACAAGTTCAATACCTTCACTATCTCACAGGTTGCCAGAAATCAACTATCTCTCCTATGTTTGAAAGTCACTTTAGCATGTAATAGTGTCTCCAGACCCATGGATTTAGTTCATTAAAGGTGGCTTGTACTTTAAGAAATTGACTGTGGGGCCAAGCTGAGCCAAGAGCTTTCTGTGGTTATTTTTGCAGGCTGTGCAGAATGGGATCTCTACCTGTCTATATGTAGCCCTTCCTCTGAATTCCATGTCTGTCCCCTTTCTGGGGCCACTGTTACCTAAGCTGACCCACATGCTCCAGCCCTTGGACTCCAGCGTAATATCAGATTGCTAAAAGCTATGGAAGAGCTCACGTCCTCAGATGTCTTATAGCAATTTCTTTCTTTTTTTTCTTCTAATGCATAGTACAACACACTTCTGTTTACACGAATTTTAAAGTTCCTGTTAGCCTATTTGCAGAAATTAAACATAAATCTTGTGTTGTATGGTATATAGGCAATACATAGAAATAGAAATCTGTCTTTTTGGTTGAAATTCCCTAAAAAAACACATAAATAAAGCTTGTATACAGGAGGGGAGACTAGTGGATTTATCTTGAAATGGCGACTTTGGATGAAATGATTGATTTTCTTGGTTATACTATTGTGTTGTTGTGTAATGTGACATAGTTTTATTGATATTAAAAATAACATAAATGTGATGGTGTAAAGGCAATGGCACCCCACTCCAGTACTCTTGTCTGGAAAATCCCATGGATGGAGGAGCCTGGTGGGCTGCAGTCCATGGGGTCTCGAAGAGTCGGACACGACTGGTGACTTCACTTTCACTTTTCACTTTCATGCACTGGAGAAGGAAATGGCAACCCACTCCAGTGTTCTTGCCTGAAGAATCCCAGGGACAGGGGAGCCTGGTGGGCTGCCGTCTATGGGGTCGCACAGAGTCGGACACGACTGAAGCGACTTAGCAGCAGCAGATGGTGTAAAAATGTGCATTCCTCCAGCAAATCCATTTATTTGTTTCAGATTTAAAATTAACTTACTTCAAATTTATTTCTTCTCTTCTGGTAAAGGTATTAAAACAGGTGACTGGGGAATTCCTTGGCAGTCCAGTGCTTAGGACTTTGCACTTTCACTGCTGAGGGCTCAGTTCAATCCCTGATTGGGGAACTAAGATCTCACAAGCTGCGTAGTGCAGCCAGAAAATTTAAAAAAAAAAAAAAAAGGTGACTGATAGTTATCCATCCAACTAGCATTTATTTAGCGCCTTTGTGGATTATGCCCTGGTGCGGATGATAAAGCATTTGAATGTATTTATGTGTATCTGGCAGGGGACATGGTCAATTAAGTGACTGCAGGAGAGTGGCAGGTGCCATACCACGAGAACGCAGAGTGAGCAAGCCACTAATCCTACGGGACAGGGGTTTCTCCGAGGAAGTCACCTGTGGCAGAAGACCTGAGGAGCATCGGAGGGAGCCAAATGCAGGGTGTCGGGCGAGGGTTCTGAACAGAGGGAGAGGCGTGACACCGTCCCAGACTCCAGCCAGACACAGCAGTTTAGAAAATGCAGAGAACATTTGTTAGCTCTCATTCATCCAACAAACAGATATATTAAGCACCTACAGTGTGCCAGGCACTATACTAAAGTCAGTTATAAAGTCAAAGCAACTATCTTCACATGTTTGCTCTGTAGTCAGGAAGTAACGTTAACACATTAACAAATAATTGCAGGACAATACATAAGTAGTGGAATAGACAGACGTACAAAGGCTGCAGTAGAACAAGGGAGGAATAATCAGTTATGTTTAGAGGTTTGAAGGAAGGCTGGAGATATTTTTTTTTACCACAATCCAAAAATTAAAGGGACTTTTTGTTCAGTTTTTCCTTAGGTGCTTAATTCTGAATTCAAGATTGTACTACCAAGGTAATATGTTTGCTTTCAGCTGGTTTCAGAATAAGACACCTAGAGTAAGTGATCAGAACAATGCTTGTGGAGTCTACTCATTCTATTTGGGAGATTGTTTCCATGATGGAGAAAATGGTTTGCTAACTCAAAGGTTGCAGGAGAAACTTTAAAGGCCATCTATTTCCATTGCATTTTGCTTTATGTAAACCCAATATATGTAGTCTCCTTAGGAAGAAGATTGAAGTAAACAATCAACTCAAGTACTCTGTATTAATATAAATTAATATCTTGGAATGATGTGTTGCTCAGAGTTGGTTTTTTTTTAGTACATTTCAGCTTCTAAAAGCTTGATCATACCTTGTATCAATACAATTGAATTAGTTTAATACATATTTTTAAAAATATTTATTTATTTACTTGGCTGTGCCAGGTTTAGCTGTGGCACAATGGATCTTTATTTGCAACATGCCAACTCTTAGTTGCAACATGTGGGATCTAGTCCCTGACCAGGGATCCAACTCAAACCCCCTGTATTAGGAGCATGGAGTCTTAGCCATTAGACCACCAGGGAAGTCCCACAACTGAATGAATGTAGATGATTAAAATGGAAACCTGGATTCAGAGTAGCTGGGAAAACTATAAGCACTATTAACATATAAATAAGTAAATTATACTGATTCCTAGAAATTAATTCCTAGACAAATAATATTTTAAGAAAATATGGGACTGGTGCAAGGAGAGGACCCAGAGAGATGGTATGGGGTGGGAGGTGGGAGGGGATTCATGTTTGGGAACGCATGTACACTCGTGAATTCATGTCAATGTTTGGCAAAACCAATACAGTAATGTAAAGTAAACTAAAGTTAAAATAAAAATTAAAAAAAAAAAAAAGAAAACAAAATTATTCTAAAGCAAGGACTTTTTTTGTTTTCTTCCAAGGAGCAAGCGTCTCTTAATTTCATGGCTGCAGTCACCATCCGTAGTGATTTTGGAGCCCAAGAAAATAGAGTCTGTCACTGTTTCCACAATTTCCCCACCTATTTGCCATGAAGTGATGGGACCAGATGCCGCGATCTTAGTTTTTTGAATGTTGAATTTTAAGCCAGCTTTTTCACTCTCTTTCACCCTCATCAAGAGGATCTTTTTCAATTATGGTTTCCTCAGGGTATATGCCCAGTCATGGGATTGTTGGGTCATATGGTAGTTTTATTCCTAGGTTTTTAAGGACTCTCCACACTGTTTTCCGTAGTGGCTGTATCAATTTACATTCCCATCAACAGTAGAAGAGGGTTCCCTTCTCTCCACACCCTCTCCAGAATTTATTGTTTGTAAACTTTTTGATGATGGCCATTCTGACCGGGTGAGATGATAACCTCATTGTATTAATAGTTCTGATTCACATTTCTCTAACAATGAGCAATGCTGAGCATCTTTTCATGTGTTTATTAGCCGTCTGTATGTCTTCATTAGAGAAATGGTTGTTTAGGTCTTTTGCCCACTTTCTGACTGGGTTGTTTGTTTTTCTAGCATTGAGCTGCAAGAGCTGTTTGTATATTTTGGAGACTAATCCTTTGTCAGTTGTTTCATTTGCAATTATTTCTCCTGTTCTGAGGGTTGTCTTTTCACTTTTGTAACGTTTCCTTCACTGTGCAAAGGGTTTTAGGTTTAATTACATCCCATTAAAAATTTTTTATTTTTATTGTCATTAATATAGGAGGTGGGTCATAGAAGATCTTGCTGTGATTTCCATCAGAGAGTGTTTTACCTATGTTTTCCTCTAAGAGTTTTATAGTTTCTGGTCCTACATTTAGCTCTTTAACACATTTTGAGTTTATTTATATATAAGATGTTAGGAAGTGTTCTGATTTCATCCTTTTACACATAGCTGTCCAGTTTTTCCCCAGCACCACTTGTTGAAGAGACTTTCTTTGCTCCAGGGTATATTCTTCCTTCCTTTGTCAAAGATAAGGTGCCCATAGGTGCATAGGTTTATCTCTGGGTAAAGAAAGGACTTTTATGATATATGGGGATTTGGGTATTTGACAGAAGGTACTACAAATAACTATGGCAGACCTTTCCCTTAAAAAATGGACCTTTAGCACTTAAGAGGCCAGAGTGATTAGTGAGGCCCATTGAGACCCAGCAAACTGGAGTTTCCTGTTCAGAAGGACACATCCACAGTAGGGCCTCACCTGCGCACCTTCTCATTTTTGCCTGCGCTTGTTCTCTGTGCCTCCATGCTTCAGAATGACGTCCTTATCTTGACAGCCCAAATACCCAGTAGAGTAAGGAGGGAGATTAAAGAGGTAGGGTTTTAGGGATGTCTGTTGACTTATTCTTAAACTTATAAGTGAGAGAAATAATAAAATGCACATACCTTATCAATTAATATTCACACAATTTTACATGGTTTTCTCATTGCTCTATTTGAAATTGGTGTAAAAATTTCAAAAATTTGAAATTTAGTGTAAAACCTGGTTTACTTTAAAATTTAC
>SJYQ01094285.1:201926-390308 GCA_006410935.1 Redunca redunca | reverse complement strand
CTGCTACTAAAGTATATTTTTTTAATGAAAAATAAATAATTCTATTTGTTATTTAGAATAAAAATATATATTAAAAATAATGTCTAAGAGACTGGAAATATGGAAAATAAAGCATGTATTTCATCTGTGGAACTAAAATAAGATCAGAAGAAAAACTACCTTCTTTATATTGTAGTAAAAACAATCAGATAACTTAAAGGAGGGGCCAACCATCTAAAGGGTGGAAAGTCTTATATTTGACATCACTTGATAGGTGACTCAGGAATAAAGAATCCTGCCGATGCAGGAGGCACAGGAATTGTGGGTTCAGCCACTGTATCAGGAAGAGCCCCTGAAGAAGGGAATGGCAGCCTGCTCCAGTATTCTTGCCTGGAAAATCCCGTGGACAGAGGAGCCTGGCAGGGTACAGTCCATGGGGTTGCGAAGAGTTGGACACGACTTGGTGACTGAGTACGCATGACAGCTTCCTAAACAAAGCAGTTGTCTCCAGCCAGGCTGACTGTTGTGCAGAAGAGTGACCTTGAAGCAAGAACCTACACAGTTCTCGGTAGCACATTTCCTTTCTTTCAGAATATCAAGCAACTGGAATGAGTTTGGGGCCACTTGCTTTAGTATCTTTAGAGAGGACCTAGAGAAAAGAATCTGGAATATATTTGTCAGATTTGTACTTGATGCAAGGCAAGACCCCAAAGGATAGAAGTAAAGTTCAAGTTGTTTTACATACAGAGAAGTATGGTGCTTTTGTAATTTAAACACATAATTTGACTCAGCAAAAGAAGGAAAAGACCAGGGGAAAAATCTGGTATAAGTTGAATATTAATAATACAATGTCATTATTTTAAAATGTCTGTTCCATGATGATTGTAGTTTTTGTTAATTCTGTATTTGTGAAAGGCCAATGTACTTTAAGAACTAAAAGGTAAAACTGAAGACTGCTGAAAAGTAACCCAAATGATGTAAAAGAAAGAATAAGAAGGTCATACGTGAGTACATATTTAAGAAATCAGGATGGTTCAGTCCAGAAAATTAAAAAAATAACAAGTGTGCTTAAAAATTACTTAAATAGATGCTTTTAAATACAGGAAGGAATTTTTTAAGTAAGAGGAAGGTTGATTATTTTGTCTTTAAATTGAAATGGAAGGAAAAGAGTTTCAGTAAAGGCAAAAGGACATTTTGATAACTATCCGATTGATAACTATTAGAGAAGACAAGGAGAATAGTGAAATTACCATACTGGAAATCTTGACTGAGATAATGAGTGGTTGTTTTTCCTGAAAATTTGAGATATTTACTTACTTGAAAAATACTTGGCAGATGACTTGAATTGTCTTGTCTACCATTCCTGAGACTATAATTTGAAGTTTGCCAAAAACTCTGAAATAAATGATAAGTTTTAATTTAAATAAATGAAACAGAGCTATGTAATGTTATTTTTGAGACTCCTATGAGATGCATTAGAGAAACTTACATTTTATAATTAATTTCTTAATTGCCTCAAAATTTCTCTTTCTTTTATCTTTTTTGGGGAGATACTCATCTCTCTGTGCAGTAGTCATACATCTTGCCTTAGCTTTATTCATTTAAAGAGAGGGACGGTGCCCTGGGGACTGTTGGAGAATAATGGGCAGATGGGCTGATTCCTTGCTTATTAGTAAGCTGGAATGGTTTGACTTTAAACTTCTTCCTGAGGGAGAGGAGCCTCTTAAAATGAGGTTTACTCAATCATGGAAATATAATTAAAAATAAAGATATTATTTCGTCTCCCCCAACCCTCACTTATTTCTAATTTTTGGTATTCTGGTTTGATTTGGTGACTTAGTGTTGTCACTGATGAATCCTTAAATGGACCAGTGGTTTGTTCTTTTGTTCTTTTGTTATCAGGGTAGGACAGATATAACTGCAGGGTTCAGCGGGAGGTAGCTAGGAGAAGCCTCTCATTAAAGAAGAATTGGGAAATCCCATCTGAACATCCTTCCTCCTATTATTTTGTAAATGGAGAGCACATGATGAATAAAACAGTGAGATCCTTAGAATCAAATGCAAAGGGTATGTGCGAACTGCAGTAAACCCTATGCTTTCTTCCTTCCTTGTCCTTTTTTTTTTTTCTTCCCTTAAACAAAACCTTCATATTTACTCGAGCATAGCAGGATTTGAGGTAGTCCCATTTGATGTAATTACTGTGTGATCAAATTGAAGTGTAATCCCTCTATGAGCCCAATAGAGTACTTTAGAAATAAAGAGCTTCTCAAACCAAAGCATCCCAGATATCCACGGCAGAGATGTTAATGCCCTCACACATGAATCAAAGCATTCTCTTGACTCTAATTAACAGTTCTATTTACTGTACTACTCTGGCTACACACACTATTTGAAAAACATATGCAACTGTGGTTTGGGGGAGGGAGAAACACATGAGGAATGTTTTGAATCTCTTGTTTTTTTCTATGATTCCAGTTGGCTTCTACATTTAGAAAACCCGTTATCCCCTGCATTTGTCCCAGACCTGGGGCACAAACTGTACGGAAAGTCAAGGTTATGGGTGAAGTATAAGGAATGTGAAAGAGTGGGAATGTGAACTGGAGGACCTGCGTTGAAGCCTGTCTCTGCCACTGTCTGGGGTTTGCTTTAGCTAGTACGTAACCTCTTTGAGCTACAAGTCTCCTCCCATGTAAAATGAGAGAACCAAAGAGAACCTCTTCATAGAGGGTTCTGGTGTTAGACCAAGGGCAATAGTCTAGGTGAAGTCACCTTGTGAATGCCATGTGCTGTGATACCAGTTTGGTTTCTCACTGGGGAGCTGAACTCCATTTTCCCAGTGGGGCATAAGAGGGATTTCAGAGCAACGACAAATCAATCTTTCTTTCTCTGAGTCCTTTTTCTATTGCCAGTTATTCTTCATTCCTGCTTTTACACTTACTCATTTTTGATCATCTCTAAGTTTTATTTTTTAATTGAATTATATTCGATTTACAATATTGTGTTAGTTTTAGGTATAGTACAGCATAGTGGTTCAATAGTTTTATAAACTCCCTTTAAATTTATTACAAAAGCATGGCTATGTTTCCAAATGCTGCATAGTATATCCTTGTTGCTTATCTGTTTTATACATAGTAGTTTGTTTCTCTTAATCCCCTACCCCGTCTTGTCTCCTCTCTCCTTCCCTCTCTGCAATGGTATCCAAAAATTTGTTCTCTATATCTGTGAGTCTGTTTCTGTTTTATTTTTCAGATTCCACCTATAAGTGTTAACATACAGTATTCGCCTTTTAACTGTTTTCCCAAAGGGTTTCACTAAGAGTATAGATTACTAATTTCCCAACCTGGTAATTTTGGTGTTGAGATTCTGGAAATAGATAGATGTTTGTGTGGTTCCCAAATCTTCCCCTTAGCCATGGGGGAAGGCTGTAACATGTCTGTGAGGTGTTTTCAAAGGTAGCTGCTTCTGTTTTCCAAAGTCAGTGCTACCAGTGAAAGAGGTAAGAATCAGTTTAGTACAGCCACCCATAGTGTTCTCTTTCTCATAGGGTGGTGTTCCTAAGCTGAGTTAGAATACTCACTTAAACACTTATAGAAATACCTTTTCTGAAAATATCTGCTATCAGACAGGTGAAATATTCTTCTCTTACCCAGGAAAGCAATGAGTTCCTCCCAGAAGAATCAAATTGTAGAGTGAGTTTTGGAAGAGGGTCCAGTTGACATTCACTATACTACAAAAGAGCTTCCGTTAGCAGAAGCATCTGCACCCTGGTGGAAAAACAAATGCTGCTGTTTGCCCACGTGGGTCATTTAAATTAGATTACACTTGAGAAACATCAAACAGCCTCTTTCTGGTGTTTGAAAAATTATTATCTGGACTTAAGAGACATGGTAAATAATCATGTAAGGAATACCATGTGGCCACCAGTGTGACGCAGGATACATCACAATCTTGTATTATATGAGGTGAGAATGACTGAGTGTCTTCCAGGGTTACAAGCCTGTAGAACAACCCTGGAAATCATACCTATAGTTTAACTCTCTTATTTTAGAAATAAAGACACTGAGCTTCAGGTAGAGTGACTTGCAACCATCATAATATAGTTAGTGGTTGATCCAGGAATAAACCTCTTGAGTCTTGACTGCTTATCCTGTGTGTGCCTGTGTGCACGCTCAGTTGTGTCCAATGCTTTGTGGCCCCGTGAACTACAGCCCTCCAGGCTCCCCTGGCCATGTAGTTTTCCAGGCAAGAATACTGGAGTGGGTTGCCATTCCCTCCTCCAGGGAATCTTCCCAACCCAGGGATCAGACCTGCTGTCTAGGTGTCTCCTTCACTGGCAGGCAGATTCTTTACTGCTCTGCCACCTGGGAAGCCCTGCTTATACTGTACAGCAGCCCAAAAACTCAAGGTGAATAATGGATGATTGATAGGGGGAAAAAAGTGCTCTCTAGGGAATTAAACCTTAGAAAGTAGAGAAATACTTTTAGAAACAAAGTCAAACAAAACTCCACATCAAATGTGAACTTTGTATTATTATCTTATGCCTTTTATTATATTTTTGGAGAGGAGAGATTTCTTTCCCTAGTGATAGCTACGGACAGTTTGAAAAAGAAGTTTGTAGATTCGATTTCAAGTAGGGTCAAATGGAAGTTGTCATCTTCACGACTGCTCTCATTTAATGGTATCCTGAAGGCCAGCCAAGTATGTGACTCTTTATGGTAAAAAGCAAATTAAGTGGGCATTTTCCATTTGTTTTAGGTGTATAGGGTCTAAGACAGACAGCATTGTAGGGACATTCTAACTGCCTTGTGTTACTGGCACTTGACCCCTGTGTTGACAGTCTCCAGCAGTCATATGCCTTAATCTCTCTCCTACATTGTCTCATTACCACGTCTTGGATGACTGGTTGAGTCATCCAAGGAATGAGAGTGTGTCTTGACTTCCTCATTGAACCTCCTGGTAGAATCCAGTGTGTAGATCTATTTTCCTGCTTGCTGAGGCCAATCTGTTTTCCTGCTTCCTGTCAGTATGCTGTCATGTCAAATTAACTGGAAGAATGGAATAAGTAAATTTGCTGCTGCTGCTACTGCTGCTAAGTCACTTCAGTCATGTCCAACTCTGTGCGACCCCACAGACGGCAGCCCACTAGGCTTCCCCATCCCTGGGATTCTCCAGGCAAGAACACTGGAGTGGAATTACCAAAAAATTTCTAGAGGAAGAGGCTCTGAATTCAAGGGAAGATCCAGGTTGAATGTTGGAACAGGAAAGCCTTAAAGATGGGTGAATTTGAGAATGAAATGATACCGAGGGGAAATCAAGATTAATTTTAAGTATGTCACAGATGTTCTCTAGATAAGCCAAAAAAGAAGAATCTCTGCTGTCTATTTGTATTTTTATGTAGCTTATAACCAGATGGAGTTTTTTCAGTTAAACTTACAGTAATTAAGTAGTCTTGATTTATCTGCTGTCTATTCAATTGATGTGCATATTCAAGAAATATGCACTGTCTGCTGAGTGACCAGCATTATTGGAGAGAAAATACTGATGAAAAGAAACTGTGACCAATACAAAGGCACCTCCTGGAGGTGGTTTTAACCTTCCTAATTTATAGTGAAGGTGGGAACAGAGAGTTTCACTGAGAAGAAAACACCTTTGTATGTACCCTTGAAGGCAAGAAACATTTCTTAATTATCTTTGCATCTATAGAATGGAGAACAGACCCCAGCACTTAGCAGGTATACAATAATGTTTGCTGAAGGACTATTGACAACCTTTTTGGACAAATGTAAAGAATGAGTAAATGACTTGATTCTTTTCCACCTAATGACCTCCCTCTCTCCATTTCTCCCTATTTCCCTGCTCAGGCTACCATGTTGAGGACGTGCATTTTGGCATCTCTAGTGGAAAACGAAATTCATTTTTCTATGGAAGACATGTTTAAAACAGCAGTTTGGATGTAATTGAAAAACCATTTGGGGGAATGCAAAGAGTTTTGTGGGTTATCCATCAGGTCACATATATTTTCTGGGACCAAATATGTTCAAACTTGGGAACCCAATCCTTTTTATAAATTAGGGTCTCACGTCCACCTTTATATATATATATATAGGCTTTTCTACTATTCTTACTGCTTTGACTCTGTAGAGGGAATAAAAAATATCAAGTGCCTTTCACTCAGGATAAAATGGTATTTATAAAGGGATAAGTGGTGGTGTGGGGAGTTGTTCCAAGTTTATCCGTAGTTTTTTTTATTCAACATTGCAAGGCATTTAGTTGGGCATAAAGATAGATATATATCAAACAGTTAACTAGCTTGTGTGATTAGTACACAGAAGTAGCACAGTAATCTTGAGAGAAAGAAAGTTCATTGTACTTTGCTGTTAGAAAAAGCTCTATGATCAGTTTGGGACTTGAGGTGGGTAGATTTTAGGGAGAAAGAAGAAAAAAAGAATAGGTATTTTTTTAACTGGGAATTATTCACAGACCCACCTCACTGATGCAGTTCATGGACGCTCATTCTAAAATATCTGATAACATTTCTTAAGAAAAATTTGAACACATTGTATTTTGATATATCTATTTCCTTTAAAATAAACCATTGAATAAAACACTTGAAGACAGAAATATATAGATGAATTTGAGCAATAATTGAGGGTATTTGAACTTTATTCTGAGGATGATGAAGGCTAGAAAAAACGTTTTATGAACAACAGAAGTACAATAGTCTGCAGGTCAGATCGAAGGAAGAAACCGGAAGGTAATGAGGCAGCGAATTCTGTTGCTTTAAATAGTTCAGGTGGGAAAAGCAAAGTGGTGGCACAGTGGCGACAGGAAGGAGGAGAAGACAGAAGAATACATAAGATTTCCAGGGTAGAGAGAGAAGACTTTACTTACTGGGCATGAAAAACTGAACAGAGATAAGGGGGAAGTGACAAAAGTTTCTAGCCTAGTAGACATTTTCTTTCTATCCAGACTGGTGGGTAAAACTCCACAGCATCCTTATGAGTGCCAAATTTGTTTTACAGGTCTACATAATTTGTATTACAACTGTCAGCATTTCTGTTTTCCCTAGGCATTTCTGACTTCATTTGTTGACCTTGAGTAAAGTTAGGTTCTATAGTCTCATGTGTTTTTCAATATCTCTGTTTTCAATTAGAAGAAAGAAAAGGAAATTGAAAATAAAGACAGCCACACCACGTTCTCTTTGATACTGAATCACTGGCTATTTAATCTGCAATTAAATTCTCTTTGAGGTATATTTTTGTCCTTTAAAATGTAGGTTCATAGATTCAAGGACTTGTAGCAATAAAAAAGAAGTAGAGAATTATCTAGGAGAAAAATAAGAGAATGCACATATATTCAGAGATGTGGAAACTAAGGTCCAGGTAAATTATATGATTTGCTGTGAGTCATGTTGTCAGTTGATGGCAGCATGCTGATGAAAACCCAGATGTGCTGACTTTCAAACCATTGCTCCTTACTGTGTGCTATAGTAATATTGGCAAAACTACAAATGCTAGCTGCTGCTACTGCTAAGTCGCTTCAGTCATGTCCAACTCTGTGCGACCCCATAGATGGCAGACCACCAGGCTCTCCCGTCCCTGGGATTCTCCAGGCAAGAACACTGGAGTGGGTTGCCATTGCCTTCTCCAATGCATGAAAGTGAAAAGTGAAAGTGAAGTCGCTCAGTCAAGTCTGACTCTTCGCAACCCTGTGGACTGCAGCCCACCAGGCTCCCTTGTCCATGGGATTTTCCAGGCAAGAGTACGGGAGTGGGTTGCCATTGCCTTCTCCTACAAATAATGTGTAAAATCTTCCAAATGATTACAACTAAGATAACTGTTAAAACTTATTGCACAGACATGTATGTAGTGAATTTGCAGAAATATTGTTCAATTTCCACTTAAATTTAGACAGTCACAAAGAACAATTTGGCATTTATCTCATCTGTATTTTTTAAAAAACTTTCTGTTGAGAGAATTTCTGTTGGTTTCTTACACTTCTGTACATTTTGCACTGGTTTTCTTTGTTCAGGTTATTTTTGCCAAGATGTTGGTATAGCATACAGCCCTAGAAGATAGCAGAGCAAAGATCAGACTTGCTTATTATCTGGTATAATAAAGATAATGCCTCTCTGTGGAGCAAAGTACAGATAGGCTTATTGTCTGCTATAAAAGATTCAGGATCCTAAGAGTTCCTCTCCTGTGTATAACCCATTGAGTGTGCAGGTATGCATTGAGCCTCTGTGAAAATTGATAGTAAGGAAAATTGACACAAGTAAATTGATGTCCATGCTGCTTGCTATGCCATGAGTAATAAAGTTCTTTGTCTTGGACCCAGGAGTTTCATATCTTCTACCAACATCCATGAACCTGTAGCAGGCTAACTTGTTAGCTTGCAAGTAGGATCTCAGACCCTTCACAATTCTTAACAGTTTCTAGGTAGAGAGGTTAATGGACCTTGGAAAAGTCTGATAATTGGCTAGGCATAAAGGAAATTTGTCCATCATGTTGATGGACATGAGTTTGAGTAAGCTCGGGGAGTTGGTGATGGACAGGGAAGCCTGGCATGCTTCAGTCCTTGGGGTTGCAAAGAGTCGGACACGACTGAGCAACTGAACTGAAAGGAAATTTGAAGTGCTGTATATCAGTTTTTACTTGGTTAGACTTCTATAATTTTAGATAGAATAGTCATAGATCCAAGTGTGGCATTAATATCCTGGGATTCACTGATAGTAGCATTTGTGAAATAACACTTTCTTTCACCCTTTACAACATATAGAGCATTGAATACATTATTCTTGTTATATTCTAAAGGTTTGTGTGAATTGACATAGTGAAAAAATTTATTTTGGGACATTTATGCAGGATCAACTGGCAAGTAGATATTATATAGTAATTTATATAGATAGTCAGTGTGACCAAAATGGATGGATTTACTATACCCTGGTTCCTGAATTTTGCAAAAAACTTCCTTGAGAAAGATTTTTCTTCCTACCTGAATTTGGAAACTCTCTTTCAGGTCTGCTTATCACTGTACTGTCAAGACCCAAGGCACAATTTGCTCTTGGTAGTTAAGAAGATTGAGTAATTAAAATAGATACTGTCTGTTTTAGTTTTACCACCAAGCCATAAACACTAAATGTGAGGCCTAATTAGAATAGAACACTAAGAATATAGAATCATAAAGAAAACCCATTAGACACTTAGAATTTGTTAGGGCCCTGAACAAATATAATATCCAGCATTTATACATATCAGCCCTACAGACTAAATTCTGGGCTGTAGTAACTGTGCATTTAACAAGTTAATAATCTTGTCTCCATTTATTTATAGGGTTTGATGGACGTGAGTCTGAGTGAACTCCGGGAGATGGTGATGGACAGGGAGGCCTGGCGTGCTGCGATTCATGGGGTCGCAAAGAGTCGGACACGACTGAGCAACTGAACTGAACTGAACTGAAACAATGAATATGGGTGCAGTGCATACCTTCCTCTTTAGACATTCAGTTCAGTTCAGTTGCTCAGTTCTGTCCAACTCTTTGCGACCCCATGAATTGCAGCACGCCAGGCCTCCCTGTCCATCACCAACTCCCAGAGTTCACTCAGATTCACGTTCATCGAGTTGGTGATGCCATCCAGCCATCTCATCCTCTGTCGTCCCCTTCTCCTCCTGCCCAAAATCCCTCTTTAGACATTAGCAGAAGTTAATTCTAAACTATAACATATTTTCATTTTCTTTTTAAGCTTTTTTATTGTCATATTATTTTTTATACTGTAAAATTTAAGGTTGTTATGAGGCACACTGATATTATATAGAAGGATAGAATGGATGTAAGAGTGAGTGAGAGGTCAAGGAGAATGGAAAGAAACAGTAAAAAGAGGAAGTACAAAACAAGCTGTACTTCAAATATACAAAATACTTCCTATGAATTTATTAGCCACAGTGGGTCACAGTCAGAAAGTGTCACACGTGAGACTCATCTTCAGTGATCAACAGAGACTTTGCTTTAAGAGGAAATAGTTGAGTTTGACTCAGTAATATATAGTTAATCATCCAGAAATTAATATTGATGACATTTTTTTGTAATAAAATAAATGAAAGAATGCAGAACACAGCATTTACAGCTAGCAGAGTCTGTTCATTTGGGAAAAGACCTCGTGTTTATAGTGTGCAGAATCAGCCCTTGTCCTTCATCTCCCACATTGCCTGCGTTACTTGCCAGCCGTCTACGGCAGGTTGCATTTTCCAAGATGCCTCCCATCCCATGTGCTCTTGTGTCAGGTGACCTTGCCACCCTTCTCATCAGGAAGCAGAGTCCATTTCTTTACCTTCTGAATCTGGATTGGCCTTGTGACTGCTTTGAGCAGTACAATATGGTAGCACCCTTAATTGGCACTTTCCGCAGCCTACCTCTTAGAAGCCGGCTGTCACAGAAGGATACAGTCACCTTGAGACCACCATACAGTGAGAAGCCACAGCCTTGTGCGGAGACCTGGAAAATGAAATGCCATGTGGACAGAGAGAGAGACCAGTCAGTACAGATGTGCAAGCAAGGATGCCGCTGTGGGAGTGGAGCCTCCAGCCCCGGCTCTCTCCCTTGATACCGCATGAATACGAATCAAGCCATCAGCTGCACGCTTCCTGAATCCCAGGCCCACAAGTCTGTGAGCCAAACAGAACTATTGTTTTAAGCCACTTAGTTTATGAGGTCGTTTGCAACAGCAATAAATATTTGCAATACCATCAATCTGGACAGGATGGTAGTTACAAGTCAGAGCACTAATAGATATAAACTCTTCACTTTGACCCTATTTTAAATGGACGGAATAGTAGTGGTCATTCATTAATAACTCATTCTCATCTGCCTTTTTTAATTGTAGCCATTTGTTTAAAGTCTCTTTGAAGCTTTAAATTTCGTATTATCACTGATTTTCTGTCATTTTTTAGTCTTTGGAGAAGAGCAACATTGTGGGAAAAAACGTTCCTCCTTTGCCCTCTCCTGTTATAGTAGATGTTATAGTAAACTCTGGTCCAAACTTGGGATATTTTGCAACATTAGAAAATATTTTGTCTCATTTAGTTCTCTACGTCTAATGCCTGAAACATTTATGTCTGGTGTATAAGGAATCATATAATTTTTTCTCTGTTCTTTGAATAACTGGGCCATCACTGGGCCTATGTGTTTGCTGAGGAGGGAGGGCTTCTTGAAGTCTATTTTAGTAAAGAGACACCTCACTGGAAGATATCAATCCTCGGCTAGGAATGGGAAAATTTGAAGTTGAATTCAAAGTGCTAATAACTGTAGGTACAGCATTGAGTAAGTAGCATACAAATTTGGGCTTCAATTTTCTTGTTAAAAGCAAGAAGCTGGATACAGTTGTCTCTAAATTACCTTCTAACATTGTAATTCTTTGTGGTTTGTCACTTGTTACCACTGTGGTTACGCAACTTCTAAAATATGATTTATATTTGTATGAGACTTAGGTCTCTGGATTATTTTAATGTGGGGTATTTATCAATGGCCACACGATTTCTCTTTGTAGTTTAAAAGATTGTTGTAACTTATTTTCAAGCTGGTTAGGTTAAGGTTTAAAATGTTTACAGTAATAAAGTTAAATTGCTTTGGGAAAATGTCTGTCAAGGACACAGCCTGCCCGAATGTACCATTTGCATCTGCAGAGAAACTCAATTATAACAGCTATTTTCAAGAACTCATATCACTGGAGACTGAGCAGAGTCAGCCTATAGAAGAGCAAGCAGATAGCAGTGCGTCCTAAAAAACTGACCTAGACAGGGACATGTACATGGTGAGCTCACCCGTATTTTGTTATTCGCGCATAAAATTCTGCCTTTGATCTAAAGTATTGTTGCTGATATTGATGTAAAATGAGACTGTAATTAATCACTATGCTAATTTTCGGGCTTCCCAGGTGGCTCAGTGGTCAAGAATCCACCTGCCGATGCAGGAGACACAAGAGACACAGGTTTGATCCCTGGGTTGGAAAGATCCCCTGGAGAAGGAAACTCACTCCAATATTCTTGCCTGCAAAATTCCATGGACAAAGAAGTCTTATGAGCTATAGTCCATGGGGCTGCAAAGAGTCAGACATGACTGAACACACACACACACTAATTTTAATAATTAGGTTCTTCAGGTTCCTTGATAGCTCAGTTGGTAAAGAATCCGCCTGCAATGCAAAAGACCCTGGTTTGATTCCGAGGTCAGGAAGATCTGCGGGAGAAGGGATAGGCTACCCACTCGAGTATTCTTGGGATTCCCTTGTGGCTCAGCTGGTAAAGAATCTGCCTGCAATGCGGGAGACCTGGGTTTGATCCCTGAGTTGGGAAGATTCCCTGGAGAAGGGAAAGGCTACTCACTCCAGTATTCTGGCCTAGAGAATTCCAAGGACTGTATAGTCCATGGGGTTGCAAAGAGTCGGACATGACTGAGCAACTTTCACTTTCACCTTGCAGGTGAAGTCAGGTACTCAAATTGTTTGCCGGGGGTTCCCAAAGCTCCTTTTTATCCTGGACATGGTAAATTTAGCAATCAAATACCTCTTTGGTAAACCCTAAAGGGGAAGAACTAGGTCCCTAATCAGTTGTTGCTGATGCTACAAGATACATCTCAATGAAACATTTAATAAACCTGATTCAATCCAGGCTGAACACATACCATTTTACATGAGAAACAAGGGTCTTTCTTTCCAATCATTCCCTGAGAGTCGTGGTTGTTCAGTGAACTAATTTCTCTCTAATTTCTGTTACATCTTCTGTAAATAATAAAAATAGCTAAGATTTGACATCAGCTTTCTAAGTGCACCCATGTGAAGATTACCATGGTATAAAGGCTGCTCAGTGAGGTGGCGTGAGTCCAGGATCCTGGTCTTCCTTCGGCTACTAACTAGTCATAAAAGCTTGGGGACAATTTCTAATCTTCCTGAGTCTTGTTCTTTCTTTGTTAAGTGAAATGGATTTCCAAAATTTTTCTTGGAGGCCTTTCCTAAATATAAATCTTCACTGAAGAGGAGGTCTCTTTCTTCTTGCGTTTTAGGCAGGATGTCTCCCCATTGCCCTCTTCTCACTTCCTCCCAGAACTTGAATTTTTGTTGGTGTTGTTGGGTTGCTCAGTCTTTGCGACCCCGTGGACTGTAGCCCGCCAGGCTCCTCTGTCCATGGGATTCTCCAGGCAAGAACATTGGAGTTTTTGCCATGCCCTCCTCCAGGGGGTCTTCCAGAAACAGGGGTCGAATCCGGGTCTTCTGCTTTGCAGGCAGATTCTTTACCATCTGAGCCATCAGGGAAGCCTGAGTATATATTCTTCCTAAGCGAAAAGGGTCAGGTATCACACTTGGATGGAACTTCCCAGGTGGCTCAGTGGTAAAGAATCCACCTGCCAATGCAGGAGACGCAGGTTTGATCACCGAGTCGGGAAGATCCCCTGGAGAAGTAAATGGCAACCCACTCCAGTGTTCTTGCCTGGAAAATTCCATGGACAGAGGAGCCTGGCAGGCTACAGTTCACGGGGCTGCAAAGAGTCAGACACGACTGGGCGACTGAACACACAGGCATGATCACACTTGGATACCTCCATGGGGCAATAATCAGCCTCAGGACAGGTAGATTTGTTGAAACATTAAGGCCTAGGATGAAGTGGTTACTACAGGCCTGACTGAAGTGACCATACAAAAAGTGGTCCTTGTCTCAATTGCAAGGATGTTGCATAGCGTTACTTCAGGCCCACCTCTATGGTTGGGGCTATTCTCAAAGAATGGCAGTTGTGAGCTGGGAATGAACCTGATTGGTATTTGTTATATTAGGTATTGCTATTAATTCTGTACAAATGATTCTCTCCAGTTGAAATGAAAAGCCTAAGGGCCAGCTGAGTTCTGGGCACCTTGCTCCCTCAGTGATGACAACTGGGAAGGGTCTGGGATCCTGAGGGTGCCACCAGTTGAGATCTGCCTCTTTAGTTATGCCTGGGCACCGGCAGGAGGACCCAGACTGGGTGCTGAATGAATGCTTTCAGACAGGGTAACTGGTCGGTGCAGGGACTCCCCTCATCTTATACAAAGACTGGACCTCAGAGGGTAAAAGTTGAGCCTCAGGACCTTGCCCTTTCTGGTTAGTACAGAGCATATTTGTTTTGGTGGAGGTGAACAGAGTATCATGACCTGGCTGTGACCTGACCTCAAAAACAAAGGATCTGACACCAAAAAGTTTACAACAACTAACCACAGCCTTCCCTCAGCTTTCCTATAAAAGGGCTTTGCTGAAAGCTTTTGGGTAGTTTGGGGTTTTTAAGGCATGACTCATTGGAAAAGACCCTGATGCTGGGAAAGATTGGGGGCAGGAGGAGCTAGGGACGACAGAGGATGAGATGGTTGGATGGCATCACCGACTCAATGGACATGGGTTTGGGTGGACTTTGGGAGTTGGTGATGGGCAGGGAGGCCTGGCGTGCCATGGTTCATGGGGTCACAAAGAGTCAGACAGGACTGAGCGACTGAACTGAACTCAGCTGAAGGCATGAGCCACTTGTTTCCTTGCATGGCCCTGCAATACACCTTTCCCTGCTGTAACTCTGATGTTTTAGTGTTAGTATTGTTTGCCCTCACTGTGCAGTGGGCACATGGACTTGTGTTCCATAATGCTAGAACAAGTCATGTGCCTGGGTGCATTTGCCAGGGTGGCTGGTAAATATGGTTGTTTTAGTTTCCTAGGATTGCCATAACAAAGGACCACAGACTGCACAATTTAAGATAACAAAGCTTTATTCTCTCACAGTTAGGGAGGATAGAAGTCTGAAATCAAGGTGCTGTCAGAGCCTCGCTCCTTCCGAAAGCTCTAGAGAAGGAGCCTCCCTTACCTTGTCCTAGTTTCTGGTGGCTGCTGGCAATTGATCTTTCTTGGCTTGCAGCCTTATTACTCCTATTTCTGCCTCAGCCTTCACAGGGCTGTCTTCCTGCTATGTGTCTCTGTGCCCAGATTTCTCCCCTTTTATAAGGATACCAGTCACTGGATTAAGTCTAACTCTAATCCATCATGACCTCGTCTTTACATGATTCCATTCACAAAAGGCTCTGTTTCCAAGGAAGTTCACATTCACAGGTGCTAGAGGGTAGGACTTAAATCCTTTTTTTTTTTTTTTTTTTTGGAAGAGGGGACAGTTTAACCCAGGACAGTGGTCTAGTTGGCNGTGTTCCATAATGCTAGAACAAGTCATGTGCCTGGGTGCATTTGCCAGGGTGGCTGGTAAATATGGTTGTTTTAGTTTCCTAGGATTGCCATAACAAAGGACCACAGACTGCACAATTTAAGATAACAAAGCTTTATTCTCTCACAGTTAGGGAGGATAGAAGTCTGAAATCAAGGTGCTGTCAGAGCCTCGCTCCTTCTGAAAGCTCTAGAGAAGGAGCCTCCCTTACCTCGTCCTAGTTTCTGGTGGCTGCTGGCAATTGATCTTTCTTGGCTTGCAGCCGTATTACTCCTATTTCTGCCTCAGCCTTCACAGGGCTGTCTTCCTGCTATGTGTCTCTGTGCCCAGATTTCTCCCCTTTTATAAGGATACCAGTCATTGGATTAAGTCTAACTCTAATCCATCATGACCTCGTCTTTACATGATTCCATTCACAAAAGGCTCTGTTTCCAAGGAAGTTCACATTCACAGGTGGGTAGGACTTAAATCCTTAAATCCTTTTTTTTTTTTTTTTTGGAAGAGGGGACAGTTCAACCCAGGACAGTGGTCTAGTTGGCCAGGAGGAAAAGAGATTTTCTGATGAACCACTGTCCAATCTCTGCCTAGTTTTAAGATTCTCTACTACAAGTAATAGTGAGTAGGAGAGATTTTTGAGAATTTTGGAGAACTAAGCCTTTATTGATAGCATTGTTTCTGTGAAAAAAATATTTTTAACACCAGGCAACTTTAACTGACAAACTTTTGGAAGATAACCTATCTTTAAGACACAATTGCCTACATTTCAGGGAAATTCTCCCCACTCAAATAATGCTATAATATGTCAGTATGAGTATGTATATGTGTCAGATTCTGTAATGTTGTTAATTCAAATGGTTTAATAAAACATACTAGGCATATTAAAATTAATATAATTACCTCTAAAACTCCATGCTTATAAAATATGCCTAAAATAAAACTAATAAAGATTTCCTTTTTCTGCTTGGATCATTGTCATCTGACTATGGTTTCTGCTCTTGGCATTTTCCATCTTACTGTACTTTATTAAGTGGCTGCTCTTCATTGAAGCAAGCCGTGATTTAATAAAAGAATAGTGACATTAGAATTAGGAGATGTTGAGCTCTGTATCTTATTAACCTTGTTATCTGGGGAAAGTCACCCAAACTGCTTTGTACCTCAGTTTTTTCACCTGCACTGTATTGATGTTAATCTTTTTCCCTGTGTGGTTGTGAGAGCCCCATAAAGTCACTAAATAATTATGTCATCTGCCACACCTGCTCAGGATAGATCAGTGAGCAAAGAACTCAGTCTTTGTGGGTCTTCCATTTTGGAGCTACAAAGTATATAAATTGTAAAATGCTTTAAAACGTAAGGTACTGTCGGTTTAGTTCAGTTCAGTTGTGTCCGACTCTTTGTGACCCCATGAATCGCAGCACGCCAGGCCTCCCTGTCCATCACCAACTCCCGGAGTTCACTCAGACTATGTCCATCGAGTTGGTGATGCCATCCAGCCGTCTCATCCTCTGTCGTCCCCTTCTCCTCCTGCCCTGAACCCCTCCCAGCATCAGGGTCTTTTCCAATGAGTCAACTCTTCTCATGAGGTGGCCAAAGTACTGGAGTTTCAGCTTTAGCATCAGTCCTTGCAATGAACACCCAGGGCTGATCTCCTTCAGAATGGACTGGTTGGACCTCCTTGCAGCCCAAGGGACTCTCAAGGTACTATCATCACTGCTATTTCATGTGCTGCAACTCTAGTTTCTCAAATATCTTTAAAAATCTTATTTGAAATTATGCTTAGCTCCTAGATGTCAGAAAGTACACAAAATATGAAGAATTTACCCAATGGAAGTTTAGCCATAAGCATAAATTCATGGTAAATATTTAAAATGTTTCCTTGTTACACTTAAAAATGAGCCATGGGCCCCTATTATATACCATCCAATGTCTTAGGTTCCATGTGGAATGCAAAGACAGTAGTCTTGCCTTCAAGAAGCTTCCAGAGAAGGCAATGGCACCCTACTTCAGTACTCTTGCCTGGAAAATCCCATGGACGGAGGAGCCTGGTAGGCTGCAGTCCATGGGGTGGCTAAGAGTCGGACACGACTGAGCGACTGCACTTTCATTTTTCACTTTCATGCATTGGAGAAGGACATGGCAACCCACTCCAGTGTTCTTGCCTGGAGAATCCCAGGGACGGGGGAGCCTGGTGGGCTGCCATCTATGGGGTCGTATGGAGTCGGACACAATTGAAGCGACTTAGCAACAGCAGCAGCAGCAGCAAGAAGCTTCATGTCCAGTTGGACAGATGCCCACAAAAATTGCACTATAAGATTGGAAAGGGAAGAGTGTCCACTAGAGAGACACAGAGAAATCGATTGAAAGCTTCAAAAGAGAAACCCACACACTCACAATACTATAACACGTTGCTGATAACCTCTATGTGTATAAAATTCACCTTCTAATATTGTAATGCATGTGATACTACTAGCACCTGTTTATCTACTTGCTGAGATGTTTATTTAACACTTCGAATATGGGTGCTTACCTCTGTGGCATGCTGGTCTAGTATGTGTACTTTACTTTCACTCTGTAAAGACAGTGTATTATGGAAAGGGTTAGCATTTCAGAAGAAGCACACACTGTCCAAATCGCAGGCCCACGGGTGTGTGTCTAAGCTGTGTACTGTGTATTTGGATACTGAGAGAGCAGGCAGTGTTACAAGAGGTGGGTTCAAACACAATCAAAAGTTGCTGATTCATAAAGTAATGAAATATGAAGTACATCTGTTTGTGATTTACATTGCAGAGATGATATAAAACCAATGATTAGGTTCCCAATTGGGCTACCAAACCCAATGATTGAAAAGCACATTCTGGCATCAAATGCGAATAAAGGGTATTGATAACATATCTCTCCGATAAATCCAGTTTCTGGAAAAGTTTTCGTTTTTCCTTCTTTCCCCCTTTTGGAGTATCATAGTTTTTCTAACGTGTTTGACAAGAAATTCCCATTTCAGGACTTTTGAACTGCTTTTCTCTTTGCCTTGAGGGCAAGATTAGCATCTATCTATAAATCCCACATGGAACCTAACACATTGCATGGCATATAATAGGGGCCTAAAGTTTGTTTTTAATGCAATAAGGAACCATAGTCTTCCTCCAGATAATTGCTTTGCTTGGTCCCTAACCTCATTCAGGTTTCTAGAGACTGTTCTGTCAGCAGCTTATCTAAAATTGCATCTGTTCCCCATCATTCTTTACCCTACTTATCCCCCGCCCCATAGCTCTTACCCCTGTTATTTGTGTTTACTCTCTGTTTTCCCTGTTAGAATATAAGCACCATGCTTGCAAACATTGCCTGTTTTGTTCACCACTGTATCCCTGGAGGTTAGGACAGTGTCTCCCTAGTGGTTAATTCCTAGCACATGATAGGCATTCAATAAACATTTGTTGAGTAAATTAATACAGTTTCCAGGCTGAGGGTGCTCCTAAGAAAGGTCAAAAAAGGAGTTACTATGGGAACAGGTGAGGGAATGAGTGATGAGCTGGCTGAGGAGATAGTGGAGGAATGGGGGGATATCGTGAGGGATTTTGGCGCGGGCTCTGACAACAGTGGGGGTTAGGCTTTTGTAGGATTTCATTTAGGAAAAAAGAGTTCTGTTGTCTGTGTCCTGTCTGTGGGATCTGAGGAATCACGGGGGACGGGTTTGCTCAAGCAGGAGGAGGTGGCAAGAGGGTGAGGCAGTGAGAGTGGCTGCTGCTAGATGAGGGAGTGGCCAGGGTCTCAGGAGCGAGCAACCCTGACAGCGGTGGGGAGAGAGGGTGGTTTTCTTTCTGTGTTTACTGGAAAGACAAATTCCCAATTTTGGTAGCCATTTTCCTGTAGGAAACATTTTTAAGGTAGATTTTTCTGAGTTGAAAAGTACCTACATTTGTAATAATAATATGATTACAATAACACGTTTATATGAAGTGAAGTCACTCAGTCGTGTTCGACTCTGTGCAACCCCATAGACGGCAGGCAGCCCACCAGGCTCCCCCGTCCCTGGGATTCTCCAGGCAAGAACACTGGAGTGGGTTGCCATTTCCTTCTCCAATGCATGAAAGTGAAAAGTGAAAGTGAAGTTGCTCAGTCGTATCTGACTCTTAGCAACCCCATGGACTGCAGCCCACCAGGCTCCTCCGTCCATGGGATTCTCCAGGCAAGAGTACTGGAGTGGGGTGCCAGTGCCTTCTCCAACACATTTATATAGGAGCCTTCAATTTTCAAAGTGTGTATACATAAAATCTCATTGATTTAATCCTTTACCCTATTTTTACATTTAAGTATTCTTTGTGTTATCCTTTGAGTTTGTTTTCTAGGAATAGAGATGAGTGTTAAGTATGTGCTTGTGTGTGTTTGTACAAAACATGTTGGGCTCTGGTTGAATCCACAATTTACAACAAATTGTGACCACCTCGATAGACAAATATGGCCACCACAATCCAATAGGTGAAGTTGGTTTTTTTGTTATAAAAACAAACTCTGATTTCTTCTCATCGAGAAGCATTCTGGAACTTTATAAACTCCTGGAGAGCAAGAATTATGTTTTGTTCATCAGTTAGTAGAGAGAATTAGGTTAAGAAGACTTTTCAGATCAGCTATAAAATGTTTCAACTCTACAACTTTCTTATATTTGTGTTACACACACACACACACACACACACACGCACTATATCTCTGGCTGTAAGAAGCTCCTGGCCTGTCAAAAATAGACAGCTGGGTGAACAGTTGGGCAAGCTGTTACAGGTGCTATGTCAGAACAGTTCAGTGGAAGGAGGAGGCAAGGAAGAGGAAGTGGTCTGTGCTACCTGGTTGCTGGGGAGCCTGCTCCCGAGGCTTTATAACAGAAATCATCTTTGAGCTGAGTTTTGAAAGATTATCATCTGGAATCAAATGAATAACATCTTAAAAATGTAGCTTGCCTTTACTTTAGAATATTAATGGCTAACCCTGTTCATCGAGTAGCCTCTTCACCAGCTAAAATGTACCTCTTCAGGTTCAGAGACGCGTTCAAGGATGTTACAGTTTTCTCGTTACACATTGTGTCTGCTCGATGTTGAAGTACCTGTAGGAAGAAAATTGAGTGCAGGTTTTGCGTGTGGGTGGAAAGCCGATCGAATTGCGGGTGTGTCGAAAACCAACCAGCAGAGTCCCCAATCATTCGAGTCCCTGGCGTGTTTTTTTTTTTTTTTTTTTTTTCTGGAGGCTTTCTTCATTGTAACCGGTCCGCGATGGTAATTGGTTGAATCAGATTTAACAATGCAGTCAGATAAACAGTTGTGGCAGCTGCTGCCATGGCAACGTCGCCGTCCTCACCCTCCCGGTGCGCGCCCCTTCCCCACCCCTCGTCCTCCGCCTGCTTTCCTCGAGTAAGTGCATATTCGCTAGTGGTCTGTGCCGGCGGCAGGGTTTAATGGCAGAGCTATTTTCTTTCCAAACTGTTCAAAATGATGAACGAAGATGCAGCCCAGAAAAGCGACAGTGGAGAGAAGTTCAATGGCAGCAGTCAGAGAAGGAAGAAACCCAAAAAGGTAAATTGCTGCCGTATAGAGGTGTGGTTGTGTGTGTGTGTGTAAGTGTGTAATATTAGTGAGGCTGTAGAAACCGTGGAGCGTTATGAGTAACTAGACACTATAACTGTGCCAAGCATTGCATTTTAAAGAGGCAGGTGCAAGCTGCTGCTTTTTGAGAAGAGGAAAAGAGCTGGGGTTCATAATGGATAGGTTGCCTGGAGCATGGTGAGGAGCACAGAGTTAAGGTGTGTTCTGCATATGTATTTGTGGCCACAGATGCTTCTGGTAGTAACTGGGTACAGAGAGAGTCATTTTATTTTTAGAATGGGTGAGTTCTTTAGAAAGGAATGGGTTAAGCAGTGTGGAGAAGGAAGATTTGGGGCCAGATGTGTTTGCTCCGTGGTGATCTGGAGATGGCTGGACAGCGAATGCCTTTTGCTCCTGTGCTAGATGTATTCTTCCTAAGGAGAAAAGACTGTTGTGACAGGAGAAATTTGATCCCCACCATGATATTTCTTTGGTTTGCTTAGCTCCTCTGCAGTTTTCCCAGACATTAATGTGATAGCTCTTTCACTGATTAAGGTAAACAGCTAACAGTGTTATGGGGGAGGGGGGATTGGGCACACAGAGCAATATGTAGGATTTCTTACCCTGGCGTACATTCCCACATCTGTGATTCTCATGGAAATGACACCAGTGAGAAACAGTGGGAAAAGATGCAAACTATTCGGCCCCACCCAATGCCAGCACTTCTTTCTTTATGGCCTGACTCCTGGTAAACTGTTGCAGCCTCACAGAGCTCTTTGAGCTCCACCTCTGAAAGAGATGCCTTTTAAATAGTCTCCTAAAATCCTTTATTTCCTGAGTCAATAATATGGGCCGGATCTGTGATTCTAATGTAAATGGATTCCAGTGCTAGATGCTTTAGGGTTTGGAATGAGCAGATTAAAAAAATGAGTATCTTGAAGAAGTGAATATTTTTTTATTTTAATAATGTGGAAATTACATGGTGTTTGAAGTGATAGATCCGTGATGTACTAAATGTCTCATAATCTAAAAGAATTCAAAACCTCTGGTATCAAAAGATCACTGTATAAGCAAACAAGGGGTTAGTATATTTGTACAATGCCATGTAATTTGATAAAAATAAGTATGCTCACCTATGACAATTTTTAGATAATAGCATGAGGATAATGATGCAATCTGATAAAGGCAAAAGGATAATTCAGGGCAGGCAGGAACACTGGTAGAATATCCTTTTGTGCTTAAGGATTCTGGACACCCCAACCCTTGAGGTCATTTTTATAGTGTTAGCTAACTGATCAACATTAAAAGAAAACAATTAGAAAACAGAAAGAGAGCGAGAGAGAGGGAAAAGGAAAAAGGGAATTTTTGCTTGAATTTACAATATCATTCTAAAATCCTCTTAATTTCTCTCTGAAGGGCCTGGCCCATATTAGAAACAATATACTCAGAACTATTAAAGGGTTGGAGAATGTATCTCAAGGAGGTTTTAAGCTCTGAGTGATGATACTAAATTCACACAACCAAAGCCATCTTAAAGTGTTTGAGGGGATAGAGGAGACAAAATCATCATATGTGATAACTATAATATTTTTAAAGCGCCACCATTTTCTCAAACATATTTACTTTAAGAATAAATTCTCTTCCACCCTTGCAGTCAAAATGATAGCAACTGATAGCAAGCTTTGAATGTGTATATGTTTGTACATACATTAATAGGCATATATTAAATGAGCTTTTAAGATAGTGAATTTTGAGTATTAAAAGTAATTTCTTCTAAAAAGAACACATTCACACATACACATGCATAAACATCCTTCAGTTTGGTAAATCAGACTTAAGTGGGTTGGAATCTTAATTTTATCGTTTCATATTATGTTTGGAGCCTATAACTTAATTTCTCTGATCCAGGTCCTCATTTGTAAGATGTGAATACTTTTTGGTATTTTTGTGAGGGTTAAAAATAATGTGTATAGTATTGTTTGAGCAGTATTTAATATATTATTGACAGTAACTTTTAGGCGTTGTTGCTGTTCCCTTAAGTGGAAATTATTTATTGGAATAAAGCATGTAGAAGGGAAGTCTATATATAGAGACTATAGAGATTATTTTAGAGAGGTATAATATACTATTGGTACTTTGCAAAGGCTTATAGTCATTTTTCAAAATGTCACAAGTTATATTTAAAATCAGAAACTTTTGATTTCATACAAATTATTGAGATTTACATAAATGTACCCTAGGTCTTCAGAGTCCTGCTTCACATCTTTTGCCCAGCAGGCAACTTTAATTTCATATTTTGGGAACTTTTAAATTGTCCAAGCCAGAAAACACTAGACATCCCTCTCTCCTGCTAAATTCAACAGACCATTAAATGTGCTTTGATGAGGAAATAATAATCAAGAAATAAGCATCCCTAATAAGGATGAAATCTGAGCCCTAATAAGGATGAAATCTGAGAAAAGCAAGAACTGGAGCGAAGTCAATGCCATATATCACTTTAATTCAATTGTCTGCTTTATACTAGAGGTTTCTATTGAATCCTCTATAGGATTCTATACAGGATCCAGGATTATGGACCACCAGGCTCACTGTGGCCTGGGTGTTGATCTAATATGTTGAATCTTAATTTTTGGAAATATGCCTCTTCCTCAAGTAAATATTTAACAGATGAGCACAATCCACCTGTTTATTCTACGCCTCACAAAAGTAACTCTTCTGAGGGTCAGAACTAAAGGGTCCTTTGCCACAAAACCCACCATGTGAGAAAATAAACTCAAGGAGTTTATTTTGTATTAGAAATTTAGTGAGTATCTGGAAGTTGGAAATTCTTTTAGCTTTTGTTAAGAATGTCTGTTCTGACTTCAGTCATTGAGTTTGTCGGTGCTCTCCTGCAAAGCCCACCAGGAGCACACATGTGGTTAGGTGTACTGGGATTACAGCCCATTGCACTGAGGATGGATGTTCATCGTGGGGAACTGAGTGTGAAATGACCCATTAGATTTGGGCCTTGAATGAGTGATCTGGAGGAGGGTCCACGAAAATGAGGACTCACTCTGGGTTGGGTGTTCTCAGGAAGCAGGGGCAGTTTTATGATTGTGTATCCCAGTAAATCTTAGCTCTAGGAGAGCAGACTAAAGCTGAATCAGTAAAGAAATGGCATTCTCTCAGAAGTCTGGAATCTTGTGGCTTGGACAGTATTCGTGTTTTGTCTGTGTTTAGACATGATAAGAGAGTGGTGTCGTTTTTGTCCCTCTCCATCACGGTCACATAGTGGCCTGGTCTGATGATGGGATGCTCTGTGAAATTATTTATGTTCAACAGCAGAACACCAAGGTCAGGCTGATAGGAACAGACCAGTTCCTGGATGTCAGTGATAGCTTTTTCTCAAGCTTGTACACAAAGATACTGTTGAGAGAGACAGATGTATTTATTACTGGCTGCTCCTTAGTGTCCAAAGAAAATAAATCGGATAGTGTTGTTGCCAAAGTATTCATAGAAACTTTTTCATTTAATGCTCCATCAAAATAATTTCCTTAAGGCCCAATTATTTCACACAAATATCAGTAAATCTTAGCTAAGGCACAGATTTGGGGTTGATGTTCTAGTGAGGTTCAATGAAGAAGAGGATATGGAAATGCTGGAATCCTGGTATCCTGGTAAACCTGGTATCCTGAACGAAAAGGAAGCATTGACACTTGTGTGATGTATCAGGGTGAGTGTTTAGCCTGTTCTAAATCCCAGCCAACTCTATAAAAATTTCTTATCTCAGATAATATTTTGGCAGATTAGATGAAAGTAATCCAAGACCGTGTTCATGTGCAGCATCCCACACTTTTCAATTCTGGGTCAATGACATTACAATGGATTTGCCCTGAAAGAGGCTGCAAGAGCCTTAGGTAATTTGCATAAATGATCATGGAAACGCCCAGACATCAATCACATACAGCAGAGCCATCTGAAGCCACTAGGTTTGGTGAGTTCTTCTAAAACAAGTAAATAATTAAATGACTTTATAATTATTTTCCCTGTTTGGTGAAATGAATATAAAGATGAAGTTAAAATATAAATGTGCACTGTTTTTAACAGAATAGTAAGATAAAATGGCTTTATATATACCTTATATTCATTTAAACAGTTTTGAGCTGGACCATTATTTGAGAATATTTATGAGCATCGCAACATTATTTTGATTTTATATAATTTTATTGCTGTTTACTTGCCACTGCCTAAATGGAGAGATGGAGGTAGTGCCAGACATATGATTGAAATGCTGCCATTTTAAATACTACCATTGAAACATGAGTGACAAACCTAGTGAAAGGTTTATTTTTATAGCAGCCACAGCAAGTATGACTCTTTTAGTGGAATCAGGTAGCAGATACAGTGTTTGGGTGTTGGATCTGGCAGTTGTCTGGCAGTCAGATTAGTTTTGATTTCAGTTAGTGCCTGATCTTGTTCAACCAGGACTAGAAAGGCTTCAATGTATAATCCTCCCAGAATAATACCCCATTTCTTCAATTTTCCAAAAACTTATTATTTACCCTTTATTTTACATTAGCTTGTAATCCAAAACAGTGTGTGTTGCTGGAAGACAGCAGTTCCCCATCAGTGAAGGTACTTAAAATGACCATCTGTCAGAGATGATGGAAATATTTTTACTGGATGGAAAAATCCCTTGCCATGATATTCCATGATTTTCTTTCTGTATCTGTCACTTGTTTCCATTTCTTTGGACTCACCTTCATGATACTTATTTTTTTTCCCACTGCTAATTTTGTATGCAATAAGTAGAAAATTAATCCTAAAATGTGCTTTTTAGAGTAAAGTGCTGTCTGCTGACCACAACTACCAGGATTACCTGGGTTTCCTACTAAAAGAATAAAATTCTTAGGATCCACTTTAGATCTGCTCAATCATTTTTGGTGAGTTTTGATAGGCGTCCTGCTTTTTTTGATATGTGCTGGAGTTGAGAACCATTGCTTTGGAATGTGGTCAGCAAGCTGAGTTCCTTTAGAAAGAAGACTCTCTGATTTCAGTTAGATATGTTAAATTGCTTCTTGGCTATTACCTTTGTTTATTTTAAATCTAAATGGCAATAGTAATGATACAAGAGAAGAGAAAGGATTTTTCTCCTACTGTATCCTTATTCTACGTCTAGAACCTTGAATGCTTCACATATACCATATCACTTAATCTTCACAATAACTCCTATCAGAGTACTGTTATCCCAGCTTTGTAGATAGGCAACTGGAGACTCAGAAGCTTCATATAGAGATGGTGATAGAGAAATGATGGACATTTTCCCCACGAATCAAGAAGTGACATATTTTGAACCATTTTCCCCATGCAAACCAGATGCTAAGTTATTCTATGCTAAGCTATTCCTGTGTCTCCAGCAAAGCTTCTAAGCTATCTATAGTTTCATCTTCTGCTAAAATATCCTCCAGATTTTTTCCCCCGATGTTACTTCCTATCTTTCATCAGTTGATCACGGTTTCCAAAATGCCCACTCTAATCCCTGGAAATAATATGTAAAGAGGATATTTGTCCTGACTCTCTGAAATATTCTTCTAAGCAGGACTTCTCTTCCTGTTCATTTTGCTTCCATTACATCTTGCGGCATGTTTGTGTAGATGTTTCTTTCAGTTTACACAGACAAGGTACTGGATTTCTAAAATCCACAAAAATGAATGGAACAACAAAAAAAAGTAAACAGGTATCTTGATGTGGTTTAGGTGTGTTAAATTAAGCTAGCATAAAAAGTTGATCCTGTTTTCATAATGTGAGTTCTAATTATTCTTTTGAGGAACTTTGTTAGCGTGATATTCTCAGTAATTATTCTATAGAAGACTGTTCTTCATGTACTCTTTTACAAAGTGTTTGAGGTTTCTTTCTCCTTCTTGATAAAGTTTCGAAAGAGACAAGTGATTGCATATTGAAATAGAATCAAGATCTTTAATCTGCATTTGTTAGAACATGCTAAATTATAAATGAGTCCACAGTTGTGTTTCTTTCCTACTTGCATTCTGTAGTAGCAGAAACAAAATCACTATTTTTATCTTAGTTGGCACTGAGCAGATTCATCACAGCAAATAAATTTACCATCTCAATTTCCTTTGACTTTGGAAAGTCAGAGTTGGGATTGCTACCAAATGAAACAAGTTTTTGATAGAAAAAAATCTTTTGTATACTTGAGACCAAGTAAATATGATAGGGCATTTCTTTTCTTTGAAATCCATTAATGCCTTCCAACCCTTCAGGGAGGGTGAATTTTTTAAAGCTGGTGGTGGTGGTGGTTTAGTCGTTAAGTCATGTCTAACTCTTGTGACCCCATAGACTGTAGCCCACCAGGCTTTCTGTCCATGGGATTTTCAAGGCACGAATACTGGAGGGGGTTGTCATTTCCTTCCCCAGGAGGTCTTCTCAACCCAAAGATTGAACCCGTGTCTCCTGTGTTGCAGGCAGATTCTTTACCACTGAGCCACCAGGGAAGGAGACAGTAAGAAATGTTCTAGTTAATGATACACCTAAATCTAGAGGGTAAGCTTATGCTTAGTTACCAGACCTGGTTTTTTTTATTTTTTTTCCTCCTGGTAGCTCAAAGACAACTATCATCTTCTACCCACTAATTTGTGTTTGTGCTCATTAAGACAAAGACCTTGATTTCTAACATTTACTTAACGAGCTTCAATTTCTAAGAATCAACTTGTTTAACTCAGCTTAATTTAGATGTTTCTTCCTTATGCATAGGAAAGTTCCTTTAATTCAACAATGGTTTGCTAGGTGTATAGTCCTGCAGTAACTGCTGTGGTATTAACTAAACTGAAAGTCAATGCTTGATACCCATCCTTTGAGTTTATAATCTGGTTGAGCAGACATTTCTATTGAAAAATAAGCCATTTGGAGAAATATTATGAATAATATGTATAACCTATGTTATAATAATTATTATGTTGTACATTGCCAAAAATTAATTCTGTAAGAGCCTGGAGGAGAGCAAGAGATCAGTGTGGTTTTGTTAAAACACTATAAGCCGTATGAGTGGATGAGCAATAGCCCTAAGCCTTGGATTTCTATGAATACTTCAGTATGAAGGAACACAGCCAATCAGATGGGGCAACGTCGGCCATACAGTTTCAAGTTACACCCGTGGGGGATTCATGTTAATGTATGGCAAAGCCAATACAGTACTGTAAAGTAAAAAAAAAAAAGTAAAAAATAAAGAGCAAAAAATAAATAAAAATAAAAAAATAATAAAGACTAAGAAACTGTTGAGACATTGATGGTAGCTCACAGCTATAAACTTTGTGAGTGAACTCTCGCTGTTGTGTCCTAATGCTCTGAGCCTTAGTCAGTTCTGGGCTTGCATTTTGGAATCCATTTTCTTTGGGGAATTTTACTGTGTCCTTCTCTTATATATCTCTAGTCACTTATTTATGAAGGCCTTGCCCCATATATATTTATATTTATACATTATTTCTGTAGTCAGTAGTAAATTCCAATAAATAAACATTGAGAACATTTTTATAAATTATCTGAATTATCAGTCTCTGCCTTTACCTTAAGAGATACTGATATGGTTAACTCAAGACTGTAACTACCTAGAACACTTATACAGGAATTTATGAGATTTTGCATATAGGCTTTTCTTATTTGGTTATTATTATATCCGTTGTGCATTAGCCTGCTTTGTGTATTGGCATACTTTTGAGTTCTCTCCGTGTAGCTAGGTCCTGTTGTATTTTCAGACCTCTGACTATGAAATTCATGACTTTTTCCTTTGTTCCCACTTACCTGGTCTGTCTACAGCTTTCTGCCCTTGGTCTTTGTCCATCTTCACTGGCAGGCAGAGTGACTCGTGGCCAATTATTTTACCTCTCTCTGCCTTGGACTTTCTATCCATAAAATAAGGACAGTAATAGCTACTGCTACTTCAAAGAACACTTAAGGTTTGAAGAGGAAGAAATAAAGGAGTATTTTCTAAGTAAAACTATGAAGACAGAAATTAGTGTTAGGATCTGTGTGGATTTTGCAAGTTTGAAGAAGTTAAAAATGAAATGTGGACATTCTAGAATGTTTCACCAAGTTCTAGGAAGCGATACCTTTTTATAAGTATTTTAATGTAATCATTTATTGTCATGCTGATCTTTAGCAACAGATATCTCTGGCAAAGTGAACCAGTTTAGGTGAGGGTGTTCCAACTTTTAAAAAATTACTGAAAGTTTTAAAAAAGCAAAACATTATGAGAACTATGTATGAAAAGTCTGGTATTTTCTGTGTCCAGATTTCAGTTCTCTTTTCATAAAATGTGTATCCCTAAAGATTCCTTTTCCTAGGTGTTCTAAATATTTGCCCTGATTTGGGAGGGTGTGGTGGCAAGATGCCCTCCTCTCTTATTTTATAGCATTGTCTAGTGTAATCAATCATTACACAGAGAGGTGGCAACAGAGCTAAAAACCAATATTCTAAAATGAAAATCAGGAAGAAACAAAAAACTAGAACAAGTACAGATACTTTATATTCAGTAGTTTAGAGATAGCGTTAGAACCATCCATGCTATTGGCTTATTAAAATGAGTCTGCGTCTCTGCTCTCATTAACTCACACCCAGTGAAACCTGTGTTAGATGTGTTTTACTTGCTACAGTTGTATAGTATTTTCCATGTAAGACACAATAAATCATTTCAGTGCCCTCTTAAATCAGTCAGATTCAAATGACAAGAGCTACACAGGAATTTGGTATGCATATATTGTCAAGAACTGTAGTAGTATAGTACAGTTAACAACTGTGTATGCAACTGAGGCTTAGCATGATTTATCATGTATCATCATCTGTGTAGGAAAGTTGTTCCAAAGCTTGTATTCAATGGCCAAAGAATAGACTTTGTAAATAGCCTATAGGAATCAGTTCTGTTCTGCCTCAGCAAGAAGATGAGAGGGCTATCATCATAGTGTGTTTATATGAATTATTCCTCTGTCCCAGGACTTTGATGTGGCTGTATGCCACACACCTGTTGATGGCTGGGTCACACAGCAGGTACCGGGGATGTGTGCCTGTGGCAGCGTTGAGGCAGATCTGTCATATTCAGGATTGTGATGTTCCTTCTGAATCTCCTGAAGAAAGCTTTTAGTATGATCGTCAGCTTCCCATCCTCTATAGAAGGTCAGGGTGCTGCTCTGCCCTGGTGATGCTTTATCCTGTGTAGTACAGGTAAGGAGAAGGATGGAGGGAATGTTCCATGGCCTCTTCCACCCATATCAGAAGACATGCATCAGAGTTTGTAGATTCAGCAGGATACAATACATTTACAACTAGAGTTTATCTGCACAGCAAATTTTTTTCTTTTGGTATGGGTTTCCAGGTACTATAATTGTTCATTTTGAACAAGTAAATCTGATATTAGAAAAGAATCTACATTACAGAGTTTACCCTCTAGTTCTAACAAAGGGATTTGGTTCTCCCAGGACAACATTCAGAACAAAATGAAACAAGTGATGGGGATAAAATAAAGTACATATGTAAAATTCTTTTTGGAGAGTTTTGTATCTGTATGTTGAGAATTCCAAAATTGGCCACAGTTTCCTCATAGCCTGTAATTTAGAGTAGTGATTAGGAAAAATCTTAATGTAAATTACCCATTTATTTTAATAAATTTAGACTATTTTGAAAACCGTATCGGAGTAACATTAATAAAATGTTTGTGAGTAATACATTAGTCTGTTCTAAGACTCTGAAAAAGTCCATATACTGAGCTTAAGCCTTTGACTGTGTAGATTACGACAAACTGTGGAAAGTTCTTAGAGAGATGGGAATACCAGGCCATTTTACCTGTCTCCTGAGAAACCTGTATGCAGGTCAAAAAGCAGCAGTTAGAACCCTGTATGGAACAACTGATTGGCTCAAAATTGAGAAAGGAGTACGACAGGGCTATCTGCTGTCACCCTGTTTATTTAATCTATACACTGAGCACATCATGAGAAATGCCAGGCTGGAATAAAGATAGGCGGGAGAAACATCAACAACCTCAGATGTGCAGATGATCCCACTCTAATGGCAGAAAGTGAAGAGGAACTGAAGAGCCTCCTGATAAGGGTGAAGGAGAGTGAAAGAGCCAGCTGAAGACTAACTATTAAAAAAACTAACATTGTAGCATCTGACCCCGTTACTGCATGGCAAATAGAAGGGGAAATGGTGGAAGTAGAGACAGATTTCCCCTTCTTGGGTTCCCAAATCACTGCGGATGGTGATGCAGCCTTGAAATCAGAAGACAACCGCTTCTTGGTGTTAAAGTGATGACAAGCCTAGACAGTGTGTTGAAAAGCAGAGACGTTACTCTTCCAACAAAGGTCTGTATCGTCAAGGCTGTAGTCTTCCCAGTGGTCACGTTGGTTTTGAGAGCTGGACCGTAAATAATGCAGAACACCAAAGAATTGATACCTTCAAACTGTGGTGCTGGAGAAGACTCCTGAAAATCCCTTGGACAGCAAAGAGATCGAACCAGTCAATCTTAAAGGAGACCAGCCCTGAATGTTCACTGGAAGGACTGATGCTGAAGCTGAAGCTGCAGTATTTTGATCATCTGATGTGAACAGAGGACTCATTGGAAAAGTCCCTGGTGCTGGGAAAGATCAAGGGTAGAAGGAGAAGAGGGCATTGGAGGATGAGATGGATGAATAGCATCACCGATGCAATGAACGTGAACTTGGGCAAACTCTGGGAGATAGTGAGGCTTGGTGTGCTGCAGTCCATGGGGCTGCAAAGAGTCAGACATGACTGGGTGACTAAACAACAGCAATAATGACACTGGGGTTTTAGGATTAACAGTGACTGGGTTTTGGTTTGAATTGCTCAGCTATTTAGGGCATAGTGCTAGTCTAGCCACTACATTCCATATAGACCAATTATCTGTAGCTTAAAGCTTGGACTTCATTCTCAACCTTAAAGAGTAGTTGATTGAAGGGAGGAGGAGAAGGAGAATACTGCTCGATATGTGTAAATCCAAATCCATTACCCAACACATACACTTTAAGAAATGGATATTCTGTTGAAACATTTATGTATCAGTATTCCTCCCTAATTACTTATCTTTCTCTTCAATAAAAATGTTCTCTTTTGTAGAGGATCCACATGAGGAGTAAGTCCTCTATGACTTATGTTTGCCTAAGTCAATTCATTATGCTTGTTTGAATAAATTATGCTTTTTTTCCAATAAACTGAGCAATTTAATAATAGAAAAAACATTCATTAAGAAAAATAGTTCACCTCATTGTAACAACATTTTACAAGAATAAATAAAAAGCAATAATTAAAAGTACTGAGAGCATAGTATTAGGTGCTAGCCATTGTGCTGAGTTCTGCATAGATTAATTTTCTCTTCACAATTATTCAATGAGTGGGTGACCATATAATCTTCATATTAAAGATGAGGAAATTGATCTAAATGGATTGAAAACTTCCAAGATTGAATCTGTGTACCTATCCCAGATGTAACCCCAGGTCAAACCTACCATTTTGCCCATCTCCAAAACCCCCTCATATGCTGACAGAACAGTTTAAATAATTAAGACAGGACCCAAGAATGAAAGAGATAAAACTTTCTTTATGTGCTAAACCCATTGTTACCAATATACCTTCACTGATTGGCCAATGAATCTAAAAAGCTATTTTGATTGCATTTTTTCAAAAATAGTTCAAAATAAAAATATAAATACAAATAGGAAAATGTTTTCTATGTAGTTGTTGACTAAAATTCTTAAAAGCTTTCATAATATCCAAGCCAGAGGTGAATTCTTAGTCTTAGCCTTGGAACACTGAAGAGTGAAGCTTTATCCATCGGTATTTCCATCTGTGCTTCAGCTATTTTAGTCAAATGACTGACACTATTAATACAGCCTCTCCAATGTAAGGAGGAATTTGTTAGTGAGTTTCTGTTGCTTGTCCTAATTTGAAAGGTCACTAATCTATCATGTGTTCCATAATCTCATTACACAGCAGGGACCTCTTTCCAGTTGTTCAAGAATCAGTAGGAGTGATTGCACTATTACATGGGGCCAATCAGGCATTTGTCTCCTGGCCTTGGAGTAACCTGGACCTTTTGAAAGGATAGGAGGTCCATTTCCACACTCTTCCAAATGGCCTAATCCCAAGTGGCTTCCATGCCTGATTTATGAAGATAGTTCTTAGGTAACAGCAACAAGTCCATGTGATTTGGATACTTTTACCTTTGACAGAATACCTTGGTAAGAAAAAGAACTACTCTTGGAACAATTTTCTGAATCACTGGCCAGAGTTCACTGAGATAGTGCAGGTCCTTTCCTTATTGCTTCTTTCTGATAATAATATTAAGGGATGATTATTTTTTTATTGTAACATCTGACTTATACTTTATCCACATATGAAGACAATTAGTAGAGTGGAATTATTTTTTCCTTTGCAAAGAAATTAACTTTTCTTTTCAGAAAGGATATTAGGAGATCAACTTTTTATAGGTTGCCTATACAGCAATGTCAAAGGGTTTAGGAAAAAACTGTATACACACATACATATACATTTTTATTATTCTGAGTTTCAGCTATGATACTATTGGAAATGGCTTAGAAACTTTTGATTTGAAAAAGAAGTTATAACCATACTCTAACTCACATTTGCCTGGATGTTTGAAATACCTTTATTATTGCTGTTGTCCTAAAAAGTTTCTGTAATGAATTATCCTCATTCTAAAAAGCTAGTGCTATGCCATATACAGATTTTAGATTCTTGTCTACAACCGGATTATTAATTTGGAAGTAATAAATTGAATTTCCAAATGTCCAAAAGGTCTTCCTTCCTCTTATTGTGGGTTAGACTACTTTTATCTGTGTATGTCAGGATCTATGAACAGTCTCAAGTTCCAACCCAGGAGTCAAGATCATGTGGAAACTATCATGGGATGGCCTATGATTCAAATATCATGTACAGCTCACCTTAACACTTTAAAATAAAGAAAGTAACATTAGTGCGCGTTGTGGAATTTTTACTGTTTGGAATGATTTCTCATTCATTTCAAGGTGATCAATGAGTTTAGATTTTGTTATACTCTTTATTGGCTACAAGCTCTTTGTATATTCCGATATGAATACATATCACTTTTTCATAGTACCTTTTTTTTTAACCTCCAGAGGAACTTTATTTTGAGTAAAAATTATTTAATACTATATGAGATGCAGATGACGCCACCTTTATGGCAGAAAGTGAAGAGAAACTAAAAAGCCTCTTGATGAAAGTGAAAGAGGAGAGTGAAAAAGTTGGCTTACAGCCCAACATTTAGAAAGCTAAGATCATGGCATCTGGTCCTATGACTTCATGGGAAAAGATGGGGAAACAGTGGAAACAGTGTCAGACTTTATTTTGGGGGGCTCTAAAATCACTGCAGATACTGACTGCAGCCGTGAAATTAAAAGATGCTTGCTCCTTGGAAGAAAATTTATGACCAACCTAGATAGCATATTGAAAAGCAGAGACATTACTTTGCCAACAAAGGTCCATCTAGTCAAGGCTATGGTTTTTCCTGTGGTCATGTATGGATGTGAGAGTTGGACTGTGAAGAAAGCTGAGCGCCAAAGAATTGATGCTTTTGAACTGTGGTGTTGGAGAAGACTCCTGAGAGTCCCTTGGACTGCAAGGAGATCCAACCAGTCCATTCTAAAGGAGATCAGCCCTGGGTGTTCTTTGGAAGGACTGATGCTAAAGCTGAAACTCCAGTACTTTGGCCACCTCATGCAAAGAGTTGATTCACTGGAAAAGACTCTGATGCTGGGAGGGATTGGGGGCAGGAGGAAAAGGGGATGACAGAGGATGAGATGGCTGGATGGCATCACCGACTCAATGGACGTGAGTTTGAGTGAACTCCAGGAGTTGGTGATGGACAGGGAGGCCTGGTGTGCTGCGATTCATGGGGTTGCAAAGAGTCGGACACGACTGAGTGACTGAACTGAACTGAACTGAATTGAGCTGAAAAAGTGAACAGAATTCAATAAACTGAGAATATGGGACCCAACATGGAACTCCTAGAATCTTTTTGATACAAATAATTACATCATGGGGGTGATTGATACTTAAGCAGATATGGCTGACTACATTTTTCTGTATAGTGAATGTTCTGGAATATGAAAATGATTCCTTGCATCTGCTCAATGGCAGTTGTCTCGTACTTATTCATCTATTACTTGACCAGTAATTTCAAGACTGTATAGCTGAGATATTTAAAAATAGATTTAATATTTTACCTTTTCTGTCTACAGAACTAATTTGATTAGTGCCACAGTGAAAAGTGATTATGTCTATTGACCCAAAAATGACCTTGAGAAATGAGGCGGTTATACCAATTTAGGTAACAAATGATATGTCTGTATTATCAGTTCAGTTCAGTTCAGTCACTTGGTTGTCTCTGACTCTTTGCAGTTAACTTCATGGACTGAAGCACGCCAGGCCTCCCTGTCCATCACCAACCCCCAGAATTCACTCAAACTCATGACCATTGAGTCGGTGATGCCATCCAACCATCTCATCCTCTCTCGTCCCCTTCTTCTCCCATCTTCAGTCTTTCCCAGCATCAGGGTCTTTTCAAATGAGTCAGTTCTTCACATCAGGTGCCCAAAGTGTTGGAGTTTCAGCTTCAGCATCAGTCCTTCCAATGAATATTCAGGACTGATTTCCTTCAGGACTGACTGGTTGGATCTCTTTGCAGTCAAAGGGACTCTTAAGAGTCTTCTTCAGCAACTCAGTTCAAAAGTATCATTTCTTTGGTGCTTAGCTTTCTTTATATATTTATGTGTTTCTTTATTTTTCTATTGGTCTGTATTTTGGGTGACCAAAATTCAAGTTCTGTAGTGTCTTATCTACTTGAATCAAAATTTTGAAATTGAATATGATATTTAATAAAAATATATCCATTGGAATAGATGTGAGCATGTATTTATATATATATGTATATGTATAACAAATATTTGGATATTGCCAAATGATAGCAAAAGAGATCATAAAATTTGCTACCTTTTCTAAGTTATAGTACTGGATTATCATTTAGTAAAATCATACCTGCAGCCAACATTGCAGGTAAGATAATATCTTTAACAGTCATTATTAAAATAAATTCAGAAAAAGAGGGATTTCAGTATTTTCTCTCAGAAAATATATTGTAGTTCTTGAGTTCACTTTCACTATATGTCTAGTCAAAGTTTGTATTTCTTTAATGGGGAAGATGTCATTCTCCATTGTAAAAAGAATTGCATTTTGTCACAATAAAAAGACTGTTTTTATGTGGTCACTTTCTCAGTTGGGAGAAGATGGAAGACCAGATAAACTGGTAAATAGTAATCTACATCTATGATATTTATTAAAGCTTATTTTCATTTGCTGGCAGTAGTTGTTTTTGTGTTTTAATGTTAAAAATTCTTAAAAATTAATGTACATGTAAAAATCAAATAATTGAATTATGGAAAATGATATTTTCTCTCATAATAAAATATTTCTACTTTTTAAAAATGAAACCAAACTCAATGCAAATGTAAAAGTAAGGCTGAAAACTAAACCTCTGGTCTATTTTGAGTAGACATTATAATAATTTTCAACTAAATTCATTAGAATTTATTTAGGTTGCAAAGGGAAAGATACGTTTCTGCTTCTGTATTTCATTTGATGGCTCAAATGGCACTTTATTTATGGAAAACTCACCACTAAACTCACTTTAATACAATGTTTTATTTTGGGGTTGACCTAAAACATTAAACTGAAATTGATTTTTTTAAAAGACACACAAAAATTTGTATTTTTTTTTTTTCCCAGTAGATATGTGCAAATGGCTTTCCTTCTGTTGAAAGTCATTTTTGGAACTTTTAGCACCGTGGTCCAGTTTAAACTGTATTGCTTTTAAGTATTAAAGATGTATATGACTGACTTTTTGAGAAATTTTGACTCAATTCTTTATGAATTTGAAGCCCTTTAGAGTTTGATATGATGTAAATGCAATTCACTGCAAATCTAACAGCCAAAAAAATAGATCCCTTCACTTACCTCATCATCTCTCTGTGTGGATTAAGCTCCCTCAACAATACTCCTTGGGGCTTATCATGATGATAGGATCCTGTGCCTGCTTTAATTATGTTTCCCATATGCAAGTGCCAATCGTTCAGTGAGTACGTACATTACAGCAGGCGTGCCAGTCGGGATTTAGCCAGGATTAGCCAGGAGGACTCTACGCTCCACTGTGGCACAGAGCCACCTTTTGTTTTTCCCGTGCCAGAAGTCCCCTGTTACTCCATTTTTTTAAAGAATATCCAGACTATTGTGAACAATATGACCTTGTATGATTCTTTGAGAAGTAAGCGATCTTTTAATTATGGTTTAAATCATAAATTGCCATTCATTTTCTGTGTATCTGTAGAAGCTCTAACAAATAAACAAGTTGAGAATTGAAATTTAAACAAATGTAATACCTCTTAAATATCCATAGTACCTATCCTATGTGTATAATACACAGGATAAAAGGTAACATTTTTTATTATTGCAAAACCAATATATTTATGAATGCTTAGTGTCTCTCACTGTCTTGTGTGTATGAATATGTGTCTTAATGTGTATGCATCCAAGTGACTTTACTGTGTGATTCTTACTAATTTCTTTGAGAGTATAAACTTTAGGGCTCCAAGTAGCTTAAAATGGAGCTGAAATTAACTTAAAATTTCTAAATCGAAATGTCTTATTTTATATGAGGAAACTAAGATGCAGAGAAATCAGATATGTTGGCCACAATCATAAGTCATTAATGGCAGACCTGGGCCTAGACTTCACGTCTCCTGACTTCTAGAACAGTTATCTTTCTATTGCTTGGGGGTCATCTTAAATAGTAATCAGAGCCTAGTAATGAGAAGAATAAAAAGTTTTGATTTTGAGCAAGGTCAAAGTTTACAAAGGCCCCTTATATGCTTAGAGAGGAGACTTAGGTCAGCTGACAGGACAAGCCATGTTTCTAATGCCAAGTGATGTGCTAAGTTTTCATCTGCAGGGTTATTAGGCAAAAGCTAATTTCTTGATATTTAGTATTCAAATGCTTCATGAGAACTTGTTATACTCGTGCTCTCAGTCTGGGGCCGTCTTTCAGCTGCGATATGTGACGGGGGGGCTACTTTCCTGGAGTCACTACCTTTGTGTCCACTGGGTTCAGGTATATATTTTATAATACTTTAAGGCCTTTAAAAATGAGAACTTTAAAAACAAACTAAAAAAGGTAGCTGGAATCAAAACATGATTAGGAAACTGTCTATGGATTTGTTGAACCATTAACATATATCCATCTTATAAAGGGACTTAGTTTTATATAACAGACTGTGTATTAATAGCTTCAGTTTTTAAAAATCAATTATTCTTGCATTTATTATAAATTATTAGACTATAAGATCTGTTGCACATACTTTACATTATAGCAACCCACAGTTCACAAGATCCTTTTCTGTCCCAACTCCACCTTCAAGCTTCAGCGTACATTTCCCCTCCTTAGAAGAGCCATCTGCTCTACTTCTCTATATCCCCAGTGGAGTGCATCCTGCCTCTGTTCCTTGCCAGGCTCACCGAATTCAAGATAGATTTTTATAACACCTAAATGCTTGTATTATTCCCAGTCAACAGTTAATATCAGATGTTGGTGGAGTATTATTTAATATTCCATTCTCTGATGTTCTTTTAAGCATCTAGGGTTTAAGTGTAAACTTTAAATTTTACCTGGAAGTGTATATCGAGTTTCGTTGGTAACTCGGTGGTAAGGAACCCACTTGCCAATGCAGCTGATGCAGATTCGATCCCTGGTTCAGGAAGATCCCCTGGAGAAGGAAATGGCAACTCACTCCAGTATTCTTGCCTGGGAAATCCCATGGACAGAGGAGCCTGGTGGGCTACAGTCCATAGGGTCGCAAAAGTTGGACATGAGTTAGCAACTAAACAACAACAAATGACATATATTGACTTACTGTGACTGCAAACCTGAGATGCAGTACACGTGCTGGAAGAGCTTGCCAAAAGGTTACTTCTAAGAGCCTATCAAGCAGCTTTAATATTTTATTTTGGATTATGCAAAGTTTATAAATAAGACTGTTAAAAAATAATGGGGATGAGAAGACTTTCTATCACTTTATATCTGAGTAGAGGGAGTAAAATGGGAGTTTATATCTCTACCCCATTGGTCAAGGACTGAGGACATGCAGCTTCAATTTTTAGTCTCTTCCTACTTTGATTCATGTTGTCCTCCCCCACCTCCCAACACACACACACACACACACACACACACACACACGTACACACACACGTGTGCCTTATGGTTCTTGTAAGCCTTCTGCAGGGGCTAATAGATTTATTCTGTGAGTGTTGACATTTTTCTTGCTGTACTACTCTCATTAGGAAAGGCTCTTGGTTACTCTTGCAGGGTGCTCTTTATTTATCCAGGTACTATTAAACCTTCACTCAACACGCATTTATTGAATGCCTCTGGACACTATATGGTGCAAAATAAAGAATACTAATTCCTTGAAGCCCAAGAATATGTCTCCCTCACTTAATAGCTGATTCTTAGATGATAACTGATATGCTGCAAGTGTGCATAGTCTAGTACAAGAGCACAGAAAGACCAGGCAAAACTTGTGCAAATGATGGTGATTGAGCTGAGCTCTGGAGGATGAGTGGGAGTGACCCGGGCACAGGTGCAGCAGAAGCATTTCCGGCAGAAGTTAGAGCATGACTCATGTCACGGAGACGTGAAAATAGGCCAGCTCACCTAGAGAAGAAGCGCAGAATGGGGCAGAGGTCAGAGTCTGGAATGGGACAGGTGCTCTGCTGTGTGTGAGGTATGTAAGTCTGGATGAGCAATTTAGCTTCTCTGTGTCTTACTTTCCTCATCTGTAAAAATGGAGATAATTATAGAACTTGCTTACTAGGCTTTCTGTGAGAATTAGTGAGTTAATATATGTAAAGTGCTTAGAGGAAGACTTGGCAATAACGAACATCACGTTCTAATCTTTTGTTAGATTATAAAGTGGAAAGTAAGTAGGGCATGTGATAAATGAGGCTGAAGATACGGGCAAAAGGAAAGCTGTTGCACCTCATCGTGATGAGCTTGGACTGTATGTTGTATAGCTAAAGGGGAGACTTTAAAAGGCTTTAAGCAATGAGGTGATGTGACCAGATTTAGTTTTTCCATCACTCTGGAGACTGAATTGGAAATTGTGCATGCGTGCATGCTCAATTGTGTCTGACTCTTTGAGACCCCATGGACTGTAGCCTGCTGGGGTACTGCCTGTAAATCTGTCCATGGGATTTCTCAGGGAAGAAGATTGGAGTGGGTTGCCATTTCCTCCTCCAGGGTATAGGGAGAATTTATTTAGGAAGCAATAAAGCTTGGGAAATGTGATATGGGAATAAACTAAGATGTCATAATGGTAGTTGTGGAGAGAAAGGGACGGATAAACTTATATGAGTCTGATTGTGGATAGTGGTGAGTTGGATTAAGGGAAGAGCAAGAGTCAAAATGACTCCTTGGTGTCCAACTTTGGTGATTTGGTGGCTGGTATTGCTAACAACTGACATGGTAAATAGCACAGGAGGAGCAGATTCAGAGGGAAAGGTGTTGGGTCCTAATTTTCACCAGTAGGGCTTGTAGTTCCTGTAGGATATGCTGAGGGAAAAATCCAACAGACATTTGATACTTGGGGGAAAGATCTGGATAGGTGTAATTTTAAGAACCATCAGCATGGTGAGATTGAAATCATGAGAAGTAATGAAATCACTCACAGATGGAGGGTGGGATCTTGGAGTGACACTTGTAGTTACAGGAAAGGCTAAGAAAGAGATTCTCAGGGTAGAGACAAGAGGAGATAGAGAGCTCCCAGGAGAGCTGGGAAGGAGCACGTGCTCGTCTTTGTCTCCAGGTATGATAATGCCAGGCCAAGCCATGAGTCCAAGGTTACCTGGTTTTCCACCCAGGCTGCATGGCTTGTAGTGAAAATGCTAACTGATCACATGTTTCTCCTTGCTTAGGTGGACCAAGCTCATTCTCTTGCCCATTGATCACACAGTCATTGTGTCTTTGGGGCCATTGTGATGCCAGTTGATTTTCTAAGCATGCTGTATCATTGGAGCATTAAGCAGATTGTTAAGGTAGTTACTCCCAAACTAAAGAGATCACTAAAGATCATTTGGGGAGGTTCAAGAGGGAGGGAATGTATATATACTTATGGCTGATTCATGTTAATGTATGGCAGAAACCAACAGAACATTGCAAAGCAGTTATCCTCCAATTAAAAATAAGTAAATTAAAAAGATGGGTAACCAACAAGGACCTACCGTATAGCATAGCTGTGCTTAGTCGCTCAGTCATGTCTGACTTTTTGTGACCCCATGGACTATAGCCTGCCAGTCTCCTCTGTCCATGGGATTCTCCAGGCAGGAATATTGGAGTGGGTTGCCATTTTCTTCTCCAGGGCATCTTCGCAATCCAGGGATGAACCCAGGTCTCCCACATTGCAGGCAGATTCTTTACCATCTGAGCCACCAGTATGGCATAGCAGTCACTGCTCAATATTATGTAACAAGCTAAATGGGAAAATACATTTTAAAAGAATAGATACACATATATGTATAGCTGAATCACTTTGTTGTACACCTGAAACTAACACATACTTCATATAAAAAGTTTTTAAAAAGTTCATTTGGGTAACTATTCCCAAAGAAGTTCAAATCTATGATATTTTATTTTTTCTTCAGTTTTCTCCTGAGTGTGGAAAGACATGAACTTTATAGCTATATCTTTGCAGAAAAAAACATCTGCTAATAATTGCCTGTGAATACCAGATAAAAATCCTTAAGCTATTCCTGCCTTTGTGAGTGAATTCCTCCTATACAATGAAAGAATTGTAAAGATACACAAAATTGAGGCAATTAGTTATATATATCCTGGATGTTTTGCATGTAAGTGATGACAGAAACTATTATAAGACTATTTACCTTGTTATTTTAAAATAATTTGCAAAATAGAGATCTCTGGAAGTCCTTTAAACTTGTGTTACCCTTGTTTGCTTCCACCAGTTGCTGTATTGTGAATGTTATACAAACAGGCATCCCCTAAATGTGTTGGAAAATTGTAACTTGATGATATATGATGAAAAGCAAATAAAATTACACCATTTTAGTAATGGAATAGAAAAGTGCCTACAGGAGCACCTGCATGTATTTTCCAGATTCCAGATTAGAGTTTGATATCAGATGAGGATCAGTGGGCTTCCTGGGTAGCTCAGCTGGTAAAGAATCCTACAATACAGGAGACCCTGGTTCTATTCCTGGGACAAGAAGGGATAAGCTACCCACTTCAGTGTTCTTGGACTTCCCTGGTAACTCAGATGGTAAAGACTCTGCCTACAATGGGGCAGACCTGGGTTGATCCCTGGATTGGGAAGATCCCCTGGAGGAGGGGATGGCAACCCACTCCAGTCTTCTTACGTGGGGAATCCCCATGGACAGAGGAGCCTGGCAGGCTACAGTACGTGGGGTCACAAAGAGTCAGACACAACTGAGTGACTAAGCACACACACAGAATCATGAGAATGATCCAAAATGACTCATATGATTGTATACTTGTTACCAAGAGAATGATAACATGGTGGAGAGTCCCAAAATGTAGGCAATTGTATAATAAATAAACAATAAAGTAGCAGTCTAGATTTAGGGAAACACTAAAAAGATATAAAATCAAGTAAGGGCTGTCAGACTCTACAGATGAGGAAAGTTAGAAATGAAGACCAAAGTCCTGGAAGGGATACGTGATGTGGACAAACTGCAGGGGACATTGCAGAACAAGGAGGGAGCTTTGTCTCTGGGCTTGTAATCAGCAAGGTCAGGGAGAAGGGAAGAAAAGAACATTTATGCCCTAATTAGCCAGCAATTTGTTGTAAAACAACCTTGCCACCTGGAGAGCAGAATTGTAGTATTTATTGGCACAAGCCATCAAATGAGCCAAATTAGAGCAGGCCAGCGTCCAGGTCTCCAGCCCGAGATGCAGTGGACGATTAGCAGAAGCTGGCGGTGGGGTGGGGTTGGGGGAGAGGGGAGACAAGAAAGGGTATTTAGTAAAAGAAAGGATAGTGCAACCCAAGAAGATCCATGAACCTTCATGAGACTTCCCTACTGCAGTCAGCCTTCCCTGGCCAGTAATCCAGCCCTCACCCCGGGCAGTGGAAGCACAGCGTCTTAACCTCTGGGCCACCAGGAAAGTCCCCAATCAGTCTTTTAAAAGCCAAATAATTCATTTGGCCTTTGGCACTACTACTGCCTGTGTTATCTTAAACTGAGTATTTTGCTACTGAGTGAAATTAAATAGGACAAGGAAAGAGCTGCTCATCTCTTTATTGCATTATCATTTATGCTGAACTTTTCCATTAAAGGGTATTGTTTCTCTTTAACCTTGGGGACCACAGGTGACTCACTGCTCTTCTTATGCTAAATAGCCGAGGTGTCTCTGTAGCTCATCTCTTTTACCTTGACCACAGTCCCTATTCATTTTTCCCTCTCTGGCCTTCCTCAAGGCTGTCTGACTGTTCTACAGTAGTGCTGCTGCCAGAGTGCCATCTTCTGCTTGACTCTTAATCTCCTCCTCCCTTTCATCTTGTTTTCTAGGCGAGGGGGCTTTAGAGCTTTATATCATGCTTTAAATGAATTATCTACCTCCGTGTTGACACTTGACCAGAATAATCTAACCCATCTTATCCCAAGCCCAGTTGGATGTCCAGTCAACCGCAGGTGCAGCCCAAGTGCCAGTCTTTACACCACTTGTCTATTTTGTTCCTCATCCTGGGAGAACAGTGTGGAGAACTGGTCCCTAAATTCTCCTCTCCATGCATTTCTGCTCAGAGAGAATATGTGTTATACTCTCCAAATTAAAAATGTAGCCTCTAGTATTCATTTCTCTGGTTGTGGAATGTTTTCTCTTCTAGACAGTGCTGATCAGCTTTCCTTTGTCCCCTACTGAGTTCTATTCCTAAAGTAACAACATTGTCACTTTATCATTAAAGTTCATGAAACTGTGGGTCTTAATTTGAAGTGTAACGGCGATTCTCCACACACATAATTTCTTGGCATCTTTTTTTCTGGAAATAATCAGTACAAATGGCATTGCCCCATGTTTGAATTTTTTCTTCTGATTTCAACTGAATTTAGTGACTCAGTTTGAATTCCAACAAAAATGCACTTACTTTTTTAAAAATCACTGCATGTGTCTGAAAGATGGAATATTCACCCTGTGAGTCTGTCACTACACTTCTGGAGTCAACCGGTGCTTATTTTCTTGGGCAGCAACCATTCCTGCTCAGTGAGATTGTACATTTCCTTGAAAGGCAATCCAGTGGCCTCATTCCCCTATGTGACTTTCCTGACTTCACTTGCTGTTGCCATTGAAGGCACTGAATCTTTTGAAAACACTTAAATACTAATTAAATTAATTTATGGCATGTGTCATTAACATCCCATTCTGCCTTGGTCTTTTCTGTATAAGACAATAAGCCCTTGGGACATTTGAAATGCTTTTATTTACTTGCTTAGTAAACCCTTAGTATCAATCATCGTATCCAGTTTTGATGACTGTAATGGTGGTAGATAAAGGACACTATCACACCCCAGAGAAGTTTTGAGCAAGAATGTCTAGTTAGATTTATTTAGAAAGAAGTAACAGACAGGAGAAAGCCTTAAGAATAAAATTAAGTTCATTTTAAATTGAGATGACAATCGTTGCATAGTTCTAAAATAATGACTGCTTCTAATATATACTGTTCTTGTCTTAATTACCTCACATTTATTTAAAAACAAGCCTAAATGAAATAGGAGGTGACAGAAGCTTAGGCCTGATGTCTTTTCACTCAGATTAGCGACAAGGAATGACAGATAAAACAGCATGGTTTCCAACGTCAGTCAGCAGATAGGATGGAAGGCTAGACAATAAACAGCGTTTACAGTTCATTTCAACGAAGGCCTGGCTACATATTTTTGAACAGTGGTATAGAAATGTACAATACCATCCTCTACTCAAACTGAGGGATCAGGTACCACTTTGTGAACATCTCCACGTATTTCATACCTGTACCTTACCTGGACTACTTACCTTGGTTGGCAAAAAAACCCCAAAACTCTTCCCAGACTTAAATCCACCTTCTCCTTAACCAAGCTTCCTCATTCCTTGATTGACTAACATGCTTACTCTTCCCTAGTCACTACCCATACCCCAGTAGAAGTCATTGCTTCCTTTTTATTGCTGTTGCTGTTTAGTTGCTAAGTTGTGTCTGACTCTTGTGCGACCCCGTGGACTATAGCCTGCCAGGCTCGTGTGTCCATGGGATTTCCTAGGCAAGAATACTGGCGTGGGTTGCCATTTCTTCCTCCAGGGCATCTTCTTGACTCAGGGATTGAACCTGTGTCTCCTGCATTGCAGGTGAATTCTTTACTGCTGAGCCACCAGGGGAGCCCTTTTGTTGCCATTCAGTTCAGTTCAGTCGCTCAGTCGTGTCCAACTCTTTGCGACCCCATGAATCGCAGCATATTATGATCTGGTCTAGGCTTAGACTGTGGTACACCCTTGCCTTTCTCTCTTTTTAATAAATTCTGCTCCATACAGCCAGAGATCAGCCAGAAAGACAAGTACCTTGAGGAGGCATTTACAAACCAACCTCTCTACTCTTAGCAACGCTTCTACCATTGTCCTATTGATGTAGGTAGGAGTGGCCTTTGGCTTCATGATAACCTAAGGGCTACTTGGTATGGGAAAGAAGGCCAATAAAACACAGCTTCTGTAATAACATTTATATGCTCATACCAAATCCTCTATGAACATGCCATGTAGGGTCACCCAAGATAGACGGGTCATGGTGGAGAGGTCTGACAAAACGTGTTCCACTGGAGAAGGGAATGGCAAACTACTTCAGTATTCTTGCCTTGAGAACCACATGAACAGTATGAAAAGGCAAAAAGATATGATACTGAAAGATGAACTCCCCAGGTCAGTAGGTGCCCAATATGTTACTGGAGAAGAGTGGAGAAATAACTCCAGAAAGAATGGAGAGATGGAGCCAAAGTGGAAACAATGCCCAGGTGTGGATTTGACTGGTGATGAAGTAAAGTCCAATGCTGTAAAGAGCAATGTTGCATAGGAACCTGGTCCATGAATCACAGTAAATTAGAAGCGGTCAGACAGGAGATGGTAAGAGTGAACGTTGACATTTTAGGAATCAGTGAACTAAAATGGACCAAAATGGGCGAATTTAATTCAGATGATAATTAGATCTACAACTGTGGGCAAGAATCACTTAGAAAAGTAGCCCTCATAGTCAACAACTGAGTCCAAAATGCAGTACTTAGGTGCAATCTAAAAATGACAGAATGATCTCTTCATTTCCAAGGCAAACCATTCATTATCACAGTGATCCAAGTCTATGCCACAACCAGCAATGCTGAAGAAGCTGAAGTTGAATGGCTCTATAGGTCTTGAAGACCTATAAGACCTTCTAGAACTAACACCCAAAAAAGATGTCCTTTTCATCATAGGGGACTGGAATGCAAAAGTAAGCAGTCAAGAGCTACCTGGAGTAACAGACAAATTTGGCCTTGGAGTACAAAATGAAGCAGGGCGAAGGCTAACAGAGTTTTGTCAAGAGAATGCACTGGTCGTAGCGAATGCCCTCTTCTGACAACACAAGAGAAGACTCTACACATGGACATCACCAGATGGTCAATACCAAAATCAGATGGATTCTATTCTTTGCTGCCAAAGATGGAGAAGCTCTATACAGTCAGCAAAAACAAGACCAGGAGCTCACTGTGGCTCAGATCATGAACTCCTTATTGCCAAATTCAGACTTAAATTGAAGAAAGTAGGTAAAACCATTAGACCACTCAAGTAAGACCTAAATCAAATCCCTTATGATTATACAGTGGAAGTGAGAAATAGATTCAAGGGATTAGATCTGATAGTGCCTGAAGAACTATGGATGGAGGTTTGTGACACTGTACAGGAGGTAGTGATCAAGACCATCCCCAAGAAAAGGTGATGCAAAATGGTTGTCTGAGGAGGCCTTACAAATAGCTGAGGAAAGCGGAGAAGCTAAAGGCAGAGAAGAAAAGATATACCCATTTGAATGCAGAGTTAAAAGAATAGCAAGGAGAGATAAGAATGCCTTCCTCAGAGATCAATACAAAGAAATAGAGGAAAACAATAGAATGGGAAAAGAGATACCAAGGGAACATTTCATGCAAAGATGAGCACAATAAAGGACAGAAATGGTATGGACCTAACAGAAGCAGAAGATATTAAGAGGTGGCAACAATACCCAGAAGAACTGTACAAAAAACATCTTCATGACACAGATGGTGTGATCACTCACCTAGAGCCAGACATCCTGGAATGTGAAGTCAAGTGGGCCTTAGGAAACATCACTATGAACAAAGCTAGTAGAGGTGATGGAATTACAGTTGAGCTACTTCAAATCCTAAAAGATGATATTGTGAAAGTGCTGCACTCAATATATCAGCAAATTTGGAAGACTCAGCATTGGCCACAGGACTGGAAAAGGTCAGTTTTCATTCTAATCCCAAAGAAAGGCAATGCCAAAGAATGCTCAAACTATCACACAGTTGCACTCATCTCACACACTAGTGAAGTAATGCTCAAAATTCTCCAAAGCAGGCTTCAAAATTATATGAATCATGAACTTCCAGATGTTCAAGCTGGATTTAGAAAAGGCAGAGGAACCAGAGATCAAATTCCCAACATCCATTGGATCATCAAAAAAGCAAGAGAATTCCAGGAAAATATCTACTTCTGCTTTATTGATTACATCAAAGCCTTTGACTGTGTGGATCACATCAAACTATGGAAAATTCTTAAAGAGATGGGAATACCAGACCACCTTACGTGCCTCCTGAGAAATCTGTATTCAGGTCAAGAAGCAACAGTTAGAACCAGATATGGAACAATAGACTGGTTCCAAATTAGGAAAGGAGAACATCAGGGCTGTATATTGTCACCCTTTTTTTATATGCAGAGTACATCATGCGAAATGCTGGACTGGATGAAGCACAAGCTGGAATCAAGATTGCTGGGAGAAATATCAGTAACTTCACCCTTAATGCAGAAAGTGAAGAGGAACTGAAGAGCCTCTTGATGAAAGTGAAAGAGGACAGTGAAAAGGCTGTCTTAAAACTCAACATTCAAAAATCGAAGATCATAGCATGTGGTCTCATCACTTCGTGGCGTATAGATCGGGAAACAATGGAAAAAGTGACAGACTTTATTTTTTCAGGCTCCAAAATCAATGCAGATGGTGACTGCAGCCATGAAATTAAAAGATGCTTGCTCCTTGGAAGAAAAATTATGATCAACCTAGACAACATATTAAAAAGTAGAGACATTACTTTGCCAATAAAGGTCCGTGTAGTCAAAGCTGTGATTTTTCCAGTAGTCACGTATGGATATGAGAGTTGGACTGTAAAGAAAGCTGAGCTACAAAGAATTAATGCTTTTGAACTGTGGTGTTGGAGAAGACTCTTGAGAGTCCTTTGGACTGCAAGGAGTCCCAACCAGTCCATCCTAAAAGAAATCAGTCCTGAACATTCATTGGAAGCTGAAACTCTAATACTTTAGCTACCTGATGGTAAAAACTGGCTCATTGGAAAAGACCCTGATGCTGGGAAAGACTGAAGGCAGGAGGAGAAGGTGATGACAGAGGATGAGATGGTTGGATGGCATCACCAACTCAATGGACATGAGTTTGAGCAAGCTCTGAGTGTTGGTGATGGACAGGGAAGCCTGGTGTGCTGCAGTCCACGGGGTCACAAATAATTGGACACGACTGAGCAACTAAACTGAATTGAACTGAAGCAGATCCTCCGTCCAGGGCATCTCCAGCAGGGAGAGATGAGAGGTAGATTTGTATGGAGTCATTTAAGACGCAAACTCAAACAACATAACCATTGTAGTTTTAGGGGGAAAACTGTGTTTTGAATGCTCGAGTTCAAGTGGCAGTATATTCAGGTATTCAGATGTCAGTCTTCTTGCTAGACTGGTCTTGGTGACATCCAAGTAAAGTAAGTATGAGATAGTCTGAAATTTAGAAGAATCTTGTTTAGAGGTATTGGCAGTGGGATTGGAGGTACTAGTTGTATAGGGAAGTTGTGGTAATTGCTTAGGCAGTGGTGTTGTTTAGTCGCCAAATTGTGTCCGACTCAGCATGCCAGTCTTCCCTGTCCTTCACCATTTCCCAGAGTTTGTCCAAGTTCATATCCACTGAATTGGTGATGCCATCCAGCTGTCTCATCCTCTGTTGCCCCCTTTTCCGTCTTATCTTCAGTCTTTCCCAACATCAGGGTCTTTTGTAATGAGTCAGCTGTTTGCATCAGGTGGCCAAAACAATACCTTATTCAACTCAACCAAAATCTGAGAAATTACCATGATGGCTTTGATTGTAATTTCTATTTTCTTTAAAGGCTTTTTACTTCAAAAAAAAATTTTTTTTTGCTGTCCTTCCTTTCCAGCTTCTAAAGCTTACATTTAGATTATTTCTGGGTGCTTAATTAAAAATACTAGTGTCTCTATTCAAACCCTATTATAGAATTTATGACAGCTGAATAGTATTGTTCACAGACCTGCCTTTTGTCTCCACTGCATTCTTTAATTATTGCAGTTTTGCACAACTTGGCACATGAATGTTGCTCAGTTAATTTCTTTTTAATATAATGAGTAAATTAACTCATTATTAACTGAATGTATACAATTTGGATCTCTACTAAATAATATTGAAGAATACTAGAACAGATATATCTGGATAATATAGTCAGGGCAACCCAATATACCTGGGTCATTTGTGTAATTCTAGTGAAACTGGGACTCAGCCTGAATTGTTTAAATAGTCCCCCTGGTGCTTTGTAGAGGACTGTAAGGCAGAGGTAGAAGAAAGCAAAGAGAATAGCATTCTTTCCTCCAGCTGGCTTTTCAAACACCCTACTTCCTTGTTTCTATATAAGAAAATCTCCTGGATGCATTGCCAGGAGAGTCTCCCTTAGGAATTTAACAGAAGAAAGAAAAGAAAGCAAGATACAGAAACCCATTGCAGTGTTTTCTGAAAACAGCTTGGCTCTCCGGCTGGTCACTCATGGCTGCCAGGCCATCGAAACACCTCATCTGATGGCACCCAAGCCGCTTCTACTCAGCATGGTGGAAGCTTGTGATTAATTTTGTTTGACAGTGGCAAAAAGTGCGCCCTACCTTGGATGTCAGCTGATTATTTCCAGTATGGTTGCTGCTGAAAATTCCATTAATGATTTGTAATATCTATTCAACTTGAAGAGAGGAGAAAAGTGCTTGTCTGAAAAAAGAAAAGTAAATTGGACCCAGTCTTATGGAAAATCTTAATTTACAGAGTGAACATTTGAGTGGAGGAATATATCAGCAATTTCACCTTTTTTGTTTTTTTTTTTTTTTTTTACAGAAGGATTTGTTCTGTTATTGACAGTCTATCACTAAAGAATGTGTTGTGAAGAATAAAACTTTTTTGATTGATATGCTTTCCTTTTCTTCCCAGGGTTCAAGTATGGAAAATTTACATGTTCAATTTGATGTGTATTTATTAAATGCCTACTGTGTTTAAGGGCCTCAGTAAATATTTATGGAGTTGAACTGAGTATACTGTTATGGATATTTATACCTAAGAACTAGTGCGACCCTTTGGAAAGCCTACCATCTAAGACAGTGATTCTCAACTGTGGCTCCGTGTTAGAATCTGATGCCTGGTTCTCACTCCCCAGATACTTTAAGAAGTCTTAGGTGAGGCTCGTGGCCTCAGTATTTTTCATGTCTCCTCCTAGACATGATGTGCCTCTGCATTTGAGGAAGAATAGCTAGTCTAAAGGAAGCGGCAGGTACATGGCCAAGTTCAAATAGATGTGTAAAGGACAGTGTTTTTAATGGTCTGTCTGTTTGAAAAGTATGAGGATTTAGAAGGGGGGTGAATTACATTCTATTGAGGCCATCAGGAAAAATTTCATGAACGAGGTAATATTTCAATGGACTTTATATGTGTGAAATTTTGATTGGCAGAGTTGGGCATGGAAGAGGGTCAAAGGCAAGGATAGGAAAGAATGGGCCCAGTTCTGAGAACACTGAGAATGATTATGATAAAAGTACACAGTTGATTGTTGTTATGAAAAGTACCATGGATTTGTATTAATTATTTTGGGCTAGCAAGAGCTCAGGTACATGTATGTATGAAATGATGGGATATTTCAGCAACCTTTTTTCTCATGCTCTAAGAGTTACTCTTACCGCAAGGTTGAAAGTGTCTCATGATATAATAGATATCATGATAGGCATAGATATAAAAATGTCCTTTAGACAGCATTGTAGATTATACTTCAATGAAACATGGTAATAAAAAATGTACTTAAGTAAGTAAGTGTTAGTCGCTCAGTCATGCTCGACTCTTTGCGACCCCATGAACTGCAGCCCACCAGGCTCCTGTGTCCATGAGATTTTCCAGGCAAGGATACTGGAGTGGGTTGCCATTTCCTTCTTCAGGGGATCTTCCCAACCCAGGGATTGAACCCGGGTCTCTGTACTGCAGGCAGATTCTTTACCGACTGAGCTACAAGGGAAGCCCCTATGTTGCTATTCAAAGTGTATGGGTCTCAGATCAGGAGCTCTCGTATTATCCATCACACCATAAAGTCCCATGTGATGATTTCCTTAACTGTGATTAATACATCTTTGAGAAAAATGATGTCTTAATAATTATTTGTGATATACCTCCTCTTTTTGGTTGGAGGCACCGTTGGCAAATAGCCATTCATAAAATAGTCTGCCATTTAGCAAAACCTCTCTGAGTTACTATTTGCAGTTACTTGTTTAATTCCTCTTAAAGAGGTAAATAATGCTTAAGCTCCCATGCTAGGCCCCCTCCCTATGTACATCAGGTCGGTTCTGGCATTCAGGTTTCTGGGGATAAAGTTGCACAGGCCTCTTCTTCTTTCCCATCTGCCACATGCCACCAAACCCATGTGCAGTAGAATGGCAGTGGCACAGTATATTGGACTATAATGGGTTTCAGAGGTGAGTTTTGAGGACGTCCATTTGAAAAGGAAATATTATCAAGGTCTACAGCTGAAAGATCCTCATTTAGGATATTAGGATGGGAACTAAAGAGGAAAACCTCTTCAAAGTCACACAAATTTCAATGTACAGTAGTTTTGGATGGGGTGATCTGGTTAAATATCCTTAGGTTGATATTTGGCAACAAGAGCTATTTGGCTTTATGTACGAAAACCATCTGCCTTTCTCAGTCTTTGGCGTGCAAAAGAATATGTGAGGAAGTTGTTAAAAAAAGATTATTCCAACCTTACTGAGATTCTGATCTAGTAGCTTAGAAAAGGCTCAGGTATCTATACTAAAACAGATATTCCAAGAGATTCTGTTGTTCTTACTTGGTGCTAATAGTACTTACTATATTTGAAAAAACATTGCTTGTAGGCATTATAATCTTAGGAATTAATAACTTTCTTCCAGTATCAGTATTTCTAAAACCCAATTGTCAGGCTATTACCTGAGCTTTGTAAACTGTAGATTGACCCACTTAATCAGGCAAACTTTCTGAAGGAGATGATATTAAGAAATGACTTTTTAATTCACTGTAGAATTTCATATTCTAAGCATTGAAATGTACAGTCGATTATATTTGAGTATTGATCATGTTTCATTTTTGTAGGAAATAGTTCAGTACATTTTTTGTAAGAAATCTGCAATTAGCATCTGATTTTCCAAGACTGAAAACTGTTTTGTTGGTTTGGTTTGTTTTTTCCATACCTACTTACCATTGTAGAAGGGAGGAAAGGTAGGAGAAAAAAAAGCGAAGTGATGTTTCTATCCACCTGTGGGCTGAGAAATATTAGATAATTAGTTATCTTATTGTAAATCTGCAGGTTCAGTGTCGAGTTTTATCTTGGCAAGTGAGGAGTTTGTGCCATTTCTCATGCTTAATTTATCAGTGAATTTTTGCAACTGTGAATAGTCAATGACTTCATTGCATTTCCATGTAAAATGAAGCTAAGAGAATTTGTAATATAAAAGGAGACTGTTGTTGTTCAGTGGCTAAGTCATGTCCAACTCTGCAATCTCATGAACTACAGCATACAAGGTTCCTCTGTCCTCCACTATCTCCCAGAGTTTTGCTCAAATTCATGTCCATAGAAGGAGATACAAGAGTTAAAATACTCAAGTAGACAAATTTGAAATACCTTTTTGACAAGTAAAGATAAATATATATTTTTTATGTGTATTTAAGACACCAAGAAATCTTTTATTTGAGATATGATTAAATTACCTCCATGCTCCATTTCAGTTTATCTCTTGTTCCTAACTTTATTCTGCATCAAGTGACAACAACAAGTGTTTGTAGCATTTTAAACTTTGTTATATTCAGTCTATTCAATCATTCATGTGGGATTTTGTCAAGGGAGGATGTAAAATCCCATTCTCTGAATATCTTTAAAAATAAAAGACAATTCAGGAATACTTGCAAATTTTTGTTTATTTTTATTATTAATTTTTGACTGTTTGGGTCTTCACTGTTTTGCCGAGGCTTTCTCTAGTCGTGGTGAGCAGGGTCCCTCTTTGTTGAGATGTGCAGACTTCTCACTGCGGTGGCTTTTCTTGTTTTGGAGCACAGGCTCTAGGTTTCGGGGCTTCCATATTTGCAACACACGGGCTCCATGGCTGTGGCCCGCAGGCTTAGTTGCTCCTTGACATGTGGAATCTCCCCAGACCAGGGATCAAACCCGTGTTGCCTGCACTGGCATGAGGATTCTCATCCACTGTGCCACCAGGGAAGTCCTACAAGCTTTCGGATTAGCCAATTCAAACATGAATATAAAACATGCTATTTAAAGGTGATGAAGGTTAAGAGTCCCTCTTATATATTGCTGGTGCTTTTTTGAAAACAAGAGTCATAGTTGCATTAAAAAATCTGTGTGTGTGTGTGTGTGTGTGTGTGTGCGCGTGTGTGTGCTCAGTCACTTTAGTCATATCTCTTTGTGACCCTGTGGATGTAGCTTGCCAGGCTCCTCTGTCCATGGGGATTCTCCAGGCAAGAATATTGGAATGGGTTGCCTTCTCCTCCTCCTCCAGGGGATCTTCCCAACCCAGGGATCAAACCCATATCTCCTACGTCTCCTGCGTTGGCAGGTAGGTTCTTTACCACTAGCACCACCTGGGAAGCCCCAGAAGTCATAAACTCTTTATATTTCCTCAGCTAGTAATTTCCCCTGTAAGAATTTAAGGAAGTAGTCATTTGAACAGATTTGAACAATCATTCCTGTAAATGGATGATTACTGCAGCTTTCTTTGTCAAAAGCAAAGTGAACTTTACTGTTGAACCATAGAAACAAGGGTAAACACATTATGTTATATTCGTATGAGAGAAAATGCAAAATGTTTTTAATCAATTTACTTTTTATTGAAGGATAATTTCTTTACAGAATTATATTGGTTTCTGCCAAAAATCAACATGAGTCAGCCATAGGTATACATATGTCCCCTCCCTCTCGAACCTCCTTACCACCTCCCTTTCCACCCACCCCTCTACTTTGTTACAGAGCCCCAGTTTGCATTCTGAGTTATACAGCAAATTCCCACTGGCTATCTATTTTACATATGGTAATGTAAGTTTCCATGTTACTCTCTTCATACATCTCACCCTCTCCTTCCTCCCCCCTAACCCATGTCCATAAGTCTGTTCTCTGTGTCTAGTGTCTTCTTTGCTGCCCTGCAAATAATTTCATCAGCCATTTAAATTTAATATTGTATTTAACGGGAAGTATCTCATCACATAATCAGGCTTCTCTCATATAATGTTAAGAGAAAAAACAGGATTAATAAAGTTAATTTTGAGAACAAAAATAAAGACATACACATAAAAAATTGAATGGAAACAAAAACAGCAATGGTCATATCTAGTAGTATTGAATTTTAGGTGACTTTAATTTCTTTCTTGATAATTTTCTGTATAGTTCAAAATCTTTTCAGTGAGCTTATGTGGCTTTCATAATTAGGAAAAATTTTAAAGAAATTTAAACATTAAAAGTCTGAAGTTGTCTTAAGTGTGGTTCTCTGAATGACAGGCGGATGAGTGAAATGAACCTTTAGTGTCCCTTCAATTTTAAGGACCATCTGTCCAGTTCTGTTAACCAGTAACCATTGAATGAAGTTAGATCCAGTTAGTAAAGGCAAAAAGAAATGTGTCTTTGTGAGTTCTATTCTTTATCCCTGTGCATATCTGCTGCCTTACTAATGGAGCTATTTATTGAGTTCAAACTGTCCCCAAGGAAGGCTGCTTTCTACTTTGCTTCTATGCAAGTGTTGTTCACTTTTTACAACTGGCTACTGAATCAAAGCCAGCAGCTGGCCATCCACACTATTACAGAGAACAATAGTCCAAGCCCAAGCTTCTCAAGAGGGGCCCTGCTCCCATATCTTGAATATGCCTGCGTGAAAGGCAGACACTACTGAGTACAGTTTTATCTGCGCGTACTCATCCAAAAATACAGAAACTATGAAGACAAAATACAGGATGGCTACCTCTTATTGAGTGACCTTGGAAAACTCAAGTGAACTTCAATTTATTCATCTTTAAAACTGGACTCATAATGGCTTTCTCTAACTCCTGTAAAACATGTAAGAAAGAAGTTTGTAACCTACATTTCTAAAATAGTTGTTAGAGGATCATGCTCACATTTTCCGCATGATTTCTTTTCCTTTTCAAGTACATGGTGATGCTAAGGAGACAGTAAAATAGCATCAGACCTCCTGCCTTGCCCAGGACTTCCTGCTGCTTTGTCATGTGACCTCAGAATGGAGTGCAACTGCATGGCCCGATGCTATTTATTATCACCACTTAAAGTGAGTCCATATGCCAGGAGCATATTGGGCTGACAGGCTGTGATGTCATTGGCAGGAGCAGCAGTACCAGAAGGCAGAGAGTTGCTGAGGATTGTTTGTGACATTACTCTCTCAGCATATTGGATGCCGCTGGCCAGTAGTGGCAGTGATGTCTGGGGAAATAAGGTCAAGTGAAGCACCCTGTTACTAGTGATTTAGTGGTTACAGCTTACAGCCTGTCTGAGGTGTAGGCTGGACACAGATGAATTATGATTTCTTTTCCTAAAATTAAGCTTAAACCTCATAGAGTCATCAGCACCGAATTCTTTGCCTTCTAAAAGTTTATTACTTTTGTGGTAGATAGACATTTTCCTCTTTCTTGTCAGAATAGAAAAGTACCCAGGTGTGAGCCTGTCCTGCTGTGTTTTCTTTAGCTGTTTTATTACTAAATTTACAGAGCAGGAGTCCTACCTATTTGAGAAAGGAGAAACACTATTGATGTTTGTTACAGAACAATATACTGTTCTGATTCTCCTTCTGCCTGACTGATTAAACCTTGCCTGATGCTCTCCATAAGATTTGGTGATTTTTTTTTTTTCCTGGTATGCAAAGAGGTGAGCAGGCACCATATTTTTTGAGATCCTTAAAAACTAAGGTACATTGTCCTTTAGACAATGAAGTTTTAATCAGGAGAGGAAATTATGGCAATATTTGTAATTATAGAAAAGTCACTTTGGCAGCTGTGCAGGCAGGGAGACATATAGGATGTGATTATCATCCAGGCAGCAGATGGGGACTTCTTCAATGAGGTATTGGTAGTCAGGGATGGGAAGAAGAATTCAAGAAACACTCAGGAGGTGAGATCAAGAGGTAGAGATTGGGTGTAAAGCTGACTGCCAGGTCTCTAGATTGGGGGTCTAGGATGACGCATTAACAAGTAGCTGTCAATATTCTCTGTCTAGTTACAGTCTAGCAGAGAAAGGTAAAAATGTGTAAGGATGTTTTGAATTCAAAACATGAATTGAACAATTCATGTGCCAGACATTATGCAAAACATGCTTTGTCTCATTGATCCTTCTCAGTCCTGTGATATACTGTTGTTACTGCTATTTTAAAGAAGAAAGCGAGGCTGTGAAAAACCCGGCAGTGCACTCAAGGTCAATGGACCACACTTTGGAGCCTCGCAGGTAGACTGATTGTAAAACCTCTGCTGCGCAATACCTAGCCACGTCTACCTATAAATATTCTAAACAAAGTTCAAAAAGGAACCTTGAAGCACTTAGAAGGCCCAACTGCCAGAGGCTATTTTAGGATTAGTCATTCATGCAAAGTAGTAAGCTGCTTTCTTCTTAAACTCCTAGCTTAACATCCAAATAAAATTGCTAAGTCTCAAATTAGAGACTCCTAGAAGGGAGTTTCAAATGGAGTTTCAGATGGAAAGTTGCAGAATATTTCATATAAACCATTTCTTTCCTAAAAATGAAAAATTAAAACCTAGAGAAAGCTCACTTGCTCCAAAAATTCTCATGGTAAAACAGATGGAACCTACACAAGAACTAAAGCAAAGAATATTCAAACCTAATCAGCGATGAAAGCAGAAGGCACTTTTAACCATCGAAGAGAGAGCAGCCAGTTGCCGCCCTGACATTCTTAATGTCTTGCTTCTGGTGGATACAATTCTAGCTAATTTGGCTATGGTCCTTTGTGACTTCCAAGAATTATGAACTTGCCAATGGTTAGCTGGGCTTTCAGATGATCTCTAGAGCAAAACAGTTGCTATTGGTCTCCTAAGGAAGATATTTGTGTGTGGTTTATTAAGGTAGAATTGGTTTTATTTGTTATAGCAGTCTGTCATTTCACAATCAGCCTCGAATGGTTGTATTTTTCATTGTTATTCTTTATCACTAGAAGACTTTAAAAATCAGGAATAATAAAATAAAGTATAAAAACCCTGGGAAGCCTTTTAAGTTGTTTGATAGAAAAACAAGTGCACATTCTGGACGCCTCCTTCCCATATCATTTTGAGAGAATGTACCCGACGTAATGGATGTAGACTCTATAGGCCTTAGATTCTAACCAAAGGTAAAGATTACTTTCTAAATTGAGCTGTAACCAATTTATTTACCTATTTTTATTATTTTATTTTGTAAAAGTTGAAATTTAGTTGATTTACAGTGTTTCAGATATACAGCAGAGTGATTCTTTTCCATTATAGGTTATTGCAAGGTATTGAATATAGTTCCTTGTTCTATACAAAAGTTCCCGTTGTTTCTCTATTTTGTATATAGTAGTGCACCGGAGAAGGCAATGGCACCCCACTCCAGTGCTCTTGCCTGGAAAATCCCATGGATGGAGGAGCCTGGTGGGCTGCAGTCCATGGGGTCTCTGAGAGTTGGACACGACTCAGTGACTTCACTTTCACGTTTCACTTTCATGCACTGGAGAAGGAAACGGCAACCCACTCCAGTGTTCTTGCCTGGAGAATCCCAGGGACGGGGGAGCCTGGTGGGCTGCCGTCTCTGGGGTCGCACAGAGTGGGACACGACTGAAGCGACTTGGCGGCGGCAGCAGCAGTGGTGCAGATCTATTAATCGCAACCTCTTAATTTATTCCCTTCACCTCCTTTCCCCTTTGCTAACCGTGTTTGTTATCTATGTCTGTAAATCCCTTTCTGTTCTGTACATAAGTTCATTTGTATCATTTTTTAGATTCCATGTATAGCGGTATCACATCTTCTTTATCCATTCTTTTCTTGACACTTAGGTTGCCTCCATGTTTTGGCTATTATAAATAGTGCTGCTCTGAACAGTGAGGTGCGTGTATCTTCTTGTACTGAAGTGTTTGTCTTTTCTGGATATGTGCCCAGAAGTGGGAATGCTGGATCATCTGATAACTCTATTTTTAGTTTTTTAAGGAACCTTCAAGCCATGACCACTTTTTAGATGATTATAATTGTGACTAAGTTACACAGGAAAACTGATTTCATGATTTTATGCTCTTACAGGTTAAAAATTTCAAGGCTGGAATTAGTATAGGTACATGCAAGACTTTTAAAAGCCCTTCAAATGGAAGGCAAGAAATCCTGCTACTTGGCAAAAAAATCTGTTATACCTGTAATTGGCTTAGTCTGTTCACTAGTTTCCCTGTTTGTGCCATCACCTGGTGGTTAGTGGGCAAGTAACTCACTGATATTTTTATTTTTTGCAGGTTTGTTTTTGGAATCAGTCTCCCTAGGACAGAAAGGCAAAGGGGGATGTGGCAGAAAGTGAAACCAGGGATACTGTGAACAGGAAGTAACAGGGGTGGAAAGGGAGAAGCTGACAGAGGAAAAAGATACAGTCAAGCCGAGTAAGGACAGTGTGGTAAGGTCCACACTGAGCCTTTAGAGACACATTGACAGTATGAACAAAACTGTGTGGGACGGTTTTAATCTGTAAAATACATGAACAAACTGTTTTCAAGCTCTTTAAAGGTATTACTTACAAAACATACATCGGACCCTGCTGCTGATGCTAAGTCGCTTCAGTCATGAACGACTCTGTGTGACCCCATAGACGGCAGCCCACCAGGCTCCCCCATTCCTGGGATTCTCCAGGCAAGAACACTGGAGTGGGTTGCCATTTAGATATCTATGAGTTTGTGTTTTTTAAAGAAGTTGAATTTCTTTTTAAAAATAATATAGAGATTTCACTAACTCAACTGTCTTTTCATTGAGTTAGGCCTGTTACTAAGATTTTTACTGTGTGTATCTAGTACCACTTACCACTTTAGATTTTTAAGCTCAGCATAAATGGATATCAGTGGGAATCTCCTATATATATTGATTGCTTTTAAGTTTAAAAGGAGTATATTTCTAAACAGTCGTTAGTTCCTTCAAAGAACATGATTCCACTCTGGGGTAGCAGTCTTCAATGCCCTGCTGGAATGACTGGGCATTTTTTCTCAATTAATAAAGCTGGCTTCCATTGAATTTTGAGTTCATCACTAATTCGATCCTAGCAGCGTGACATTAAGGACTGTTTAGTAATAAAGTCGGAGAAGGCGATGGCACCCCACTCCAGTACTCTTGCCTGGCAAATCTCATGGACGGAGGAGCCTGGTAGGCTACAATCCGTGGGGTCGCTAAGAGTCGGACTTGACTGAGCGACTTCACTTTCACTTTTCACTTTCATGTATTGGAGAAGGAAATGGCAACCCACTCTGGTGTTTTTGCCTGGAGAATCCCAGGGATGGGGGAGCCTGGTGGGCTGCCATCTATAGGGTAGCACAGAGTCGGACACAACTGAAGTGACTTAGCAGCAGCAGCAGTAATAAAGTAATAAGCCGAATATTTAATTGAATTTAACAAAAGACCTGTTCTTTGGTGTGAAAAATTTATTATCATTGACAATTCTTGGGGAAATTTTTGCTGTCATGTCAACTATTCATAGCAGAATCTTGCCTTATTCTTCTTTGGGACCAAGGTTTTGATGGTTGAATAAATTATTTAAATCACTTGTGGAGAACATGTAATCATTGTTGGTTCAGACTTCAGATAGTTTTATAAGTGCTTTTAATGACGATGAAAAATTATTTCTTAATAACAGGCAAAATTGGCACGTCTGTCAAGTCTCGAGTTAGATCGTGTTTCCCTGGGAAAATCTTTTCTACTTAAGTAAACTCTGTCATTCTATACTTTTTCATCTTGCTCCCTGCAAAATAACTTGATCCTACTTATATTCCCAGCAATTAGTACAGTAGCTGCACCTTCTAAGTACTTGATAAATATTTGCCCAATGAATCATACATGAAAATCTGTAATATACAAAAATTTTGCATTTTATACCAACTTGGATTTGGATTTGTATGATCGACATTTTGTGTTTAAACATGCAGCAAAATGTGTATAGTAATTCAACTTCATTTAGTACAAGAATGCATTACTTCTTATTTCTGTAGGATTACTTTTATTTTCAGGTTTTATAACAGTTAAACGTTTTAATGACTTATTTAATAATATTATACTACTATTCATGATGAAATGCCATGATTATTAAAGTTTAATGAAACATGTTTAGTTTTAGCATACAATTTACTCTTTCCATTTTATCCATTGGACTGTTTGCAAAACCAATTTAGCTTTAGTATTTGAAACATGATGAGAGTATTCCTCTGTTGTGGATAACTGCTTCAGTTGAGAATATTATACAAGAGGGGAGAGAAAACATGGTTCAAATATTCTGACTCAATATGCTTTCATCTTATGAATATTACAAAACAATCTCTTTGTAATTTATTCGAGTCCTCTCTTTAAATTTAATATATTTAAGGTTCATTGTTACGTTTCTTAAAATATTGTGTAAATTTTGTTATAAATGTTGAGCCATCTTTGTGAAACTGATTCTGCTTAAAACTGCAAAATCTGTCTGAATCTCAAAGGTGGAAACATGTCGTGGTAGCTTGGGCGCCAAGTAGTATGAGTTCCTCTCGAGTTCAGTTAAGTTCAGTTCAGTTCAGTCGCTCAGTCGTGTCCAACTCTTTGCAACCCCATGAATTGCAGCATGCCAGGCATTCCCTGTTCATCATCATCTCCCGGAGTTCACTCAGACTCACATCCATCAAGTCTGTGATGCCATCCAGCCATCTATCTCATCCTCGGTCGTCCCCTTCTCCTCCTGCCCCCAATCCCTCCCAGCATCAGAGTCTTTTCCAATGAATCAACTCTTCGCATGAGGTGGCCAAAGTACTGGAGTTTCAGCTTTAGCATCATTCCTTCCAAAGAAATCCCAGGGTTGATCTCCTTCAGAATGGACTGATTGGATCTCCTTGCAGTCCAAGGGACTCTCAGGCGTAATTGATACACACCCTCAGCTTCATCTGGATGGAACAGTGCATTTCCATATAATTTCCTAGTTACTCCTAGGAATTAGAAGTAACTTCAATTAGATTACACAAAGGACTCGCATCTTGTTCTCAACTCCATCTTCTTTCAGAGTCACAAACCAGGTCCATGATGGATTTAAGAAGTGGGAAAGGGGGATTAACAATGTATTCCTTCCACTGTGTTATCTGTAAGGCCCTCTGAGCCAAGCAAAATCACGTGGGCATTGAATTTCAAAGCCATAACATGGATGTTTTGATTTATAATGACAGCATTGATGAGGAAATAAGAAATCTCAATCTCATTAAAGATACTAGCCAATAGCAAGTTTAGTACAGAAAATATTTATGTATCTGGAAAAATCTTTCATTCATTCATTCATGTTATTTTTTTTTCTGAAAATTCTCTTGGCTATTTAAGATTTTATGCTAAATTTAGGTGATATAAGAGTTATGGTTGATGGTCACTATCACATAAAAGCCTGAAATTTCATGTCTTCACACAGAAGAAGCTTAGTTTTTATTCACATAAAATCTAGTGCAATGATGGTGGATTGGGAGTTGAGGTTCTTACATCTTCTGCATGCCGTTGTCAGGGACTTGGCTTTATATGCGTTTGTTTAGAGACTTGGGTTGATAGAAACTCTGCTTCTTCTAATATTGGGCTTCTGAGGTCTCCCTCAGGGTTGACCAGCTAAGGAAAATGTGGAGAATTGTGCAGGATATTTTCATCTGAAAGGGGTGTGTATTCCTTCTGTTTGGGTTCCATAATCTGTCTTACTGTTCATGGGGTTCTCAAGGCAAGAATACTGGAGTGGTCTGCCATTCCCTCCTCCAATAGGAGGAGAAGGGGCGACAGAGGATGAGACGATTGGATAGCATCATTGACTTAATGGACATGAGTGTGAGCACGCTCTGGGAGGTAGTGAGGGACAGGGAGGCCTGGCGTGCTTCTGTCTGTGCGGTTGCAAAGAGTCAGACACGATTTAGTGACTGAACAACAGCAATGTCTTAAAGTCTAGCCAGATGTAAAGGGGACAAGAAGACAGGGTCTTCAGCAGGTGGCCATTTTCCAGAAACAATACTTTTCTGTGAAAGGACAGCAATAACTTTTAGTGAATAGCTAGCTTCCTCTGCTTTGGTTAGAAGGTGATTATGATTGCTATATTCGAGCAACAACTGAGAATTGTTTTCAGAGTAATGGTATTAAAAATAAGGCTAGTTTTTAAAGACAACAACTAAGCATTATCAATCCATAATTGAATAAATTTAGGACTATTGTTTTAGAACTACATGGGCTGTGTCATCAAGTAGAATCCCATTTAAGTGATTATGGAGATAGTCTTAAATTTCAGAAGTTTAAAATAGTTATTTCCTTTTTTTCCGCTCTGGTGATTGTTTTTAAGTAACACAATAAAAGCTGTCTTTCTGTAGCTGCTTAAATAAAATTGCTAAGCAAGATGATAGTTTTATTTAGAAGATATATTCAATACATCATTTTGTATTATAATGATTATGACATATAATCATTCTGTGCTGCTAAAATAAATTTCTGTGATTAAGAATAACTCTGTCCTTAGAGTACTTTTCAAAGTATTTCTGAGTCCTTATACCACTTGAGACAATCAATGAGCCTTTGAGAAACATAGAAAAGGTGTTATTAGTCCCCTGTTTGGATAAGAAATATAGACTCACAGTGTTTAAATGACTAGCTTAAAATCCTTTGGATTGTATTAGATGCCTTAGAAGTATAATCTTGTAATGCTGTTTTCTTTACTTGTGTGACTGCATCTATCTGAACACTGGAAAAGATCATTAGTCTGAATTTTTCAGTTTGTACAATCTATAAAAATGACCACTGATGCAGGTGATGTGAGAATCACAAGGTGACTGAAAGAACAGATCAGCATTGTTGGGCTTACTCATTTTTGCTGGTGTAGGCATATCTTGTGTATTAGCTTTTAAATATTTATAGAGTAGATTTCCAGGAGTGGACAGATCTTAAGGCTTTTTCTTTTAATCTAGAAGGACCATCGAAACTGTAGCTCCAGTGTATTTCTAAATGAACCCAGAACTCCTTTATATTTTTCAAAATGTTTTTAGTTTTTAGTATAGTTGACTTTTAACCTTTTTGTTTATTGATACATTAATGAGCTTTTATTGCGTAAAACTGTTGTTACAGATATAACAGACTAAGTCACTTTTCTCAAGAAGATCAGTCTCATGAGGTCAGAGAGTAGGCAGAGACTTCTCAAGCCATAAAAGTGATGAGAGAAGAATATTCAGGGAGCCTTATAAGCCCCCAGAGTAGGGTGGGATGGAATGGGTGGGACGGGATGGGTGCTACAGAAGGTGATGTTTGAATTGGTTCTGGAAGGATGAGTAGAGGTTCAAACCAGACATGGTGTTTTTTAAAATATAAAATACAGAGTTCAGTTATGTTATAATTATTTGAGTTAAAATTCTGAAATAATATCTACATTGGGGCTTCAGAAAAGGAATTTAAAGGATGGCTCAGTAGAGAGCCATCGGTTCAGTTCAGTTCTGTTCAGTCGCTCAGTCATGTCTGACTCTTTGTGACCCCATGGACTGCAGCATTCCAGGCCTCCCTGTCCATCACCAACTCCCAGAGTTTACTCAAACTCATGTCTATCCAGTAGGTGATGCCATCCAACCATCTCATCCTCTGTCATCCCATAAACATTGGGAAATAAAACCAATTAAAAATATAGGATACTGTAGTAGGCGTGTATTATGGTTGAGTGTGTGTTAGTCGCTCAGTTGTGTCCAGCTCTTTGTGACCTCACGGACTGTAGCCAGCAAGGCTCCTTTGTGTATGGAATTTCCTAGACAAGGGGACTGGAGTGGGTTGTCATTCCCTTCCCCAGGGAGGGCAATCCATTCCATAAATCTATTATGGTTAGATTTATAATTAACTTGAGCTTATTCTGTGCTCCCTCACGAATAGTGACCTATGTGTATTTCTTTGTAGTGTATCCTTCTTGTTACTCTGTCTCTGTGCTACCTCTGGCTGCTGCTGCTAAGTGGCTTCAGTCGTGTCCGACTCTGTGCGACCGCATAGACGGCAGCCCACCAGGCTCCCCTGTCCCTGGGATTCCCCAGGCAAGAACACTGGAGTGGGTTGCCATTTCCTTCTCCAGTGCAAGAAAGTCAAAAGCGAAAGTGAAGTCGCTCCGTCGTGTCTGACTCTGTGCGACCCCATAGACGGCAGCCCACCAGGCTCCTCCGTCCATGGGATTTTCCAGGCAAGAGTACTGGAGTGGGGTGCCATCGTCTTCTCCACTACCTCTGGCTAAGCCTGCATTAATCATTTCCCGTGCCTGCTGTGATGTACTTGTTATGTGTAGTTGTTTCCATGTGGGTAACTTACGCCCGACTGTATTGTGTTAGTCCTTGTCCTTCACAGGTTTCTATAACACTTTTGTTTCTGCAGGCTTTGATTTTTTTTTTTTTTAATTCCAGTGGCAATATTTATTGCCTACCTAGAAGTCACCAATGGATGTAATTGTGACTTTGCATATTAAGATTCTATGGGAGATCAGAGAAAGTTCATTATAGCGAATAGACCTAAAACACAAGTTTGTAACACTGTTGAACCCTCTGAAGGTCCTGTTAGCAGAGAGCCTGGCTGTGAGGAAAGGGGTGGGGAAGCCCTACCACCCCAGACTTAGATGCAGCCTAAGAGGTTGAGAGGAAGGAAGGACTTTCAGTCGCTAGACTTTGTAAAACCTTGACCTATTTTTCCTTGAAAAAAATAGTTTCTCATCATCTGGACCAGTTTTCTTGAAGTGCTGCATAAATGTAGGAAGGAAAGATGGACAGAGTATATGTAGAGGGAAAGATGGACAAAGTGGAGGACCTAGCAAGATTGCTTTTAGCTTCATGTCCTTGTAAAATCTATCAGCTGGCTAATCGGTTTTTCCTTATGTATGTCCCCAAATCTGTTCCATTGTTATATATTTGTTGATCATTTATCAGAAGATTATAGTAGAACTAGTTTAATATATTTAATATAAACACAAAAACTGCCTTGGAACTCATTTAAGAACCACTGTACTTTCTTAATATATAACTTGAAGGCATCTTGCCTGCCTTTGACATGAGTTTCAAAAGTCAATAATAGATAGTATGTCTGCAAGATTCTCCCTTCTTTTTTAAAAAACCATTTTGTTTTTATTGAAAAAGCAATACAATAAAATTAACAAAAAATTTGAAAAGAGGTTAATTTTATATTATCTTAAAATCATATTTATATTCCATTCTTTGTACTCATTGATATTTTTCTAGAGTTGCAATTCAATTTAACTCAAGCATTGATCGTTCATTTATTCAACCAGTGTTGACTAAGTGCCCACCCCGTGCCAGGCCCTGTGCTAAGTGCAGATCACACTGCCGTGGGTAAAGCAGTGTCCCTCCCCTTGTGGGGATTACGTTCTAGTGGAGGAGGGGTAGGGTAGACAGGGGAGACATCGATCAACAGACAGAGAGTGTTAGATGGCAATAAATTCTATGACCAAAGCTAAAACCCAGTAAGGGCTAGAGAGTGATATGTGGCTGTTTAAACTAGGGTAGTTAAAGAAAGGAAGTATTGGTGATATTTGATTGGAGACCTGAGAGGGAGTACCCTCTGTGGCTCTCAGGTCCGCCATTCCTGGCAGAGAAACAGTAGTTCCTGAAAAGGGAACTTTCTTGGCATGCTTGATGAGGAGCAGAAGGGTCATTAATTCTGAAGCATATGAAGCAAGAAGGAGAATGGTCAGAGGTAAAGTCAGGGGTCACCCGGGGCCACATTTAATTACTGCTCTAGGTGGCATGTGTGTGCTGGCAGACAGAAATACAGAAGTGACTAAGACATTCAAGTGAATAAATTACATACAGTGTCTTAGGTGCCATTGTGAAGACAGGAACAAAGTGCAGTGGATAATATAGCTAACTGCACTGGGGGACAATGATGCCGAAATGGCACCTGGAAGATGAGGACGAGCTTCCAGGACGGGAAGGGAGGCGCATATGCCAGAGGCAAGGTGTATTTTTAGATTTACAAAATGTTCAATGAGATTAAGATAAAGCCAAACAAAACCCCCAAAGATGTATATTGGAAAGTAATGGGAGATGAGGCTGGGGAATAGATTAGAATCAAATTGTAAAAGTTCCAAGTCAAAAAAAAAAAAGAAAACTGAACATTAAATATCCCAGTTTTTCCTTTTTAATTTGAGTTACTTTATGCTATGGAAGTTTAAAATTTTATCAATTACATTAAAGTCATTATTTTTCTTCTGTTTTTTTGGGGGGGCACTCCTTAAAAGTAGGGCAAACTGTTAATAAGAATTAATAATATCAAAAATAAATCAAATTTTCTATTTCTTCAGGGCAGGCAAACAAGAATTTCCATGTTTGCTTTAACTTTCAGTTTTGGGGGAAAAAAAAATCAAGATCTCAAAGCTGTATCTACTTTACTTAATAATTACTTTAAAAAAATGATTGATTTTCTTGTTTCCTCACAGAAATTGAGAAGTTCTAGGGACATAAATATAGTAATCTATTTTTTAACAACTCTTTCTTGCTCAAGTCATATTTTCAGGAGATTCCATATGATTTGAATGACTGTTAGCATTATTTAAAATTTATTTGCTTTATTGTCTTACATCCTGGCTGGAAACTTTTAGAAATGAATTGTAAATAAATTCTAGACTCTGAACATAAATTTCCCAATGCAATATTTTCACTGGTATTATTTTTTTAATTGTTTGTTTAGCTTTGATTTTGTAATCATAAACCTACTTCTATAATCCAGCTAGACCTACATGAAGACAGGAAAACACTGACCTTGAAGAACTGCAGTAAGAGCATGATTTTGCGATATTGCCTGCCAATGAGGGTGGAAGGGTGTTCTCCTGAGCTACAAGAGGACGACCTGGTGGTTAACGTAATACACAAGTCAGATTTATTAGAATTCACTCACAGTGGACATTAGTGAGCTTCTTGGTGGTCCTGCCATTCCTTGACCAAAAGTGCTCCACGGCTTCTACTATATACCTTCTTTTGCCTTACTTGCATGTGCCGTCCGACCACTCTGTCTTGACAGTACAAGTGAAAAATGGAACTTTTTGTGTTGGCCCAGTATTTGCCATGGACAAGATGCCCGGCTATGCTTCAGGAAGAAGTTTGCATCATCAGATTCCTCCCCCTACATGAACTTGCCGCTAGTACCCTTACCACGTGAGAAGTCACCACCTTGACATACAAACCCCAGAGTAACTCTGTGAGAGCATCAACCTTTAAACCAAATCTCTCTCTAGGGATCAGGATGCAAATTTTCTGCTGTCTTTGGAACTTTGTTTGCAAAGAGCTTGAAACAGATGCGGCTGAAGGTCTCACCCTTGACTGTTATGTCAAAGAACAGGGTGGGTTGACCTTGGCTGGGTGTTGACATTGGTGGCATCTGCAAAACCTCATTGGTACTGTTTTTGAAGATTAAAGTGCTTCTAGAATTCCTCTAACAGTGCTGTTATGTTGTCTATAAGAAATCAGAATTCACTCATGAATGTTGTACACTGGGTAGGTTTAAGGCTGATAAATTGCTGAGTCAAACTCTCCCTTGACGCTCTTCATTAGAATTGAAAGTACTGTGTGAACTAATGTCTTGGGAACCAGAGGCTGTGTGGAACCTGAGCTCAGGGACTCTGAGGTTCTTCAGAGGTGTAGGCAGCCCCCACAGAGGTACAGTCGGGTCACTGGGAGTTTTTCCTGGGCGCCTCTCTGACTATGTGAGATGGAGGCCTTGCTTTAGTGGTTGCCAACAGTCACAGTTCATCTAGGAATGAGCAAATGATACTGGTGTTTGAGACTATGTATGTCCTTGTGAACAAAACATTAGCATCTTCCTTAGTTTTCAAACATCATTTTAAAGTGGAGATTTTCAGAGCACATCATCATCCATATTTGGCCTCACATGCCTAAAAGCACGATTGTGCTCTTTCTTTAATAATCTTTATGTAATAAAGCTCAAAATCCCCAGAATATTCATCTTTTACAAAATGTTATTTAGAAAAGAAGACCATTTCATGGCTCCAAAAGACAATGCAACAGAAGACAGATGACCTAAGTTGGGAAGGCAGCCAAACTGTATTTGTCTTTTTTTGCATTAGTTCATGTGTCACAATTTGTTACACAGACATCGTTAGCACCATATTTTACAGATGAGTAAACTGAGGCTCAAGGAGAAGGCATTGGCACCCCACTGCAGTACTCTTGCCTGGAAAATCCCATGGACGGAGGAGCCTGGTGGGCTGCAGTCCATGGGGTCACTAAGAGTCAGGCACAACTGAGCAACTTCACTTTGACTTTTCACTTTCATGCATTGGAGAAGGAAATGGCAACCCACTCCAGTGTTCTTGCCTGGAGAATCCCAGGGTCGGGGGAACCTGGTGGGCTGCCGTCTATGGGGTCGCACAGAGTCGGACATGACTGAAGTGACTTAGCAGCAGCAGCAAACTGAGGCTCAGAGAAACTGGATGACTAGATCATGAATCCGAATCCAGCCTTTCTGGCTTTAACATCCATGGTCTTATCTATCATGAGTCCCGGTTCTGCTTAAACACATCATTAGTTTGTTCTGAGCCTTAGTTCTGCTCTAGTTAATTATTACAGCATAACAAACCACTGGAACACTGAGTGGTTTAAAACAACAGCAGTTTAAATTCTCTCACACTCTAGTAGACTCAATCAGTTCTTTTTCATGGTGGTCTCAAGGCAACAGAAAAGAAGGTAGAAATGAAAGTTGCAAGGTGTCTTGAGACCTGGGCTGTGAAAGTCCCATGGTGCCACTTTACCACATTGCAGTAGTCAAAGCAAGTCACAGGGGAAGCCCAGACTCACTGGGATGGAAAAAGATCTCGTCTCCTGATGGGAAGGACTACAAACATATTATGATCATATCTAATTGGTTGCTATTCTTTTCTGTTTTTAACTTTTAATATGTGATATTGTGTTGCATTATTACCAAAACACTGAAGAATGTTAGAAAATGATGCTTTAGGTTCTTGAATGTATCTCCTAATTTTGCCCTACTTTACCATTTCTAAGGAGATTTGAGCATCAGGATATCTTCAGTTCAGTTCAGTCGCTCAGTCGTGTCCATCTCTTTGCGACCCCATGAATCACAGCACGCCAGGCCTCCCTGTCCATCACCATCTCCCTGAGTTCGCTCAAACTCACATCCATTGAGTCAGTGATGCCATCCAGCCATCTCATCCTCTGTCACCCCCTTCTCCTCCTGCCCCCAATCCCTCCCAGCATGAGTATTTTCCAATGAGTCAACTCTTTGCATGATATGGCCAAAGTACTGGAGTTTCAGCTTTAGCATTATTCCTTCCAAAGAACACCCAGGACTGATCTCTTTTAGGATGGACTGGTTGGATCTCCTTGCCGTCCAAGGGACTCTCAAGAGTCTTCTCCAGCACCACAGTTCAAAAGCATCAATTCTTCACGCTCAGCCTTCTTCACAGTCCAACTCTCACATCCATATATGACCACTGGAAAAACCATAGCCTTGACTAGACAGACCTTTGTTGGCAAAGTAATGTCTCTGCTTTTCAATATGCTGTCTACGTTGGTCATAACTTTTCTTCCAAGGACTAAGCGTCTTTTAATTTCATGGCTGCAGTCACGATCTGCAGTGGTTTTGGAGCCCCCCCCCAAAAAAAATAAATAGAGCCCCCTGTAATTTAAGGTGTTATGATTTATAAAAGATGGTAGATTTGTAGTTAAAAGGAATTTTCAGACAGTGGAGGACAGAAGAGTCTGGTGAGCGACAGTCCATGGGATCGCAGAATCAAACACAACCTAGCGACTGAACAACAACAACAAAATACTAAAAGAACCTCTGTATTTAATTCAATAAACTAATGATAAAAACAGAATTAACAAAGGAAGGTGAAAAGGAAGTAGGGCTCAAAAAATTAATAAAAATTAGTAAATGATAAAAAAAAGGAATTTTCAATATATTAAAACAAGATTAAAAAGAAATGTGGAACTATCTAGTTCATAGGGCATAGGAATTTTCTTCTAGACTTTCAGAAGCATTAATAGTCTCCTGAAATGTAGTGAAATATGATTTTTTTTATTTTTTTGCGTAGAATCAAGAAATATGTAAAAGCTGTGTGAAGTCCAAGTCTTGCCATCCTTTGGATGGTTAATACTATTAGATCCAGTTGTTTTTATATCCAGAAGTCTATAGAATCATATTATGAGCATGGAATGTTTCTGCCTAAAGGAGGAGAGGGCAACAGAGGATGAGATGGTTGAATGGCATCATCGACTCAACGGACATGAGTTTGAGCAAACTCCGGGAGATGCTGAAGGATAGGAAGCCTGACGTGCTGCACTCCGTGGGGTCGCAGAGAGCTGGACACCACTGAGCTACTGAAAGACAAACAACAATGCAGAAACGCCTGCTAACTCCAAAGGTTTTCTCCCAATATAACATTTCTCAATGACATCCTTTCTAATAATTATTCTACGCTTGAATATGACTTTCATAAAAACATCAAATAATTGATAAGCTTGCATTTTGTGTAATAAATCATGACTCTTAACTCTTAATTAAGACTCAAACTCTTAATGGTTTGAGACTGAATAGAAATTGCCCTGTTTGGATAGGCTGCAGTGGGGTTTCAGTGGTAGATGCAGGACCGCGTGTGGATACCGTCAGGTGTTTGGGCACAAAAACAAATGCCAGAAAAGAACCTCTGTCTATGCACCTCCTGATCAAGCTCTGAACTGCAGTGGTACAGCTTCTGTCTGTCTCTGAACCATATCATAAACCTGATTTTGGCAGTAATACTTCAGGGCTAGATTGCACCTGCTGTTTTAAAAATACTTATCAGTCATCTTTAGCATCATATTGAAATGCAAGCCAACATAGCCTGAAATTGTGACTTCTCTGAATATTCTTCTAAAGCTACAAAAAAAAAATATAATTTCAAGGTATCTTGAATTCTGAATTCAAGAATCTAGGCAAACTAAATAGTGGTCAAATTCTTTCATCATATTTTGGATTGATATCCAAGCCTCTTTTTATGTATAGTTCTTCTGTGGATTCTTGCCACCTCTTCTAAATATCTTCTGCTTCTGTTAGATCCATACCATTTCATTGATCACTGAGGAAGGCTTTCTTATCTCTCCTTGCTATTCTTTGTAACTCTGCATTCAAATGGGTATATCTTTCCTTTCCTCCTTTGCCTTTCACTTCTCTTCTTTTCACAGCTATTTGTAAGGACAACCATTTTGCCTTTTTGCATTTCTTTTCTTGGGGATGGTCTTGATCCCTGCCTCCTGTACAATGTCACATACCTCTGTCCCTAGTTCTTCAGGCACTCTATCATATCTAATCCCTTGAATCTATTTGTCACTTCCACTGTATAATCATAAGGGATTTGATTTAAACATTCCTGAATGGTCTGGTGGTTTTCCCTACTTTCTTCAATTTAAGTCTTATTTGGCAATAAGGAGTTCATGATCTGAGCTGCAGTCAGCTCCTCGTCTTGCTTTTGCTGACTAGAGCTGCATAGAGCTAAGTGGGCCTTAGGAAGCATCACTGCGACCAAAGCTAGTGGAGATGATGGAATTCCAGCTGAGCTATTCAGATCCTAAAAGCTGATGCTGTGAAAATGCTGTACTCAATAAGCCAGCAAATTTGGAAAACTCAGCAGTGGCCACAGGATTAGAAAAGGTCAGTTTTCATTCCAATCCCAAAGAAAGTCAATGCCAAAGAATGCTCCAACTACTGCACAATTACACTCATCTCACACACTAGTAAAATAATGCTCAGTTCTCCAAGCCAGGCTTCAGCAATATGTGAACTGTGAAATTCCAGATGTTCGAGCTGGTTTTAGAAAAGGCAGAAGAACCAGAGATCAAATTGCCAACATTTGTTTGATTATCAAAAAAGCAAGAGGTTCCAGAAAAAGATCTATTTCTGCTTTATTGCCTATGCCAAAGCCTTTGAATGTGTGGATCACAAGAAACTGTGGAAAATTCTGAAAGAGATGGGAATACCAGAGCACCTGACCTGCCTCTTGAGAAATCTGTATGCAGGTCAGGAAGCAACAGTTAGAATTGGACATCGAAGAGACTGGTTCCAAATAGGAAAAGGAGTACGTCAAACCTGTATATTGTCACCCTGCTTATTTAACTTACATGCAGAGTACATCATGTGAAATGCTGGGCTGGATGAAGCACGAGCTGGAATCAAGATTGTCGGGAGAAATATCGATAGCCTCAGATATGCAGATGAGACCACCCTTATGGCAGAAAGTGATGAAGAATTGAAAAGCCTCTTAATGAAAGTGAAAAAGTTGGCTTAAAATTCAACATTTAGAAAACAAAGATCATGGCATCTGGTCCCATCACTTCATGGCAAATAGATGGGAAAACAGTAACAGACTTTATCTTTTGGGGCTCCAAAATCTCTGCAGATGGTGACTGTAGCCATGAAATTAAAAGACGCTTGGTCCTTGGAAGAAAAGTTATGGCCAACCTAGACAGCATATTAAAAAGCAGAGACATTACTTTGCCAACAAAGGTCCATCTAGTCAAGACTATGGTTTTCCCAGTAGTCATGTATTGATGAGAGAGTTGGACTATAAAGAAAGCTGAGCGAAGAATTGATGCTTTCGAACTGTGGTGTTGAAGACTCTTGAGAGTCCCTTGGACTGCAAAGAGATCCATCCAGTCCATCCTAAAGGTAATTAGTTCTGAATAGTCATTGGAAGGACTGATTTTGAAGTTGAAACTCCGAATACTTTGGCCATGTGATGTGAAATACTGACTCATTTGAAAAGACCCTGATCCTGGGAAAGATTGAAGGCAGGAGGCGAAGGGGATGACAGAAGATGAGATGGTTGGATCGCATCACCAACTCAATGGACATGAGTTTGAGTAAACTCTGGGAGTTGGTGATGGACAGGAGGCCTGGCGTGCTGCAGTCCATGGGGTTTCAAGGAATCGGACACGATTGAGCGACTGAACTGAAATGATCCAAGCCTTTATGATATATGTCTCTTGATCTTTCTATTTTAAAATGCTATGTGTTCTGGCTTGTTATTCTTAATTTTTTCCAGAATATAGTTATGAATTTCATGTCAATTTTAAGGTTGTTTAAAAAGAAACAATTACCAAGTTTCTCTTGTTCTCCTTTTTGAATCAAAGAATGGATCACCATGAATAATTTTGAAAATGATCAAAATTAGTTTTTGGCAGTAGTAGCTAACATTATTGAGTGCTTATTACATGGTAGTCTTTAAAGTTGCATATTAATTTACTCATTTATTCCTATTAGAGAGCCCTACTTTATAGATTAAAAAAATTGAGGCATAGAGAGGGGATAAAATCTGTCTAAATTCATAGAGCGCAGGGATGTGTTTCCTGGCAGTCTGATTTCCAAATCTGCTCTTAATCACTCTTTTCTACCACCTCTTGCCTGGTTTCTCTGACTTGCATTCCAGCCTCTGCTGAATTTCATAAAGGCCTGTTTCCAGATGTTTTAATAATGTGCAGGAGTCTACAATGTTTGTGCCTTCTGGAACATATTGTATGAAACTTAAAGAATTTTCATCCCGGGTACTATGTGTGCGTGTGTGTTAGTCTCTCAGTTGTGTCTGACTCTGCGACCCACCTGATCCGCTGTCCATAGGCTTCTGCAAGCAAGAATCCAGTGAAGTGAGTCGCCATTCCCTTCTCCAGGGCATCTTCCTGACTCAGGGATCAAATCAGGGTCTCCTGCTTTGCAGGCAGATTCTTTACCACCTGAGCCACCAGCGAAGCCCTGTAGGGACTATAATGACAGATAACAGCAAGATCCTTCAATTTGAAGATTTGTAGAATCTTATAAAATCATGTATTTCTACTCTAAACATTACTTTTCTTCTCTAAGATGGCTTGAATAGAGTCAGTGTACATTCTCAAAGTTATTCTTAAAATGTGGTAACATGCAAGGATGAAAATGAAGGTTAGGACGTTTGAATTTACCTAGGGCTTCCCAGGTGGTCCTAGTGGTACAGAATCCCCCTGCCGGTGCAGGAGATGCAGGAGACCCAGGTTCAGTCCCTGGGTTGGGAAGATGCCCTGCAGTAGGAAATTGGAACACACTCCAGTACTCTTGCCTGAAAAGTTCCATGGAAAGAGGTGCCTGGCAAGCTCCATGTGACCACAGAGTCAGATATGATTGGGTGCTTGAACACAGAGCACAGATTTGCATTTGTTTAGAATGGCATCTGGCGATAGGATTAAAATCCATGTGGTCAAAGTGTTTACCATACACGATAGCAAAGGTATATACCACACTTATCCCAGTGCAGAATGGCCCTTACCCCTGACTGTGGGGACTAGGGTTTAATAAGTATTAAGCTTAATAAATATACGGAAGAATTAGTGAGAAGTAGCTTGACGCAGAGGCAGAAACAATGGTATAAATCCTTGCTAATCAAAGTATAACCATAGGCCAGACGCATGGGAATTCCCTTGTAAAAAATGAGTAATCTCAGATGCCAGCCCAGACCAGGGAATCGGAACCTATGTTTACATTAACAGGTGATTCATGTACCTGCTAAAGTTTGAAAAGCACTTGGCTAGAGACATTGGATTCCACCAAGTTATTAATTGTGCAGTCTTTAGTAAGCCACTTACTATGCTCATATTTCAGTTTCCTCCTTCCTTGTCATTTGCCACATTGATTCTGGACAAATTATTCTGTATCTCCATTTAGTTGCTTGGAAAACAGAGGTAATAATAATACCTATCTCATCCTATTGTGAGTATTAAATGATGTAATTGTTAAAAGGTATATGGACTATTGTTGACTTGTTGTTATGTCATAAATAAATGCGTGCAGTGATTTTTCTCCTTGTTTCTCTGATGTACTGTATTATATTGCCTTTATCACATGGCAAGTGAAATAATACACTTATTTCAGAATTCCCTATACCTATAGATAGATATGTTTTATGCATGTTTTCAATTTTATGAGGTAGTACAAAATTGTTTTCCAAAGTTATACCAATGTAAATATGCTTTTAAAAATTGAAACTAAAAGGAGCAAGATTTTCCAGTTAAAGAGCCCAGTGGAAGAACATTGTGGTAGGAATTCGACAAACTATATTCTAGTCCCATTCTCTTGACCTTGAACTTGAAGTCTAACATCTTTGGATGTCAGGACTATTATATGAGAACATAAAATGCTACAAAATGCTTATAGTAGTATTTTACAGATTTTATAGAACTGGCAAAACCGCTTACCATCTTAGTGATGAGAATTTGTGTTCTGATGACTATTTTGTGGTACTATATTGGGTACTTTTAGAAGTTTCAGAAAATCATTCAAATGACTGTTACTGTTTCCACCACACATATATGCTCTAATTACCCATATCTACAGAGAAGGAAATGGCAACCCACTCCAGTATTCTTGCCTGGAAAATCCCTGGAGTGCTGCAGTCCATGGGGTCGCAAAATATCGGACACGACTGCAAGACAGAGCATTCACGCAATCCATATCTAATCCCAAATCCATTATTTCTATAGGAAGTAATTTGCTATTTGAAAATGCAATCACTTATTTACTAAAGCTTGGAAGAGAAGTTGGCTGTCCTCTCCTTTTTCGGGCACCTTACTGCCTAGGCTCCATGTGAGCATATTGGCTGAATCCTTGCAAACACACAGCACATCTTCATTGGATGAAAGACAGAACCTTCACTCTAATTGTCTGTTTTCCATTGGAAAATTCTCTGAAGTGTGTTGCTTCTCTTTTCTGGTTATAAAGTTTGTAGCAAAATTTCAACTCTATGATAACCAAAAACAACTTGTTTTTGGTTTGGAGTTCATTAATTCTTCTTTGCCTGAAAAACCTCTCCCAAATTCCTAATCAACTCAGTCAGTGTTTATGTGGAACCAGAGTGTATTATGAAAGTTTTATAAATGAATAGAACTTCTTGGACCTTTCTTCATTTGCTGCTTTCAGTTCTCTTTCTCAATTAGTGATGATAAATTTTCCTGGTGAACATGTGGCCAGCACATTGAATCAATATTTAAACTGAATTGCCTGTTAACATGAATACAAATTCAATGGGGTCATTTTTTCTCCTTATTTTATTTTTTTTGCTTGTTTTAATTTATCTGCAAGTCATATCCCATTGAGGTACTCTGAGATTTTTAAAAAAGAGTAGTTTTTTAAAAAAACATGAGAATACTGATTTGCTTAATTGTCAGACTCATAAATAAGTAAAGACTTTGCTTATCAACAGATCTCTGAGGCAGAGACTTTGTGTCATTAGAAAAGAGACAATCTCAAGGGAACCATGTTTATATAAAGTTTAAAAGTTTGGACATTCATCTGGAGAAGGGACTTTGGTTATGGATTCAAAATGATTACTTCAGTACTGAGAAGGCCAGAAAACCTTTACTGCTATGGAGAGGAGTGTGTAGCTCTTGCGTGGGTGTGTGTATCTTCTTTGCTACTGTGGGTGTGTGCTCAGCCGTGTCCAACGCTTTGAGTCCATGAACTGTAGCCTGTGAGGCTCCTCTGCCCGTGTACTTTTCCAAGCAGGAGTACTGGAGCGGGGTGCCATTTCCTACTCCAGGGGATGGGATCGAACTTGCATCTCTTGTGTTTCCTGCGTTGGCAGTTGGTTTCTTTACCACTAGCATGGCCACCTGGGAAGCCCCTCTGTTTTAGTAACAGCTTTTAGGAATATAATTGACATAAATATTTAGTGTGCATATTTAGTGTAGTGTGCAATATGACAAGTTTTGACATATGTGCAAACCATAAAGCCATCACCACGATCAAGATAATCAATATATTTAGTTATATTTGGATTGATTGAGATGTTCAGTTGAAATATCCAAACCAAATCCCATCTCTTCTCCAGAAAAAAAGTTTTACTATTATGTTTACTATTGTGTGTTTAGTCACAAATAAATGTGCACATTTATTGTGTACATTACAACTATACAAATGTATACGTTTATTGTGTACATTTATTTGTGTTTAGTCATTGTTTTTATAAGTATCGTTTAGGTACAAATATATTTTTAATTTAGGGTGTGGCTGCAATTTGTACTGTAGCATGACTGGCCTCCAGTGGTGTCTTGGCAGAATAGCATTGCTGCTAAATTCAAAGCAACAGAAGAATATAGAGAACAATGATAGATCAGCTAAGATCATGCATCACGTGCTAACCGGCAGGGCTGGTGAAAGGGAACATCAGGTCATCCATGATGGGAGGTCAGAATTGCCTTCCTCTAATCTTGGGATTCCCCCACCATGGGAAAAGTGTTCTGATGCTGGGAGTCACTTTAATGCAGTTGTTGCTCAGGCCTTTTTCACAGAGAAAGTTTAATACTGATTTTCTTTTTCTCAGTGAAGAGACTTATTTCTCTCTGGCTATCCTTTCTCTGCAATGCTGATAGTTCTCCAAGATACACCTTTATTATATTACCTGTTTTTTCTTTTCTGCCTTTTTTCTCTGGCAGCTTTTACTTTTGGCTAGAATTCTGAAACGGTGCCTATATAGGTGAAAATGAAGGATCCACATAACAAGAGCCCTATTAATTTGAATTTTAAATAAATGATAGTGTGGGTAACTGAGAGGTTTGCGTGAAGACCAAGAGTATTTAGACCTTAAACTGTTGTTTTGGCATGCCCTTTCTCCTTATTATTTTTCTCTATTTTTCTATTGTCCCCAGAAATGACACCTCTTGCCACCGCAAATAAAAGGATACAGACCAGGGAAAGAGCCTAGATTAGAAGAGGTGAAGCAAATATTGTATTTTTTTTTATTATAAATGTATTGATTCTTATGTAGAAAGTCAAATTCTTCAGCGTTTTGAAAGGAGAACCTCAGCTGCCAGTTGGACTGGTTAGGACCAGCTGCGAGCAAATCTGCACCAGTACTGAGTGTTTTCCAAGCTTTCGCTGCTCGCCTCCTGCAGGCCCCCGCTGTACACCCTTTTCTCCTTCTGCTTTCCTGGACCAGGAGCTCTGGAATCTTCATTCCCTCGCTTCAGTCTCTCATCTAAATGCATTCATACTGTATATCTCACTGCTTCTGCTCATATTTATTTTCTTCTGTAATTTATCTGGCATTTTGTTTTAGTTAACTAAAACAATGGTAATGGCTGACGGAAACCACATCTGGATTCCAAACGTTTTTAGGCCTCACCAGCCAAGGATACAAATGAGGTCAGTTTAATAATCACGGCTCTTCTTTAATGCCCCGTATCCCCATCTCGGTCTCCTGAGAAGCCTGCTGTCCTTGCCCTCGCTCACCACTCTTATATTTAAGGGAGGGATCACTGGTGTGGTCTACCCAGCGTTCGTCTTCAAGTCTGCTGAGCCAGCTCATCGGCTGTTGTAAGATCTCTGAGCATGTCTCTCCTTTTCTTCCACTGCCCGCTGCTTTCTCACCAGGCCCCACTGATGCATCAGTGCCCTTGAGGCACCAAGGAACTGACTGGAACGAATTTCCCACCGTGCCAGATGGGGAATGGCAGCCAAAGCAGTGTAGCTTGTGCCCCAGTGTCTTACAAATTTCATTCCGGTTCTTTTTTTTTTTTTTTTTTAGATATTTGAAATACAACTTTATTCTGATTCTAAACGAAAAGGAATGGGAATGACAGTAACAAACAAGATTCCACCTCTCAATATTGTCATGTTGACTATAGCAATCTTATATTTGAAATTCAAGGAGGAAACAACTGTGTTCCAAAACACCTAAATATGCAGGTCCAAAAAATGAAGGTATTTTTTTTTTAAACTGCCACATTCACTCCAAAGCCCATCCATCTCCTTCAGCATCCAAAGATTAAGCACATGTTCTGCTTAGCTATATAATAAAGTGGCAAACACGCTGCACCACTGACATCACAGGACAGTTGCCTATAAAACTAGACTTCTGACGCTGGGCCCCAGCTTCACTTTCTCACAGGTCATCATCTTCATCCGGGAGAGCAGTTGTCTGAGCAACCTCTAAATCGTGCTCGTACTGTGCTGCCAAGGCTGGGTCCATGACCACCTCTGGAGGGGCAAGAGCAGGCATGGCGACAAACTCCAAGTTAGGGTCTCCAATCAGTTTTCTAGCAAGCCAGAGGAAGGGCTTTTCAAAGTTGTAGTTACTTTTGGCAGAAATGTCATAGTGCTGAAGATTCTTCTTTCGGTGGAAGACAATTGACTTTGCCTTAACCTTTCTGTCCTTAATATCCACTTTGTTGCCACACAACACAATTGGGATGTTCTCACACACTCGTACCNTTCTTTGGAGAAATATCTATTTAAATCTTCTGCCCATTGTTTGATTGGGTTGTTTGTTCTCTTTATATTGAGCTGCATAAGCTCCTCATATATTTTGGAGACTAATCCCTTGACAGTCACATCATTTGCAAATATTTTCTCCCATTCTGTGCGTTGTCTTTTCATTTTGTTTATAGTTTCTTTGCTATGCAAAAGTTTATATGTTTGATTAGGTCCCATTTGTTTATTTTTGCTTTTATTTCTTTTCTTTGGGAGACTGATCTAAGAAAGTATTGCCATGATTTATGAGAGAGATGTTTTCCTTACGTTTCCTTCTAGGAATTTAATGGTGTCATGTCATACATTTAAGTCTTTAAGCCATTTTGAGTTAATTTTTGAATATGGTGTGAGGGAGTGTTTTAACTTCAATAATTGATATGTAGTTGCACCACTTGCTGAAGAGATTGAATGAGTTGTTTTTCGTTTTTAACCTAAAAGTTCCCTGAAAAGTGAAAGTGTCAGTCGCTCAGCCATGTTTTAGCCCATCAGGCTCATCTGTCCATGGGATTCTCCAGGCAAGAATACTGGAGTGGGTAGCCTTTCCCTTCTCCAGAGGATCTTCCCTACCCAGAGACTGAACCTGAGTCTCCTGCATTGCAAGTAAATCTCATCATTAATTAGGATTAGTTAGTTTACTGATTGATTTATCGCTGGAACCATTAAAAATTCATAGTAATAGTGGCCTAAATGAGATAGAAGTTCATTTCTGTTTCACATGAAATAATCTGGGGCTGATGAGGTACTCCCCTGGGTCAGGAATCCAGGGTCCTTTTATCTTTTTGCTCAGCCATCCTCACCATTAGTCTTCTTCCTCATAGCCTGGAATAATGGCTTACACTCTAGTCATCATATCTAGCAGTTAGGAGGGGTATTCATGCCTTGTCATTAAGGACACTTTGAAAAGTTGCAAGCAGTCATTAAAAAAAAAATCCTATTGGTTAAAAATCAATTTATCAGGATCAATTAATGTTTAGATCATTCTCAGAGCTATCTGCTTTTGGTACACATTTATTTCAGGAGGCATTCTGTGGTTAAAAAAATGTTCTAATTTTTGCCTAAGGCTGATCCTGTTTGAAGGGAAGTTAATTTTTAGATACAATCAAGAGAAATTGTAGACAGACTCAGTAACATCATATGCTGCAGATATTTGAGAACTGCTAATCATTTTACCTTTTAGAATGCTAATTTTGAAACTTCAGTTAGCCATTAGCTCAGAGGAAAAACCAAGAAAGCTATAGGCATTTTTCTTTTGTACATATACATAAGCATATATACATGTATGATTTGAATAAAGTGCTACAAAGGTCTAACATATCTTAGTGATCAATAAATTCTATCCATGTTTCAGAGTTTATATTGCTTTTCTATATTTGCCTCTTTGTGTAATAGGGGCTCCCCTGGTAGCTCAGCTGGTAAAGAATCTGCTGGCCAGTGCAGGAGATACAAAAGACATGGGTTCAATCCTTGGGTCGGGAAGATCCCTTGGAGAAGAAAATGGTAACCTGGTCCAGTATTTTTGTCTGGAAAATTCCATGGACAGAGAAGCCTGGTGGGCTACAGGTGTTGCAGAGAGCCCAGCATTGCTGAGCACACATGCACGCACTCATGCGTATGTGTAATACGTGTTGAGTTTCTTTTGAAAAGTTAAAAAATCCAGGTGAACAAAACAAAACAGCAAGAACAGTGCTTAGAAGGACATTTATGGCCTTGAATGCAGTTTTAGAAAAGAAAATCCAAAACCCAGTAATCTAGGCTGCCACCCTAGGAAGCTGTAGGAGGAAGAGCAATATAAACCTCAAGCAAGTAGAAGAAAAGAAATAATAAAAACTAGAGCAGAAGTTAGTGAAATTGAAAATAGTAAAACAATACAGAAAAGCAACCAAACCAAAAGCTGGTTCTTTGAGGAGGTCAATGAAATTGATAAAATTCTAATGCTTGGGACTTCCCTAGTGGTCCAGATGTGGGCTTGATCCCTGGTTGGGGAACTAAAAATCCCACATACCAATGGGCAATCAAGCCCACCAGTCACAATTAAACCCTGATACAGCCAAAAGTAAATAAGTAATTTTTAAAATTTCTAACTAGGCTAACCAAGAGGGAAAAAAGGGAAGACATAAATTACTAATATCACAAATGAAAGAGGGACTATCAATACTGACCCCATGTACATTAAAAGGAAAATAAACTGGAGAAGGAAATGGCAACCCACTCCAGTATTCTTGCCTGGAGAATCCCATGGATGGAGGAGCCTGGTGGGCTACAGTCCTCTGGGTCGCAAAGAGTCGGACATGACTGAGCGACTTAAAAAAAAAAAAAAGGAAAATAAAGAAATATTTTTTTATTGAAAAAAGAAATTGATCAATTCACTGAAAAATGTAATTACCAAAACTCATATAAGGAAAAATAGATAGTATGAATAAGCCTGTGCATGCATGCTCAGTTGTATCTGACTCTGCAACCCCATGTACTGTAGCCTGCCAAGTTCCTCTGTCCTTGGGATTTTCCCAGCAAGAATGCTAGAGTGGGCTGCCATTTCCTCCTTCAGGGGATCTTCCTGACCCAGGGATCAAACCTGTGTATCCTGCATTTACAGGCAGATTCTTTATGACTGTACCACCTGGGCCTATGAATAAACCTATATCTATTTAAAAATTATATCAATAATATCTTTTCAATAAGAAAGCGTGAGGCCCAGATGATTTCACTGATGAAGTCAACAAAACATCTAAGGAGGGAATAATATCAACTCTCTACAATCTCTTCCAGGAAATATAAAGAGAGAGCACATCCTAAACCATTCTATGAGGCCATCATTACTCTAATACCAAAATCTGATTAAGGACGTGACAAGAAAGGAAGACTGCAAACCAATATCTGTCTTGAAAATAGATGTAAACATCTTTAATAAAAATATTGACAAATAAAGTAAAATGATGGTATACAAGGTCATTTCAACAGTGAAAAATCAATTAAAATAATCCATTACATCAGTAGACTAAAGCAAAAATATTATACAATCATATCAATAGATGTAGAAAAAACGTTTGACAAAATCAAACATCCTTTCAATATTCTTAGTTACTAATAAATCACTCATGCATTCATCCATCTATCAAACAAAAAGAGTCTGTATTATGTGCTATTCAGTGTTTGTGGCACCAGGAACTTGCCTTCATGGAGTTTACATCCCAGTAGGGGGCGGCGGGGGGGGGTTGCCGGGGAAGACATTAACCAAGTAAGAACCTAATTAACTGGATCATTATAAATTGTGATAAATGCTATAAAATAGAATACAGGTGGTTATAAGAGAGTTTTATAAGAAAACCTAATTTGGCTTGGTTGAGAAAGTTATCAGAGGAACCTACTGTAAGCAAGTAACACTGAATCTGTGATTTGAAAGACAAGTGAGGAGAAGAATGAAGACACCATTCTAGGCAGAAGGAAGTAGATGTCCTCAAGTGGGACAAGGCTTGTAGGACACAGGGACAGGAACTGAAGTAAGATCAGGTCACTGGAGCAGAGTCAGGAGAGAGGAGCAAAAACAGCCAGATCATGAAGACTTTGAAACTGTTACTAAGCTCAGTGTGAATTCCTTGGAACCGTTTAGGCCTTTGCTAAGCAGGATACAATTTATACTTTGACACCTTTTTACTGAGAGGAAGGGAGGAGGGAAAGTGAGGAGTTAATAAGAAACTATTGTGATTGCCTTGGTGAGAGGCAGTGATGATGAAGGGATGCAAGGAACACATAGATGAAGATACATTTAGGTGAGAAAGCACAGGTTCAAGATAGATTAAATGTGGACAATTCCCAGGGTGTTGGCTGGCTACTATTCATGGTGGATGGTGCTGCTGGGGAATATGTGTGGTGTGAGAAGAGGTAAGACCCCAGGGCAGTTCTGAACATCTGAGTTCAGATGATGGATAAGGAGGACACCTCAAAGAAGGCTGAAGCATAGCTAAAATGATGGGAGGAAGAACAGAAGTTTCTAGAGCCAGAACTGAGGAAAGAGAGTTTTCCAAACGAGTAAGGAATATTCAGGTATATGAAATACTGTTTGAAAGTCAAGTCATACGAGGACTGACTGCCCTCTATTAGCTTTGGCAACATGGGGGTCACTGGTAACTTAGGAAGGTATTTTGAAAGCACATAACTAGACTGAACTGAATTTCTAGGACATCCTCATCTTTATCCTTTTTACCTCTGTATCATCCCCCGGGAATGACTGTATTTTCTGTTTTACTCCAACTTATCCTCTCCTATCTAATTTCTCTCTCTCTCTCCTTTTTTTTTTTTTCTTTGAGCCAAAAGAAAAGTATGACACAAGGAGAGGGCAGGCAGGGAGAATGGAACAGGACAAAAGAAAAAGTTAATGCAACACATGTCCAGTATATAATTATTTTCTACTGTCCTTCATAGAATTACTTTTCTTCCTTTTTATATTAATTTACTTACCTTCATCTACTTAGGAGAATCAATAATAAAATATTATCTGTTTTGTCAAACCCTAGTGTCTACTCTGTCTACTCCTGATGGGTTAAGTCACAAATAGAGCTCTCTTTGCAATGTGATTTGCTGGAACCCATTGCATAAAATGAAATTGGCCTCAATTTGGAACATAAATACTTGACATGGCTTATGTCATGATGACTTGAAATTTCTCATATTTTTTCACTTATTTACTTTTTTATAACATTCATAGAAGAAAAGACATGGCATTAAAGGCTAAGAAATAAATGCTTACATGGCCAGGAATTGATGGCAACTTTGATGTCATTTGTGGTACAAAAACATCAAATGTTTTCAATATAGTATTAAATATAGTGTTAATTATCGTTAAATGTAGTTTTAAATATAGTGTTATCTAAGACTGAAGATTCCTTCTAAGTAGAAAATGTTTCTTGAGATAAAAAAGAATATTAGTGACATTTTCAAAGCAATTTTTGGAAGTAATCAAAAGTTGCTACAGAATATGCATCATTGTGAATTTACTGTAAATGAGTTAAATAATCTAGAATCTTGCTTGACACTAAGCAAAATCCAGTTAAAATAATGCTTAGTACTTTTGAGACATGTAAGATTTCTGGAAATGCATTCCTGGATATAATTTGTACCTTGAATGGTTGATTCTCATTTAGGAATATTAGCTTTTACTGCCACTGTTTTAAAAGTCAGCTGTATTAAGTTGATAGAGTATATACATTAGATGTATCCATTAGTCATTTTTAAGGATATTGCATAAATTTTGCATGAAATATTGAATGTTTATTCAATATTTATAAACATACGAATGTTTATTTAACTACAAAATAAGAGGAAGATGTTTAAGCCTAGTTTTATAGTAAAAGATTAATAGTATTTGGATTTTAGGAAGTTAAAAAATATGAATTGTCATTTTTGTCCCTAACCTCCTACATACCTCTCATTCTTGTCCTTGGAAAACAGACAAAATGCTGACTTGGGCAGTGCTTTTTAAAATATCAAGGCTCTAAGAGACCTGAGGTTTGATGAATATTTGTTAACGTTAGAAGCAGACTGAAGGGTAAACCTGCTTTGGCCACATGATCATTCCCCTAGTCTGGTTTTTTTTTCAGTAACAAGCTAAGAATGTAACCCCTATTTCATGTTAACTGTTCCCCAGGTGAAATGTCATAGTCTTTCCCCCCAGAAGTTAGTGATTTATGATTTGATGAAGACATCAGGGGACTTTTCATTTGGGAAATAAGGAGAAAAGCAAAAGCAGACTTTTACCTTAAAAGGAAAATTGAAAACTTTAATATCACAAAAGAGCTTTATAAATCTGGACAGTTATTTTGCAGAAGAGTGAAAAGCATATATAATGGAGGAAAAACTCAAGGACAAGGGAGGATCGTTAAAAAAATCAAGTGAAGTGTCATGTGATTGAATATAAATGAAATAAAATATAATGGGTGAAAGTGAAGAACATTATTTTGGTAGTAAGCACAGTACCTTGGGACTCCTCCAGCAGTGTCTCATTAGGAACAGTGAGCAGCAGAAACAGAAAATAGTGAGACTTGGTACACTCAGTAGTTAGGGTAGTGGTAGAAAATGGCCTCAGGGAATATGTGATAATCCAAGTGTCTTGAGAGGATCTTGGGTGGCAGTGGTGTCCCAGCAGATAGGTAAGCCAGGGAGATGGAGATTTGGGAAGAGAGTTGTTCCCGGTATTTGGTAGAATGATGGGCAGTTGGTGGCAGGCAACTATGGAACCCAGGTCTCCTGAATTGCAGGTGGATTCTTTACCGTCTGAGCCACCAGGGAATCCCTGTCAGTAGGTAGCACTTCTGAAGTCATAGGCATTTTACTAACCCAGGTTGAGATTAAATTTTGACATTAAAGCATAAACCAAGTTATCTAAACTGAGATATAAAAAGTGAGTTGGTCCTGCATTTTAGATAATTGGAAATTAATTCCTAAACCCTTTTTGCCTTGGGACAAGATTAGAAGAATTTGAAAGTGAACATCAAGTGGCCTGTGCCGTGAGGATGGGAACACTGAAGACTGTGGACTGGGCAAAACCTTATCAATTACTTTTAGGAAGCAGTAATGACAGGGGCTGGGCATATGAAGAGGATGGGCATATCCCATCCTCAGTGATACAACAGGAAGATGGGATTTTGAAAGGTTGGATACATGAAATAAAGTTCAGTTCAGTTCAGTCGCTCAGTCATGTCCAACTCTTTGCGACCCCATGAATTGCAGCACGCCAGGCCTCCCTGTCCATCACCAGCTCCCGGAGTTCACTCAGACTCACGTCCATCAAGTCAGTGATGCCATCCAGCCATCTCATCCTCTGTCGTCCCCTTCTCCTCCTGCCCCCAACCCCTCCCAGCATCAGGGTCTTTTCCAGTGAGTCAGCTCTTCACATGAGGTGACCAAAGTATTAGCGTTTCAGCTTCGGCATCAGTCTTTCCAATGAATTAACCAGAAATTAATCCAAGTTCTAAAGAGACTATTTCAAGGCTCATTCATTTTTAAGGCTTACTATTGAGGCTTCAAAATATACAACAAATAATTTTCCAATTGGGTTTAATAAGCATGAAAGTTCATTTGTGAAACAGGTTTTGTAAAAATAGTATTGTTCTGGGACCTCGCTTGCTTTAGAAATTGCACATCCAAACTAAGAGTTGAATATTCTAAAGTGATTCTACCATCATGTTTAGAAATTTACTTTAAGCAAAAAGACTATATTTTATTAGTCAAATGTATGTAAGATTAGATCTCACAGTGCATATTACTAGACAGTTTAAGACTGCATCAACAGGTAATTTTTAATTAGGGGAAATCCTGGTTTGGGATTTGACAACTGAGAACCTTCAAATATATTTCTTGTCTGCAAATTTTACTTGCTTTGTTTCAATTTCTATTTTTAAGAAAGCTGCAAGGTATTTTAATAATAATCACCATTATATTCTTCTAGTTAGATGTTACATTACATGGCTTGGCAGAGAGGATATTTCCTGTCTCTCTTCTGCAATAACAGAAAATATCCACTAAACAAAAATACGTGTATAGTAGGCATTAAAGGAGTCCTATAATCCTTATGAAAACATTTAATTCCTCAAATAATACTTTAAAGCGACTGGCATTAATATCTTTCAGCCAGCAGAGGGCTACCAAACTCTATCAATTTCTATTTACATATGACTACAAATTTACATAGTTTATTTCTTTGATATAAACTATTATATCCAGTTGCTCTAAAGTGCTATTTGAGGAGCTGAATGTTTTGATCCCAGGTGGCACAGTGGTAAAGAATCCACCTGCCAATGCAGAAGGTGCAAGAGATGCAGGTTTGACCCCTGGGTTAGAAAGATACCCTGGAGAAGGGAATGGCAACCCACTCCAGTATCCTTGCCTGGAAACTTCTGTGGACAGAGGAGCCTGGTGGGCTACAGTCCGTGGCATCTCAGAGTCAGACAAGACTGAGCACAAACACACTGGATTTCAGTTTTCTGGTTTTTGTTTGTTTGTTAAGCACCAGATCCTTTTCCTAAAATGGAATTTTCCAACACATAGAGGAGATACATGTGGGAGCTGCTTTAATTGCAGAAGAGTCCCCAGATGCCTCTGCAGAAACCCCAGTGAGGCGAGGATAGTAATTGAAACTCTCTGCTCTGATTTATCCAAAAATATTCTTCCAAATTCAAAGTCAGCTCTTCTTGAGTAGTGTCGTAAATATTTTTCCCTCTGTGAAAATCATAATGCTGACACCGCAGGAAAAAAAATATAAGCAGAATAACGTGTGAGTTACGAAAGTTCCGCACACGGGTTTTTGTCTTTAATTATAATTCCGACTGTGTGGTTGTATGTCTTGTTTTTTTTTGTTTGTTTGTTTGTTCTGTTTCAGTAAAGATGGCAGTTTTATTTCCAATCTTAGGAATGGAAAAGACTTTTTTTTAACTATTTATTTTAAATTGGAGTATATCTGATTAACAATTTCAGACGAACAGATGAACAGTCTCAGATGAAGAGCAGAGGGGCTCAGCCATACACACAAACGTATACATTCTCCCCCAAAACTCCCCTCCCATCCAGGTTGCCACATAACATTCAACAGAATTCCCTGTGCTGTACAGTAGAAGGCAAAGGCATTTATTTTGACCGATTTTCTCACAGTATTTCATAGGCGTGCCAAACTGATAGACTGTTTGTGTACTTGTAAAACTATTCCTGCCATGGGGCCAGTGGTGCCCTTTACTAAAACTGAATTTTAGGGATTAATTATGAGAGTGAAGAAGCATTCCATCTCCTACCTTTGATTACTTTGCCTTGGTTATAAATCTATTTACAAAAGAAACCATTACAGAACCTTCCATTTGGAACTCTGCCTCCCCAGTAGCCAGACGGTAATTGTTCTTTGTTTCGTTTTTCCAATCAGAGTGAAGCTTTTGTAGGATGTTCCTTTATTCAGATTGAGGCCTGATCTAAGTCTTTGGTACTTAATTTATTTAAGCAATACAGCTATAAAAGTCGTGCTTTCATAGGGGCTAATGAATACCTTCCGAGGCACATATGTTATCTCCACCTATTCAAGGTACTATAACAAAATACAGACTGGGTAGCTTATAAGCAACAGGAATGCATTCTGACAGTTGTGGAGTCTGGAAGCATGAGATCAGGGTGCCAACACGGTCAGGTGAGATGAGGGCCCGCTTCCAGGTGGCAGGCTTCTCCTTGTATTCCCCCATGGTGGGAAGCAGGCAGGGAGCTCTCTGAGGTATCTTTCATAAGGGCAATGATCTCGTTCATGACCTAATTGCCTCCTGAAGGCCCACCTGATAATATCATTATATTTGGTATTAGGATTTCAGCCTGTGCATTTTGGGGTGAGGGAACAAACATTCAGACCACATCACATGTTCATTGACTTTAAGATTTTTCTGTGTTACAAGGACTGTGTTGGCTTTCGTTATTCATACAGTCCTGAGAAGTGTGAATTTATTAACTGTGTTGGTTATCCAAAGCGATCAGCATTTTCTATCTCCACACATTATTTTGAAGGGTTATTCTATCTCACGTCCTAGTTCCTGTGTTTCTGTTTTACAGGTTGAATTTTGCTTCCCTTTCATGCTTTTATATTCATGTTTTTCTTTTTTTCCTCAGAACAGATATTATATGTGCACGAGTTCTCTTGGTTCTGTTTGATAGACATTATCCCCATTTATAGGACTTCCCTGGTGGCTCACATGGTAAAGTGTCTGTCTACAATGTGGGAGACCTGGGTTCGATTCCTGGGTTGGCAAGATCCCCTGGAGAAGGAAATGGCAATCCCCATTTATATAAAAAGAAGACTGAAGTCTTTGTCGATTAGATAATATACCCAAAGTTATAAAGCCAAAGTTGGAATTCAAAACCCAAACTCAAGACCCTTTACCACACAAAAGAAACTCTATTTTCTAGCATTATCAAAAGTATTATTTTATCCCTTAGTAAAAAAACAAAAAGATGGTTAACACGGAGAATCAAAAACAATGATACATACATATATAAAACATTTTATTTTAACTTGAAATGTATACATTGGAATTTTTTTTACCAATGGTTTGATGTAAGATCATAACATTTCATTTAAGAATATTTTGTTTACAAACTTGCCACTGTTTGGGGCTTCACCTTATCTTTTTTAACAATACATACTCATAGGTATTGTCTCATCTCTATTTTCCAGTTTGATATCTTTTAATTGGAGTCAGAACTTAAAGACATTTTCAAAACAATCTGCTTGTATAATTTCTAGATTTTTCAAAGCCATTTCCCCCATCTTTTACATTTGTTTCAGCAAGTATATTAATTATACCTATAATTCAATAACAGTATTTGTTAGGGATTCATCTTTATCAAGTCCTTACAAAGCATTTGTGTTAATTTCATAAAACAACTCTTTTGCACCCATATTTCATTAGAAATAATTTATTTATATTGTATAGTTGCAATAAAATTACAACTGAGATTAAAAAGATTACTAGTAAACGAACCTGGCTCTTGGTAAGCCTACAACTTTACTGGTGGGAGAAGAATATACACATAGTATTCAAGAGCTAATAAGCTACAGGCTTTTAATATTCGGTGAGCGTTAGTCAGTATTCATAGAGAGCATAGAGGCATTTTATTAAGTAAAGGTTTGGTAGAACTTCTACTCCATGTTTTTTAAGAAATGAGGGGAGGAAGAAAACTCATTCCCTTTCTCTGAAGACACTGAAATCTAAATGTATCACAGACTTGAAACATTAAAAAGTCTCGATAGTTCTTTCTATTTTACAAAGTTTGGTTGAACATTGCCTAAAGTTTCTACCTAAGCCATCCAGTTTGTTTTTTATATAAAACTTCTAACTTGTGAAAACGATTTCTGTTGTAATTTTTCAGTAACATGTATTTATTAGATTTTGGGGCACCAAAAATAATTCAAAATCTAATCTTTTGAATTATCAAACATTGAAGGATGCAATTCTTTATTAAGATTTATTACTTCATTGTTAAAACTTTTTCTTAAGAAATAAGTATTTGTTCTAAAGCCCTATAGTACATATTGCTTCTACAATTCATTTGATGCTTATATTGCCCATTTATCTAATATTTATTGTTATTTGTTCTTATGCAAATAGTGTAGTTTGGTGGAAGGGTACAGAAAAATATGAGATGAGACTGTGCTTGAAGAGTTCAGGTTATTTAACTTCTAATCTACTTAACGCTGCTTTGGGGAACCAGAACTGAATATTTTTTTCCTTTATCTCTTTTGTAGCTGTGCCTTGTCCATAGTTCCCTTTTGTTCAAGTCTTTATAGATCTGTCTCTCTGCTCTGTGGTTTTTTGCTGTATGTTTGGTTGTCTTTGATTGCGGGCACGTCACTGTACTTGAAAAATTATTTATGTAGATAATTTGAGGCCCGAAGGTAACTTCTTCAGAGAGGATATGTATTTAGTTCTCCCAGGCTCTGTGGTCACAAATCATTTGGAAATCACCCTAATCCAAGTTCAGGGTTTGAGTTTTGTTGAAACTCCAGGCAATAAAACCTCTGCTGAAGGGCTGCTTATTTATTATTCTACTCCTAGCTTGAGAATATAGCTTTTTGTTGTAGGGAGGCACTTATTTGATTCTGCACCTTGTATAGACATTGATTGCTCTTTGATTTCTGCCTTCCTTTTTAAAATTACATTTTATTGGAGTACAGTTGCTGTGCTGAAGAGCAAAGTGAATCAGCTATATGTATAAATACGGGTTGGCCAGAAAGTTTGTTGAATTTCTTGGCCAATCCAATATATCCCCTCTTTTTTGACTTTCCTTGCCACAGAGCATTGAGTAGAGTTCCCTGATTTCTGCCCTCTTGCTGATGAACTTTTCAAAATGAAAGTTCAAATTTTCTAGGAAATACACTCAGGAAAAAAAGGAATTTCTCTGCTTTTTTGTCTCCCAGTGGTTCCATTTTCTTTCAGTTTTGCCTAGGAATTCCTTTTTATCATGTCAGTTATTTGTTGCTATTAAGAAGAAGTTCTTTATATTTCAGCCAACATGGCTAGTGTGTTTCAGTAGCTGGAAACACGTACTGTGTATGTTGGTGTTTAGTATTTCCATGATGGATTTGATTTCAAAGTGATATTTGATTTCACCAGGTCACAGAAAAGACTTGCCCATGCCTTATCTCTAAATTGTGGTTTCCAAAGAAAGTTTGATTAAATTTTATGCTTTGGCTCCCTATTCAGGGACTATGACTTTGCATGAGTAAGTATAAAATGAAAAGTGCTGGTCACGCCTAAAGCAAGAAACAATGACTGCCTATCAACAGATTTTATTTATAGATTAATTAAACAAAGGTTGCAATAAAAAGAACATTTTTTGGAAACAGTTCATGGACACTCAGTGAGTCAGAGAGGGGATGGCTAACTATATGTAGTAGCACCAGAAGCAACAATAATCCAGATCTTTATAAAAATTTCTAACTACCTATGGATATAATTGTAACACTTTATGGTACTTCAGTTTTCTGGTACCAGCAATTCTGCCACAAGGGCATTTTTTTTTTAAAGTGTTTGTATTATTGAAACACCATAGTTTATGTCTTTTATACGTATTGAAGTTTCTAATACACAGAAACTCTACTGGGCATAAATTGGTTGTTGAAACTCTGGAAAGTGTTTATGTGCATGTTTTAATGATAAGTGCATTGGGTTGGAAAATCAGAGATCTGAAATGTCTATCACTGATTTGATATTTGATCTTCAGCGGATTTGCTTATACTCTAAGATTACACTTTGCCCTTTTTATATGGTTACTTTTGAAAAACAATGAGACCTTTTGGCTAATAATTTACTGACCAGGAATAATGAGTTAGAGGGCTACAATTCATGGTCCATAAAAAGTATAGAATAATAGCCCATTCATTTAAACCCCCACTTACTGGCTTTTAAGCCATACTGATTTATATACAAATATGTTATTTCACAAAAATTTAGGATATACTTGGCTTAATTTGGATTCACACAAAGAACAAGAATTAAAAATAATTTTGTCACAATCAAGAAAATAATCTGTTTTTGTGTCTAACTAAAATGTGTTCTGTCAAACTATTTCAGTGGCACTTCTGTAATTGACATTGTACAAATATAAGCCTTCAAGTAGTGATCAGACTCCTCTCTCCCTTACCAATAACTTGTTTCATTTGAGATGCTAAAGCTACTGTCAAATAATAATTCCTGAGTAAAAATAAAATTTCTTAAAACATAAATTCCTTTATGGATAATGCTGCTGCTGCTAAGTCGCTTTAGTCGTGTCCGACTCTGTGCGACCCCATAGACGGCAGCCCACCAGGCTCCCCCGTCCCTGGGATTCTCCAGGCAAGAACACTGGAGTGGGTTGCCATTTCCTTCTCCAATGCGTGAAAGTGAAAAGTGAAAGTGAAGTCGCTCAGTTGTGTCCGACTCTTAGCGACCTCATGGACTGCAGCCCACCAGGCTCCTCCGTCCATGGGATTTTCCAGGCAAGAACACTGGAGTGGGGTGCCATTGCCAATAGGCACACAAAAATATCTTCAGGGTTCTTTAGGACTAACAGGCTTGAGATTGCATGTTTACATTTTAACCACAATTCAGTGTTCTTTACTTTACCAAAGTAAAAAGGTTGAGAAACACATTCTGAGTTTTTATAAAAAACTGTTACAAACCCCAAAGGGAAGTTTTATGTTTTTGAAAACATAACAGGAAAATTTCAGGAGGGATTAGAATTTAACCCCAATATTTCAGTCCCTAATAGACTGTGGCTCTTTATTACCCGTGATCATTATGTTTTTCAGGATAAAAGTTTAAATAATTAAAAGAAGAGTGTAGTCCCAAGAAGACATTTGAAGATATCTAAGAAATAGTTGGAAACTTGAAGCAAGGCATGTGAACCCTGTGAAGTAGCTTTCTAGTCAAGATTTGAATATTCATAGTTCCAGAAACTAGATAATCCAAAGGGACTGAGATGTTGCAGGGAAGTCTGAGAACATATTAACAGCTGGATTTTCTCCTCCGTGAGGGTGGAGATTGTCTTTTTCACTAAGGGATCCCCAGTGCTCCTTGACTGGCTCTTAGGGGCCTTCAGTAACTGTATCTGATAAAAAGATACTGCAGAGACAAGCTGTGCAGTAATGAGGTGGGGACAGGGAGAAAGTTTTTATTTGAAAAATATTTTAGAAGCGCTTTTTAAGATTAATTCCTAGGCTTTTAATCTAAGATATTATAGAGTAGATTAAAAGGAAGAAAGATTTTTAGCATTGTGGGGCTTTTCTGATTCCTGAATGAATTTGTTTCTTTATTTCCTGTCCAACTGAGCTCGAGAAAATAAATTTGAATAAGAAGCCTCGGTGGAAGGGATTTTCTGTGGGCAAATACAACCCATGCCCACAGGCTCCCACCTTCACCAGTGAGGTTAAGGCATAGTCATCTTTGCTCATCTAAATTTGCACCTGGGGAATGAATGATTGGAGATGAGGGTGGCAGAATTCAGGGAGAGATAGGCTGTGCCTCTCTTTTTCTCCTGAATTGTGGCTTTTTCCATTTTCCCTTCTCTGTGCTTTCCTCTTCCCTCTCCCTGTTACAGATGTGGCTGCTGCCCGTGACCCCCTGACTGTCCTCATAGAGCCGAGGCCTGTGCTGACAAAATGTTAGCTATTTATCTCCTACAATTTGCGTGGCTGGAAGTTTTTCACTCCTTGTGCCCTTAACCATTGTTACCAGCTGGAAAGTTTCTGGGAAACCTCAGCAGTGCTGTGAGCTTGTTTCGGAGGCTGGAAGGCGAGGGCCTTGGGACGGCTTCTGCTTCTCCATCCTGAGTGACGTTGTTGTCGTTCAGTCGCTCAGTTGTGTCTGACTCTTTTGCAACCCCAGGAACTGTAGCCAGGCTCCTCTGTCGATGGAATTCTCTGGCAAGAATACCGCAGTGAGTTGCCATTTTCTTCTCCAGGGGATCTTCCTGAGCCAGGGATTGAACTCGAATCTCCTTCATGGCAGGAGACTCATACCGCTGCGTCACCAGGGCAGCGCATCCTGAGCTATGGAAACTCTTTGTTTCCATTCCTCAGGCAGAAGTAGAAGGAAGACACGATTTGGGCATTGTAGTTTTAACCAAGTCATCTCCCTACAGAAAGTATTATCAACAGAAAGTGGGACCGATTACATTACCAGCAAGCTCTGCTATATTAATTTGTGTTATCAAATTGACTTTTGGTTTGGCTCGAGTAAAGCAAACTGGGGGCTTCTCTGGTGGCTCAGGAGTACAGAATCCACCTGCCCATGCAGAAGACACGGGTTTGATCCCTGGGTCAGGAAGATGCCTTGGAGAAGGCAGTTGCAACACACTCAAGCATTCTTGCCTGGGAAATCCCATGGACAGAGGAGCCTGGTGGACTATAGTCCATAGGGTTGCAAAAGAGTCAGACACAACTTAGTGAGTAAACAACAACAAAACAAATTGGGCGGAGATATATCGATGTAGTCACTCATTCGGTCTACTTTACCTGACCCTGACCATTCATTCGTCTGAGAACACACATACATTTTTAAATATGGATAAACACCTTTGTACTTGAATAGAATGAACTCTTGGTGCATAGTTCAAGTTAGCAGAGCCTTTTATTTTTTCCTGACTAGGTGGTATGTAGTCTGTGTAGTGCCTTTGCTTCTTTTCCCACTTACCATCCACTTTCCATTTGTGGAGGAGTGACGGTATATGCTGTTAAATTGTATAGCTGCTTCTCCTGGGTGAGGCTGGGGAGAGAGCAGGGAGATTAAATTGCACATGGCTAGCTCAGTTGTTATTGACAATGTCCCGACTGATGCCTGATGTCTGTGGAGGATTTTCTTGGGATTCTGGATCAATGGAATGCTAGAGACTGAGAACAGCCAATGGCCATTTTCTCTCCTGTCTTTAAAGTGAAGTATGTCCTCTCTGAAGGGCACTCTATCTAAGCTGGCTCTCAAGTTTAAATGTAAACGACAGTGCATTCCTTACTTTGAAGGCAGACACAAGCTTATCCCAATGATAGCCAAAATGCTTTGTAAAAGGAAGCGGCTTTTGTTACAAGTTCAGAATTCAGCTAGTATTCTCTCTCTGCTGGAGGCCTGATGGGAAGACTCCCTTTTTTTGTGGTACATGCATCATTTAAATGGCCCGGAGCTCCTGGGACTGGAACCTGGTGCCCTGCCTCTGCAGAGGTCAGCTGGTGAGTGTATCCTGCTCTTTCTTCAGAAAATTGAGACTGTTTTTATTTTTTTCCATTCAAATAGAAAGTCATAGGAAGGTGTGAGCAGCACAAATATACAAGAAGGAATGATTTTGCAAAATGATTTTCTCCACAGTTTACTATTAAATATAGAGAGGCAAGATTATCGCTGGATAGGAATGTCCAGTCTGACGCTCCAAAAAGGGTTATGTGCTTCTATCCATCTTATGTGGGAAGAAAACTTTCTGTGATTGGGAAAAAGATGAATGAAAAATCACAGGCTAAAAAAGAACTTGTGAGCAGTTCCTTTTATTTAAATGTATCCAGACTAGTCTGAGATTTCCTATAATTTGAATAGGAGAGCCCACAGTGAGGCTTTCTGGGTGGGTTCCTTTTCCCCAGGTGGGCTGATTTAAAAACACAGAACCTCAGCCTTCCTGCCATTCCTGGGGAGGGCTATCTGGAGCAAGTCATTGTCCTTCTGGGGTCCTCAACTGTAAAATCATGGTGACTTTGCTCCCTGAGTTGCATCCAAAGATATTATGAGAAAATGTAATCAAAGTACTGTAATTATTGTTTTTAAAGATCTGGCAATCATGGTGCTTTGTGAAAGATTAATGTCAAACTAACATCTGATTTATTACCTTTTCTTCATGTGACAGAATGAAGAAAAGAGCTCTCATACTTTTTGTAGAAAAATGGAGGGAATCTAGAGGATTAAGGCTTTGTTAACTGTGCCTAAAAACATTTTTGTAAAGTTACTAGATTGCAGTTTAAAATGTGTAATTCTCCTGGCACTAGAAAATCACATAATTAAACCGATATTGTCCAATTTTACAAGTAGGTCTACTGAGTTCATTAAAGGCTCATGAAACAAACAAATGTTTTTAACAACGGGAACTCCCCACTTTCCTCTCTAGCTGGTTTTTCATTTTCCTTTGGGGAGGTTTATAGAGAGGAGAAGATATTGTGGTCCAGTATAAGCAGGTTCTAAACGGGTGTGGGACAGGCATCATCCCAGACAAGCCCAGAAAGATTCTCACTAAAGAGAATCTGCTTTAGGAGACTCAGGTACAGTTTGTTGGGATTCATGTTATTAAGTTAAAAGGATATTCACAAATCAAGTAAGACTTGTTGGTTGTAAACATTTAAAAAAATGATTAGAAGAAAAGAGAATGCCAGATGGTGTTAGGGTCACCCTGTGCTTCAGTCTTGTTGCTTTCACTGAACCACTTTCATTCCTAACAATGGCTTTGATACCATCACAGATGATTATCTCAGAGCCCCTCAGAGGAGAAAATGTTTGAATTCTCTTATATCAAGGGGCAGGTAATGACTCACCTGGTCAAGGAACTTAAATATCTATGTATGTTTCTTTGTAAATACGTACAAGATTTTCCAGAGGAGGGAGTTAGTAAGAAGCTGATTTTTTTTTTTTTAGAAGATGAATTCTCAGCTGCTCAAGTCAGAGAAAGTTATGCTCATCATATATAAAAAAACTAGTCATGCTGGCTGAAAGTTAAAAGACCTGTGAATCTTCATGGTGCCAATACAATGCTGTCTCATGCCATGGCAATTATTTCTATTTTTTGACTGACTTTTGAGTCCAATTCAACTGCAGGGTTCACTGTATCAGGGCTTCCCAACCTCCAGGATCTAATGCCTAATAATCTGAGGTGGAGCTGATGTAATAATAATAGAAATAAAGTGTACGATAAATATCATGTGCTTGAATCATCCCCCAAACTTCCCCCTCCCCATCCCGGTCTATCGAAAAACTGTCTACCATGAAACCTGTCCCTGATGCCCAAAAGGTTGGGGACCACTGCCTTGAACTACCAGGAAGTACATTTTGCTTGCTTATGGGATATTGTATTAATCCTTTCTTTCAACTTAGTTTAGGTAAAAATGGAAAATTACAAATTATGTTGTAATAGGTCAAAATATGTAGAGACGACCCACAGTATAGAAAATCGGTATGTTCCCTCCTAGAAGAGTTACTCTCTTCATGTAGTATTGGAAATGAAATGTTACGTTTTCCTTTATCTAGGTAGATATGTCACAGAATTAGGATACAGAAATATGCCATCGTGTGAAAGAGCACTTTTAATATTTTACCTTTTTCCTAATTATAGGATATAAGTAGGATAGGATTATATTGTTTAAATGTCAACAATTATCGTACTAGTCAAAAATTTCCTTCTAAAATGAGACAACTGTGTGATTATATGTAGGGATGGGGGTTCCATAATCCACTGTGTACAACACAGTGTTATGACTCTAGAGCCCAGAGATGAATAATTAAGAAAGGAGTGACATTGTTTTGGCCCTAGATAAAATTGTAAACTTCTAAGAAAAAAGACTGGTACTGTAAGCAATTGAAACACTGTACAGAACGGCATCTTCTTGAATTAACAGGTGGTATCCTTTCTCTTCTTTCATTGCGTCTCTTTTTGGGTATACATACAGGATCATCCAGAAATATCAATCCTGCGTGACCTCATGACGTTAATTTTGTAGTTAAGGAAAGCCTTTGGTAATGAAGGATGAGTACCTGTGTGCCTCTCAGAATGATGGAGAGTGACTTCAGGTGTCGCCTGCTTCTCCCTCTCCCTTTCTCTGCCTCTGCTCTCCTCTCCCTCTTTGGAGGGCCCCCTCTTTCTCCCAGGATAACCTGGCTGAGTCCAGACTATGCTGTGTACTCGCCGACAGCTCCTTTCCATTCCCTGCGTAACGCAGCTCCCTGATGCGGGCTCACGCATGACAGTACTCCCAGCCCTTCCCAGACGGGCTCTCCCGTGTTTCTCTGGCAGTGGCAAGTGACTCCAACTGCGCTCCTCTCCCCCCCCCCCCNCCCCCCCCCCCCCCCCCCCCCCCCCCCCCCGAACTGCAGCGTTGATCTTCCCTCTTAAATGACCCTTGGAGAGGGGAAGGGCTGAGAGATTTAAGAGACGGGAATTCATGTCATGTGCTACAGCAGAGCAGCCCTAGCAACGGCGGCAGCAGCAGCAGCAGCAGCGAGTCATTTAGCAAGACTGCACCATTTTCTTCTCACCCTGCATAGAGGTGTGGTTGCAAGCGGCAATCAACTACCCACCCCCTACCAGTTCCACGGAGGTGGCCTCTTCCTGGCTCCAGTCGGAAGACACAGACGGTCTGGAGGAGTCCCCAAAGACCGTTCCAATTGGTGATGTGTGTCTAAGAGGAAGGCTTTTTCAACTAGTAGGATGCTTGTCTGCCCTTGCAGCCATCCAACGGCTGAAGAGCTCGGAATCTAGTGCTCCGCCTTCCCCGTGGGACCATTCCTAAGTGTGGGCGCCCACCTATGCCCGCGTGTGTGCAGGTGTGCGCTCCTGGAGGGGCTTGGCCGCGGACCTTGGTACCTTGTGAATTATGAACGCTGCGGAGGCTGGAGCAAGATTCCGACCTAGCTCGGGGGCGGAGTGGATTATTTTGTGAGTGTTCTGGCTGCCAGCCATTGCCCTGGTGGGGAAAATCTCCTCCCCATCTAGCTCTAATATCACCTGGCTTGCTGGGGAGTGGAATCAGCTGCCGCAACTGCTCCTGCAGCTCTCCTCTGCAAAAATGGCTCACGCTGCTGCTTCTATTAAAAAAGTTCGAGAGGCTGAACTGGATGAAAAGGAAAAAAACCTTGAGAGAGAGAGAAAAAAACAACGGAAAATCCCCAGGGAACGTATGGAACGGAAAAGAAAGGTATGAGGAGCATCCCTTTAGGCCCTTGCTTCTGAGGCTCAGTGTAGAACCATCAGCCTCAGAGCTGGCAACTTCCTCCTCCCTTCCCTCCATCATTACCCTGCACCATTTCCAAGCTCAGTTTGCAGCCTATAGCTCATGCCTAGATTTGCTGCATTGGGAGGAGATGCCTGAGCAGGGCAAATTTCCTTGGCTTAACCAAGTAAAGACAAAAAAAAAAAAAAAAAGTCTCCACTTCATTTTTCTGCTTTCCCTTAATATCTTTATTCAGTCTCAAAGCTAGGTGGTTTTATTTTTTTCATTACAAGTGACTCTGAACACTTGTCATAGAAGCAGGAACGGTTGGTTGGAGGGTTAAAGTATTTTCTTCTTGTTCATCACTTCTACTACAGAGTCTTTAGCCTTCTCTCTGACTTTATGTATCTGCTGTAGATCTCTGGTAAGAATAAACCACAGGTTTTATTTACTCTTCCCCCACCCCCCCTTCTAAAGGTCGATAGTGATCCATATAAAACTAAACAGAGTCTTGATGAAGTGAGCTGTGTCTCAGAATTTTTAAAATTATAATTTTAATTAATTCACTTTTTGGTTTTCATTATTAATCTTATGATTTTCTCTTCTGACTTGTAGCCACTAAGTGAAAAGACCCGGGTTAAGTAAATGGAACAAAATGCTGATTCCATTTACATTAAAGTATAGAATCATTGTCTTTCTCTTTCTGTCTTTTAAAATATTTTTTTGCTTTAAGACAGAAACAATGTTACAACTTGATGGAACTGAACTATTCCTGTTAGCTAGTGGTCTGTTTCTATAAGGCAAGGCGATCTCTATAAATGCTTTAATTAACAAAGTGGGTCAGTGAATAATTTCAGAAGATGATAAATGACATATTACATTAGCAGAGCATAAAAATAGTGGTTTGTACACAAGCTGTTAAACATAGCGCTGGGATTAGGGATGCACTGGCGATCCATAGGCTCAATGTCTTTTGTTTCTTCAGTAATAGATGCGTTTACCTTTTCATTTGGGGGTTGTTATCTTTGCCTCACTTTTGGAAGGACACTTGAGGACCCACATTAAGTTCAGATCTTACTGCACAGGGATTCCTTACATCTCAGTTTTACTACTTATTTCATCAGCAGTTAGATCAAATGATTGTCATTAGGCAATACAAACAAATAAAATTTTCAGGATATTATTGTTTTCCTTCTGGGGAAAACTTTAATACTGGCTGCCTGACCTTTAAATGGCCTTCTTTTAAGGATGCATTCATTCTGTTTTATAATGTCAAGAATGTTATTGGCCATTTTGGTGGGAGTCGGCTCCCTTTTTGACAGCTACTGCAGTTCTCTATCTAATTGTCTAAATGGAACGTTGTGCCGTAAAGCAGTTTCCTGTGATTATATCTTTTTTAATCTTTTGTTCTCTGAAACACAGTGTATTATTTTTTGGCCAGGAGTGCTTGTTTAGCGTATACTGTAACCTAATAACTTTGCTTACCTAAAGTACCACTCCTACCACTCTCTTGGTCTTCCTTTGGCTTGCTTCTGTATCTAGTTCAAGCTTCTTCTTTTGCTATACTTTAGTAAAATTGCAAAGCCACATCATTAAGATGGAAGAGTGCCAACAGTTGTTGAGTCTCAGTTGCCTGGGTGCTGCATTGCTTTAGCTTGAATCCAGCTCGGCAGAGAGAGATCATTGGTTGATATTGTGATCATATGATGGATCATCTGATCTTCATATTTCAATAGTATCATTAAATTAGGGAAATAATGGCATAGCTACTATTTGTTTTTGCTCCTCCTTTTTTAGGGGGTGATCTATTGGTCCTCTTCCCTTTTCTACTGCAGGTGCATGTGGCATTACACAGCTATTTACACAGCACAAGAAGTGCTTGCTAAAAGAGTGACTGGGTTTTTTAGCTGTGTCAGGTTTATCTTCTATATATATTTCCACCTCCCCCTCCCCTGGCCCCATGCACACATAACCAAATTGAGTTAGTTCTAAAATTTGGTTTAAAAGAAGAAAGCTCTACCTCTAAATTACAGTATATATAATGGTAATTCAAAAAGAAATGAAAAAAAGATGGTTGCTTTTTAGCAGCACTCTGGAACACCATCTCTAGAAATTAACCTAAAAATGATTAGACTTTATTTGCTGATGCCGTTTTATAACCATAAAGGAATACATCAGTTGTAGAGATGGTTGAGTTTATCATTTACATATCCATTTGTAAAGTGTATTGTAGATGAACGAGTTTATTCAAAAAATTCAGATGAGACATGCCCCTGTGGTGTTAAAACCAACTGTGGGTTTTGAAAAAATAAACTGATTTTGAAAACACTTTTACTGAAGTAAAATATTATAGAGTATTAAATCAATTAAGCATCCTCATATTTAGATTTCATTTTAATATTCTTTTATAAACTTGCTGTTAATTAAAATAATCTTTGCATTGTTATTTTGCATTCCATAAAACATTTTAAATAAATTTTAATTATTTGTAAAGTTAAAGCACTTTGCATGCTTGGCTTGTAACCCCTCTATCAGCTTCTCTGTGGTACGGTTTTTGTAAATGCTGGATTTGTATACTGAGGAACCTAGATTCAACTTCATTACAAGCAAGATTTATCTTAGAATAAAATGTTCAGGCTTCTTTGGACTGTTTTAAATATAGTGTGTACCAAACATATATGGTACGTGTGTCATACTGTGGTAGACCAAGAATAAAACCAAGCTTCAAGCCAAGGGACCAAGAGTAAGATTATTTGAAGCAAGCTAATTTATCATTTATTTGTTCAAAAGAGTGATATTCTAGCTTTTTTACAGAGATGAGAGCTCATTATTTGCTGATTAACTTAAGTCGTTCCTGTGTATGTCCATATATCTAGTGTTCATACTAAACTCTGAGAACTTTAGACTTGAGGATTCCAAAAGGAATGCTTTCTCACAGACTTCTAAGACTTTGTTCTAGGATGCGATTTTGAGTATAATCTTCATTCCACAGTCATATATTCTTTCCCAAATGTAGTTTTTTTTAAATTTGGAAAAATGTGTAATTTTCAGAGGATCACTAAACAAAACAGTTTCATTCTTGAAAGGAAAACATATGTTTAAATTATCTTTGTCATTTAAAATTATGATTACCAGTTCAAATAAATAGATGTGTTCTCCATTTTTCAGCATGGACAGGCCGTTTTCTAATCCATCATACTGTCTGAAATATTTGAATCATATGGCATGAAAGGCAACTTGTATGACTAGTTCTTGGCATTGTAATGCTAGAATTATTCCTATCATTTTTATTTATACTATTAAAATGCCAAAGTTCATATTTTGTGTGAAAATTATGGTAATATTTACTGAGTACCAAGGTGGTCCCATGTCTGGCACACACATTGTACTATTTAATCCCAATGGCAATTCTTTCTATACATTAGATATTCTCTCCATTTCACAAGTGAGGAAACTTAGGGTCAGCATTATGGAACTTGCTTAATCATATCCAACTAGTATATGGCAGAGTTGGGATTTGAACCTCAGGCTCCAAAATTCATTGGGAAAAAAGGTAGTGTGATTTCTTGGTCTTATACCTACACTGAATCTAGAGCATAAAAGTAAATCATTTAATCTGCCAAAGTCTCAATTTTCTAACCTCCAAAATATTTTCATATAACTGAAAGAAATTTAATTACTATGAGAATAAGTTAAATGACATATTTTAGAGGAAACTATATAAATTTAAGGTTATGCTTCTACTATAATTGCACCAAAATATTCCATGAGAGTTTTTGGAAAATCAATTGTTAGAAGTCAACATATGCTTCTTAAACATAGCAATTGCTGTCACTGATAAATGATTACATATGATCATTCTTTGTTACAGTTTTATCAAGACATCAGATGTATTTGCATATTTACACATATTTAACTAACACAGAAAGGTGATTTTGCATAGGATTAAGTAGAAAATAAAAGCAAACTTTTTTCCAAGTCCTTTTCATTGACTGTCATAAAAAAGGGTTCTGATCAGTTATTGGCTTTCTTTTAAATGTATATAATTATTATTTTGGAAAGAATAAGACTTCTTATTTTTAGGATAACTTTTGGGTACTGTCCCAACCATATTCTTCTTGTCCATTTTGTTATTAAATCGATGACAATGAGAGGTCTTAATGGACCTATCACTAAATTGTAAGGGAACATGGAAATATAAAGAATATTGAAAGTTAGTTTGTTAGTATACTTTGTTAAAATGGAGGAATGCTTATTTACAAGTGTGGAGAGGAATGAATTCTGTAACTTTTGAATTATGTTTTGGGTTTAAAATGAGCATAAAATACAATGGCCGGCTGAGCCTGCTCTCCTGGTGGTCTGAGTGCACTCAGTTGTATGGGAGGAAGAGAGGACAGGCCAGTCAGCTCTCTCGTGCTGGTCCCTTCTGCACGGACGCCCAGCCTGCTCCCGGAGGGAAGCCCTCCACGCAGATGAGCAGCGCTTAGTTAAGAACCATGTATGCATTTTTCTGGATGCTAAGCTACATGCAATATGATTAAACGTACAAATCACAACAGAATGATGTGGGTCCTGTAAACTGTATTACATTCTAGAACTCTTCAAATATGGAAAATTCCAATAATGTATGTTAGCACTTGTATCAAACTGTCTTCATATCGTTTCCTGTAACCCTTTCAGTGACACATTAGTCCTTCCTGAAACCACATTTACATAAAGGAGATTGCTGAGATCTTGAGCTTTATCTGGACAGCTTTCTCTCTTTTTATGTCTTAATAGCCACTTGAGTCTACATAAGTATGTTCAGGCATATCTGTTCACATGGGGAAGCTTCTGTAGAATCACGATTTGCTTTTTTTACGTTTTGGCTGCACCTGCATATGGCTTGTGGAATATCAGTTCCTCCACCAGGGATTGAACCCATACCACAGCAGTGAAAGTGCCAAATCCTAACCGCTAGATCACTAGGGAACTCCCTTTCTTAGGTCAATTCAGAAACCCCTTCCTGGCTAGAATAAGTATTTTTACGTAAGTGACTTGCACTATTAATGGTACTCTTGAATAGCACCGTAATCTAAGTTTTTATTAGTTTTTAATTATAAAGAACCTCTTTCAACCACTTGAGTGGGTGACTACTGGTTTAGGATCACAGCTGTCAAATCTGTGGGATTGTGGCAGAAATAGTCCCAAGTATATGGCTTGAGATAAGTTTTTAAGAAGACTAAAAAGACAAAACTCTTACAGTAAATAAGCTACTATGAATGGGTTCATTTTTGGAATCTAAATTCTTTAAGCATAACTCAGTGGAATTCGCCACCCCCTTTTGTTTATGTTAATCTGAATTCATATAAATGTTTTAATCTTTATGAAAAGAGATTTCATTGGTGACCTTTATTAAAAAATTTCTATTAGTTACTGTATTCATTTACTTGGATAAAAGTAATGCTATTTTCATATATTTTTACATCATAAAGAATACTGAAATATTTTGTAGAAGTATTATAGGAGTCAGTGAAAATACAAGGAAGTTAAGGATTCAACTCGTGCCATGTTTAATGATTTTTTGTGTTTGTATTTTTCCATTATGTCAGTCTTTTCATTTGTATTTCTCAAAATAATTTCTTCACAAAGAATGACTACCTTTATTATCAGAGACAGAGATATAGTATATTAAAATAAAGAATAGTACAAAAAAGGCACTTCCCAAATTTTGGAGTTCTACAGAAATTGCTAGTGAAATCATCAGCTGTTTGAGTATGACCCTTTTGCTTCAGAGGTGACTTGTCATTTTTAAATGCATATTGTGGAAAATCTCATTAAAGTCACCTAGCTCCATTCCATTCATAATAAATCAGGATCCTGGTGTAGGCTAAAAAGGAAAGAAGACCATAATCTATATACATTTAAAGCTCCCCTGGTGATTCCAACCAAAACTGGAAACCTCTGCAATAAATACTTTACTCTCCCCATCATCCCTTACTCTACCCACCCCATCTTTGAACTTGAAGCAATAGCAGATCTGCTTTTAATAATCAGTATGACTCTACAGTGCGACAGAGAAAAAATTTTGCATGTGTATATATAAGACACCCTAGCGATTTTTTGAATGTTTAATGACACGAATTGGTCTATCTAATAATTAACTAATTTTTTGGAATTTTAAAAAATTGTAGGATAAAATCGCTTCACAATGTGGTGTTAGTTTCTGCTGTTCTTCAGTGTGAACCAGCCATAAGTACACATATATCTCCTCCCTTTTTGAGCCTTCCTTCCACCCTGTCCTCCAGTTACCTTTGAGCATGGAAAAGAGGAAACGGTTTTAGCAGATAATTTGAAAGGTTTTATGATCTGCATGAAGTATGACTGTCTCTGTCCTAGTGATATGATCTTCACGAATGAGGCTGTGTGTTTCTGACACATACATATATAACTAAGCTCAGAGAGGCCCCAGGTGTTACTCAAGCTGAATTTTTGAAAGACCACTCAAGTGTGGTTTAAAAGTTCTGTCTTAAATAGACTGTGCTGTTTTGAATAAACTTCGATAAATATCCTGGGGATTTAACTGGTAATTTGGCAGCCTTGGAGACCTCAAATCTTTAGAGACGTCAGCAGTTCTGAAACTCCTAAACGCAAGACAGCAACAACTACTTTTTGTTCTTTGTCCTTGACTTTGGTAGATTTTCTATATCTTTAAAATAGTATAAAATCCATGAATGTAGGGAAGAAAGAAGGAATGAGCAGCTCATAGATGAATTCTCTCTCCCAGATCCCAACTATTACTATTCTATTACTATTCTATTATTCTATTACTATTACTATTCTCCTTGTAATAGTTCTAACTCAACAAGCTCTTTAGGATGCTAGGGTTTTGTTTGTTTCTTTGTTATATTTTTGGTTACTTGCATGAATATTTTACCAGCTGTTCTCACTCTCGTCCTTGCTCACCAGAGCTTCCAAGGTAGCCAGAAAGGGATTCCCCACTAGGTTATACAGAATTCTGAAATGGACTTTTCAGCATGTATAGCTGGACTATTACTCCCTCCATCTTCCTTCACTTCGTTAGTACCTTGCCCCAACTTTTCCCATTAGATCTGCATTGATGCCATCTTAGCCCTTTTCTAGACATGTCCCTTTACTGTATATTTATCATTACTATGAGGAACACCTCAATAAAAAAGTATGTATTATTAAGGAGAAATATCAGGGATACAAAAATGATTATAAACATATCAACCTCATCTTTATTTGGTTAGAGAAATAGTATCATTTCACATTAATAATTTCACATTAATGCGTATTTCTTGGCTCTCTATATATTTTGCATGCATGTGTGCTCGTGGCTCAGTCATGTTCAGCTCTTTGTGATCTCACGGACTCTAGCCCCCCAGACTCCTCTGTCCATGGGACTTTTCAGGCAGGAATGCTGGAGTGGGTTGCCATTTTCTCCTCCAGGGGGTCTTCCTGAGCCAGGGATAAAACCCGTGTCTCCTGCATTGGCAGGTGGATTCTTTACCGCTGACCCAAATAGAGACCTGTTAATTACCAATTTTAACTCATTTTTTCACAGTTTGTCTGTAAAAAAAGGTTGAAATCAAAACTGACTTTGACCTCTATGTATCTTTATGTGAATAATGATGGTTTTACCAAATTTCTATTTTTTTTCAAGGGAGTTATTTAGTCTCTAGATCAATTTTGTTTGAGAGTTTTGTTTTATTTGTTGGGTATTCTTAGGACTTCAAGCCTAGGAGACAGCATTTCAAGAGAACCTGAGAAAACTGCTCCGAGGAGGAAAAGGGAGGAGCCAGGTTATTTAGAAGTTTTGCAACAAAGAATCTTAGTTTCAAGTGCTAAAGTAATATTTGATCTCTATATATTAATAAAAAGCTAAAGTAGATTATCTTAGAGTTCATGTTTGTGTCGCTAATTTAAAAAAATCTAATCAATAAATATTGATTAGATTTGTAAAAGTAAATTATGTTAGCATTACAAACATGAATTCTAAGAAGCTACTGTAGTTTTTTATTAATTATAGGGATCAAATACTACTTTTGCATTTGAAACTAAGTTTAGCTGCCAGTCCTTGCAAGACATGCAGCACGACTGGAGGTGGATATGGTACATAGGGTTATAAAGAACAGAAAACATACTAGAAAGCTGTTTGCTAATTTAATAAGTGATATTTACATAAAATTACCAGGTAATCCTAAAGCTCTGTAAAGACAAATTCAGGAGACCTGTGTATGATTGCAGCTACTTAACTATGGCCCTGGGCAAACTATTAACCTGACTTAAGTTTTCTCACCTATGAAATGACGTGGCCCTGAGATCTATTAGCGATCTTTCCGGTTCCGGTATGATTCTGCATTGTTTTCAACTGTTTTTGCTTTGCTTTGTTTTTGTAAGTGATTGAGGTAGTTCCATTGAATTTCCAAGTTTTCCTTCGTATAATAGGAGTTGCTTTGGCCTGACACTATGTCCCAGACACAGTTCCTGCAAACAAGAAGCTCTCATACCACTTGGGGTGCTAGGTACAAATAACAAGAATAAAATGTTATTTGGGCCATTAAGTTGGAATGGAGATTGTCTATTTTTGTGCATATGACGCAAGTTTTATTTAATCGACTGTGTATTTTTGTAAGTTCTTATTTGGCAGAAAAAATAATGGAAGAAAATAGTTCCTCTTGCGGTAACACTTGAAATTTTCTGGAAGTAGTTAAGACAGAAGATACAGAAAATGAAATAATCTTATGAAGCTGTGCAGTTGTTTTTGTTTTGTATTTTAGGTACTGATTGGAGTAATTTTGCAGGAAGAAGTTTATTGTGGTTCCATTATTTTCTGTTAGAGCCTGTGTATCCTGATAATGCCAGTTCTTATAAACCCACAGCAAGTATCCTGGTGGTGTTAATCATTTTACAAAGATCCAGTGATAGTAATGACAGCTGCCTTTGAACTAGGGGGTGCTATGGCGAAAAGAGCCCGTGGTAAGCACTTAAAGGAACCTCAGCAGTTCACAAACAATTCAGCTGTATAGCTCAGTGAAAATAAGACATCCCCTGCATTCTTCTAGGGGTAGTAGTACAAACTTCCTCCTTATTTATGGCTTCTGCATCAGACTTATGCCATGAGCTTAATTAAACTATGTCACATCCTAACATGACTGAAACCAATCAAGTATAAGTAGAACGGGTAACCTGGAAACATAACTCCTTTGAGGAAGAGGTCACTTAGGAAATGAGGAGCTTTTGCTCAGGGCAGTTACCATGAAACATGGGGCTGCAAAACATGTGGGCTCTGAAGGACACGAGTCAAAGGCTGGGCGTGGGTGGTGGAGAAAAAAGCCATCTGTGGAAGCACAACTTGTCATTAATGGGGAGGAAGCAGATGACAAAGGACCCAGGAGCAGATGCCAACCCTGTAACTACAAACACTTTATCAAACCATAGAAAGGACTTTGTATGTAACGTAAAACACTCACACTCACCCATTTAACACAAGTGGCGATATTTCAGAACTTTTGACTTTTATACTAGAAAACAGCACTGGAAGAAGAATTTATAGTAAGCTAATGTGAGAAATCTTTTTTGCCATCAAAGGAGGCTTGATAACTGAGATGCATGTCTCTTTAATCACTGTAATTAGCCTTCACACATGAGCCTTCTGGATTATGTATTCTATAGTAAGTTGCATAAGACCTTACAAAACAATTTAGTCCCTCCAATGATCTTTAAAATTCTGTGAAACTCAATCAAGAAACTCAGATGATTATGCTAGAAAGTTGAACATTTTCCACTTAAAGCCACCCAGAAGCTTTTCTATTGTACTTATTAATTTCTCTTCTTTCTTATGTTACATTAAAAAATATTATCACAATTCACTTCCAATTAATCCTCCTCTGTATTTCCGTTATGAATGCAGATATACTTCAGCATATCGCAGTATCTAGGATAAAATAATCATTAAGTGAATAACGACTACGAAGTAGACTTTGAGTGCTAAAGATTTTTGTTTGAATAAAAACATAATTTATATCAAACAATGTCTCTTCTAGACAGGTACTTGAGTTTGTTTTGGTACTGTGTATGTTTATTTGCTGGTGATAAAATTACATTGGCAGCTAACATTTGCTGAGCATTTTTCATCCTCCCATTGGTGACCAGTTCAGTTCAGTCATCAGTCGTGTCCGACTCTTTGCGACCCCATGAATCACAGCCCGCCAGGCCTCCCTGTCCATCACCATCTCCCGGAGTTCACTCAGACTCACGTCCATCGAGTCAGTGATGCCATCCAGCCATCTCATCCTCTATTGTCCCCTTCTCCTCGTGCCCTCAATCCCTCCCAGCATCAGTCTTTTCCAATGAGTCAACTCTTCCCACGAGGTGGCCAAAGTATTGGAGTTTCAGCTTTAGCATCATTCCTTCCAAAGAAATCCCAGGACTGATCTCCTTTAGAATGGACTGGTTGGATCTCCTTGCAGTCCAAGGGAATCTCAAGAGTCTTCTCCAACACCACAGTTCAAAAGCATCAATTCTTCAGCGCTCAGCCGTCTTCACAGTCCAACTCTCACATACATACATGACCACAAAAAAAACCATAGCCTTGACTAGATGGACCTTAGTCAGCAAAGTAATGCCTCTGCTTTTGAATATACTATCTAGGTTGGTCATAACTTTTCTTCCAAGGAGTAAGCGTCTTTTAATTTCATGACTGCAGTCACCATCTGCAGTGATTTTGGAGCCCAAAAAGATAAAGTCTGACACTGTTTCCACTGTTTCCCCATCTATTTCCCATGAAATCATGGGACCAGATGCCATGATCTTCATTTTCTGAATGTTGAGCTTTAAGCCAACTTTTTCACTCTCCTCTTTCACTTTAATCAAGAGGCTTTTTAGTTCCTCTTCACTTTCTGCCATAAGGGTGGTGTCATCTGCATATCTGAGGTTATTGATATTTCTCCTGCAATCTTGATTCCAGCTTGTGATCCTTCCAGTCCAGCATTTCTCATGAAGTACTCTGTATAGAAGTTAAATAAGCAGGGTGACAATATACAGCCTTGACGTACTCCTTTTCCTATTTGGAACCAGTCTGTTGTTCCATGTCCAGTTCTAACTGTTGCTTCCTGACCTGCATACAGATTTCTCAAGAGGCAGGTCGGGTGGTCTGGTATTCCCATCTCCTTCAGAATTTTCCACAGTTTACTGTGATCCACACAAAGGCTTTGGCATAGTCAGTGAAGCAGAAATAGATGTTTTTCTGGAACTCTCTTGCTTTTTTCATGTTCCAACAGGTGTTGGCAATTTGATCTCTGGTTCCTCTGCCTTTTCTAAAACCAGCTTGAACATCAGGAAGTTCACAGTTCACATATTGCTGAAGCCTAGCTTGGAGAATTTTGAACATTACTTTACTAGCGTGTGAGATGAGTGCAATTCTGCGGTAGTTTGAGCATTCTTTGGCACTGGAATGAAAACTGCCCTTTTCCATTCCTGTGGCCACTGCTGAGTTTTCCAAATGTGCTGGCATATTGAGTGCAGCACTTTCACAGCATCATCTTTCAGGATTTGAAATAGCTCGACTGGAATGCCATCACCTCCACTAGCTTTGTTCCTAGTGATGCTTTCTAAGGCCCACTTGACTTCACATTCCAGGATGTCTGGCTCTAGATGAGTGATCACACCATCGTGATTATCCGGGTCATGAAGATGTTTTTTGTACCATTCTTCTGTGTATTCTTGCCACCTCTTCTTCATAACTTCTGCTTCTGTTAGGTCCATACCATTTCTGTCCTTTATCGAGCCTATCTTTGCATGAAATGTTCCCTTGGTATCTCTAATTTTCTTGAAGAGATCTCTAGTCTTTCCCATTCTGTTCTTTCCCTCTATTTCTGTGCATTGATTGCTGAAGAAGCCTTTCTTATCTCTCCTTGCTATTCTTTGGAACTCTGCATTCAAATGCTTATATCTTTCCTTTTCTCCTTGGCTGTTCACTTCTCTTCTTTTCTCAGCTATTAGTAAGGCCTCCCCAGACAGCCATTTTGCTTTTTTGGATTTCTTTTCCATGGGGATGGTCTTGATCCCTGTCTCCTGTACAATGTCACGAATCTTATTCCATAGTTTATCAGGCACTCTATCTACCAGATCTAGGCCCTTAAATCTATTTCTCACTTCCACTGTATAATCATAAGGGATTAGATTTAGGTCATACCTGAATGCTCCAGTGGTTTTCCCTGCATTCTTCAATTTAAGTCTGAATTTGGCAATAAGAAGTTCATGATCTGAGCCACAGTCAGCTCCCGGTCTTGTTTTTGCTGACTGTATAGAGCTTCTCCATCTTTGGCTGCAAAGAATATAATCAATCTGATTTCGTGTTGACTATCTGGTGATGTCCATGTGTAGAATCTTCGCTTGTGTTGTTGGAAGAGGGTGTTTGCTATGACCAGTGCATTTTCTTGGCAAAACTCTATTAGTCTTTGCCCTGCTTCATTCCGCATTCCAACGCCAAATCTGCCTGTTACTCCAGGTGTTTCTTGACTTCTTACTTTTGCATTCCAGTCCCCTAGAATGAAAAGGACATCTTTTATGGGCGTTCGTTCTAAAAGGTCTTGTAGGTCTTCATAGAACCATTCAACTTCAGCTTCTTCAGTGTTACTGGTTGGGGCATAGACTTGGATTATCGTGATATTGAATGGTTTGCCTTAGAGATGAACAGAGACCATTCTGTCATTTTTGAGATTGCATCCAAGTACTGCATTTTGGACTCTTTTTGTTGACCATGATGGCTACTGCATTTCTTCTGAGGGATTCCTGCCCGCATTAGTAGATATAATGGTCATCTGAGTTAAATTCACCCATTCCAGTCCATTTTAGTTCGCTGATTCCTAGAATGTTGACATTCACTCTTGCCATCTCTTGTTTGACCACTTCCAATTTGCCTTGATTCATGGACTTGACATTCCATGTTCCTATGCAATATTGCTCTTTACAGCATCAGACCTTGCTTGTATCACCAGTCACATCCACAGCTGGGTATTGTTTTTGCTTTGGCTCCATCCCTTCATTCTTTCTGGAGTTATTTCTCCACTGGCCTCCAGTAGCATATTGGGCACCTACTGACCTGGGCAGTTCCTCTTTCAGTATCCTATCATTTTGCCTTTTCATACTATTCATGGGGCTCTCAAGGCAAGAATAGTGAAGTGGCTTGCCATTCCCTTCTCCAGTGGACCACATTCTGTCAGACCTCTCCACCATGACCCGCCTGTCTTGGGCTGCCCCGCGGGCATGGCTTAGTTTCATTGAGTAGACAAGGTCCTAGTGTGATTAGATTGACTCGTTTTCTGTGAGTATGGTTTCACTGTGGCTGCCCTCTGATGCCCTCTTGCAACACCTACCATCTTACTTGGGTTTCTCTTACCTTGGGTGTTGGGTATCTCTTCACGGCTGCTCCAGCAAAGTGCAGCCGCTGCTCCTTATCTTGAATGAGGCGTATCTCCTCACCGCCGCCCTTCCTGACCTTCAACGGGAGATGGCTCCTCTAGGCCTTCCTGCGCCTGCACAGCCACCGCTCCCATTGGTGTGCAAAATCATAATTTTCCGTAGTTTGAATTCCTGGGATAATTGTACTACTTCTCTGCCTCTTTTGTAAGTTGACACATACTGTGAATCTGCAGAACCTATACAGCATGCTCCTGGTGTTTCAGTGCTAACAGCGTATGTCTTGAGTAGTCCTTTTTCTATCTTGGCCATGAAAATTGACTTTGTCTTTGATTTACTGTACTTAATTCTCTGGTTATTTTCAGAATCAGGCATCTGCTCTCCACATACAGATAATAACCTCACAAATTATGACTCAATCCCTGGTCCCTCCCAAGAGTACACTTCGTTTCTAGTTTCAATTTACTTTCCTACCGAATGGCCAAACTCAGTACGTTTTTTCCTGTCTGATTTCTTTGCCATTGGTCTTCCGCTTGCCTACCTTAGTCTAGCCTGATAAAATATTTAGATGTGTAATGTTGGTTCATTTATATGTGTAATGTTGGTTCACTCTTGACACTAAATTCATCGCTATGATCAAGGGTATGATGACCTTGTAAGCTGAGCTGTTTTCAACAACCTCCTGTAGAGAGCACTTGTACTCTGATCAGAGCACACACAAGTACTTCTGTTAATGTTCCATGCATTTTTCTCTGTGTAAGTGACTGCAAGATATAGTGATGACTAAATGTGTTTACCTGGGAGGGCTAAAGTTCTTTCTTTAAGCCTACATACGTTGTAGTTTTAATTTATAAGATGAGAACAGTGTCCCCCATGCCCCATGGAATTTGACCAATTTGCTGTGTTGATAATAATGGCTGATTTTCTTCCTATACCTTGTCACCATTGCCTAAGACACAGTAGATACCCTACCAATTCTAAAGACTTAAGTACTATTTTTGTGTCATCAACTCTAATTTGTCATAGCTTAGTTTTCTGAAGAAAACCTAGGAAGAAAAGTTTATTTTGTCAACTTGTGGATTGTAGCATAAACAGTTATCACAGAATCAAACAAAACCAGAAATGTTAACATTTTGTGAAAAACTATTCTCAATGACATTTATTAGGGAAATTAAAGGTATTATGAAGGGTTGGACAAAAATTTTTCTAGAGGAATATTTTTTCTCTTCCTTTGTATATTTAAAAGTTAATGTACAGAATTTGTAGCTTAAAAATCACACTAATGTTTAAAACTATAATAATTTTGTAAACTATTAATTTCCTGTTTTCAGTGCAAATTCCCTTGTCTGCATAGTATTTGAAATTTTCCTCTGGGGTGCATGAAGTCTGATGCATTAGGCTGGCAAAACTCTTTCATAACTCCTGTTTGCCCTGTTTCTCCTCTTAACCTTGATCCTTGTTCACACATAATAATGGCACACTTAGCTGGCTGAAGTCAGTAACTGTTTCTGTTCTCTTCCTGCTCTATTTTGATGAATGCAACCCAGGCTCCTGTGATGAAGTGTCTGCATGCCAGTGACCCATACATGTAGCTTTTTTAGATATAGGCTGCATTACTGAAATCATGATTTTATCATTTGTGAGATATATCAAGGTTCCATTGATTTCTAAAACTTTTGAAGGATTCTCTCTTCTGACTTAGCATACATGCATGCATGCTAATTCGCTTCCGTCGTGTCTGTTTGTGGTCCCATGGACTGTAGCCCACCAGTCTCCTCTGTCCATGGGATTCTCCAGGCAAGCATACTGGAGTGGGTTGCCATTCCCTTCTCCAGGAGATCTTCCCAACCCAGGGATCAAACCCACATTGATTTTGTCTCCTGCGTTTACAGGCAAGTTCTTTACCACTCGTGCCACCTGGGAAGCTCGCTGACATGTGTGGGTTTCTGCAATGGAAAGCTGCTAGAAAGTGTACACATCATTGTAGTGCAAAAATAAAGCAAGGAACTGTGAAGCTCATTTAGACTTTAAAGACTGGCAAAGAAACTGTGGCATGTCAGTGTGTTTTATAGACTGTCAAGTGGAGACCAGTCTGCAGAACGGAACACCAAAAGGACACTTCTGTTGCAACAAGCAGTATATTGTAACCAATTATAAAACCTTCTAACATTCCTGTAGGCAAAAGCATGGTAGAATTAAATGGGATTCTTCATGAGTCTTCATATGCTGAAGAAGCAGTTTTTTCCTTTGTGAAACCACATTCATTTTCATGGAAGATTCAGGGGGTAAAAACACACACAGGCAAGATATAAAAATGAAATATAGACTTCATACAAAAGCTTCATACAGCTTTTGTAAAGATAAAAGCTTTAATGGTTCAAAGGCTCTTCCCATCCCCCTTTCTTCTTTGAGTTCAATGATTGTCTAATTCCTTGTAGTACATAGGTCAACAGTGTGACCTATTAGAGAAGTAAAGTTGACTAGGAAATTATCATATAAAAGAAAAAATAGATCACTGTTCTGAGATGTCACAAGATGATAAATTCTATTGCAACTTGATTAGAGGATTTTTTTTCCTTCTAACTAGCTTATTTTGAAGTAGTATCTTTTCCGAGAAAACCTTTCCTTGGAACTCTGTTCCTAAGGTATGATGTGTATGTATGCACATAGGATCTAGATTCTATACATCTGTATTTATCAAAATTTTATTTCTCTCCTCTACTTTTTCTCCCCCTGAGTTTTCAAGATATTGAAGTTACAGTGTTGTCGTCTTATTGTAGTATGTACTTCAAGTGTACTTAAGGGAACGGTCATTTTAGTAAGATTAAACAAAAGAATGGATCCATTTCATAAGTATGTGAAATTAAAAACAAATTTTGTAAGTTAAAAAGTATCAACATTTAAAATATAGAGTCATTTCACAGCACTCCTTTCTATCTTGCAACTCTGGCTTGAGGACTGATGACACGGTCTCAGTGAGACAGCCCATGAGATGGATGGGAACGTTTGGGGTCTGGCTTTAGACCCATGGAGTTGCAAAGTCTGGGGCCAGACAGGTATGCCAGGCTTTGCTGTTGTTTAGTCACTAAGTCACGTCTGCCTCTTGCGACCCCAGGGACTGTAGCCCTCCAGACTCCAGTGTCCATGGGATTTCCCAGGCAAGGGTACTGAAGTGGGTTGCCGTTTCCTTCTCTGGGGGTCCCCCTAGCCCAGGGATTGCACACGGGCCGCCGGCACTGACAGGCATGTTCTTTACCACTGAGCCGTCTGGGAAGCCCGTGCCGGATGTGGTGTCACGTGGTCACCTCATCCGCAGTGTGCAAAGCAGCAAACACTGGGGCTTTTATTGGGTGGGCAGGGGAATATAGCAGTGGGGAATTTCAGCTGCTTGGCAATCAAGCAGCCTTCTCTTCTTGGCCAGGATGATACGACTCCATGTTGCAGATTACAGGACAAAGCTTTGGTATTGGAGAGCAAAGTGTCATAAATGTACCTTGGAAGCTATACCACCTGCAGCCTTCTTCATGACAACCCTCCAACCAGAGAGAGGCACACAGACTAGATTTAGAAGGAAGGGTTACTCCTTTTCAGTGACAACATGGACAGAAAAACGGAGAGGAAGATGAAGTTATATTTGGGGGATGGCATCATTACTGGTTGTCCTTAGACGCAGATGAAGCTTCAAGGACTTGCTTCCAAATGGCCGGTAAATGAGACAGGGGAGCAGGAGGAACTTTTCCTGAAACTGACTTCATTGTGAGCTACCACTAGGTGGAAACCTGAAGAAGTTTGACCCAGTTGCTTTGAAATTAAGGATGAATGGAGGCAGCAAATGGGATCTAGAGAGAAATCAGACCATATAGCCTCTGTAGTTTTTTATTTTTATTTATTTATTTTTAAAATTTATTATTTTTTTTTTTTTACTTTACTGTATTGGTTTTGCCATACATTGACATGAATCCACCACAGGTGTACATGAGTTCCCAACCCTGAACCCCCCTCCCACCACTCTGTAGTTTTTTAAAAAAATAATTATTCATTATATTATTTGATCCCCACACTAAATATTTTCAGCCTCATTTTTCAGGTGTATAAATGAGGTTTGGAAAGATTAATTTCTCTTCCCCCAAATCTCAGAGCAGCATCCCAGATATCCAATTCCAGAGCTCAGGCCTTTTCTCTAAACCATGCTGGTGTGCACTATGACACAATATCGAAATTTTCAGTACTCTTAAATTATATTGTGTGTGTGCTCAGATGCTCAGTCATGTCTGACTCTTTGCAACCCCATGGACTGTAGCCCACCAGGCTCCTCTGTCCATGGGATTCTCCAGGCAAGAATACTGGAGTGGGTTGCCATTTCCTCCTCCAGGGCATCTTCCCCACCCAGGGATCAAACCTGCTTATGTTACATCTCTGCATTGGCAGGTCAGTTCTTTACCACTGCTGCTGCTGCTGCTAAGTCGATTCAGTCGTGTCCGACTCTGTGCGACCCCATAGACGGCAGCCCACCAGGCTCCCCCTTCCCTGGGATTCTCCAGGCAAGAGCACTGGAGTGGGCTGCCATTTCCTTCTCCAGTGCATGAAAGTGAAAAGTGAAAGTGAAGTTGCTCAGTTGTGTCCTACTCTCAGTGATCCCATGGACTGCATCCTACCAGGCTCCTCCGTCTATGGGATTTTCCAGGCAAGAGTACTGGAATGAGGTGCCATTGCCTTCTCTGTTACCACTAGTACCACCAAATTGTAGAACAGATAAATAAATACAAGTGCAATTCAAAGAAAAGTAAAGTGAGGAAAATTTATCATAGCTAACATTTCCTGAACAATGCAATGTGCCAGGCACTATGTTAAGTATTTATATAGCAACTATTTCAACTCTCACAACACCATGAAATAGAAATGATTATAATCCCCTTTTGTCAAATGGAACAGTGAGGTTTAAGGAAAAAGAAAGAGAAAGCTCTTGACAACTTGTATCTGCACTTCTACTTATAATGCTGGAGAGAAAAGTAGCTGTGATGTAGGATATGTAACACCAAGACACATAATAATATTTCTGACATTTCCAGGAACAAAGCAAATAGGATAGAGCAGCCTCTTAAGAGTCCTGATGTGGTTTACACTATATCAAGTTCTTCAATAGTAAGGTTATAGAATGAAGGACAAAGTCATTAAAATTATTAAGTGCTCAAGTATGACTTGCATCTCCAACAATCAAAATAACTTCAAAGCAGATGTCTAAGTCCTAGATGTCTCTAAGAGGAATATGTTGTAAAAGTGGAAGACAGATGAGGCAGGTCTCGTGGAGCTGCGAGTATCAAATTGCTGATTAATTTGAAGTCAGTTTACCAAACTGTGGATGCAGGTGGTTCTAAATTTTCTTGAAAGTTAGTTTTTTCACTGGACTGTAGAGAGAACCCAAGGACAAAAATACAAAACAAACTGGAAAGGAAAGATCATGGAGGCATTGTTGATTCTGAGCACAGAAAGGTATATAGCACATAAAGGTCTTTGAGTGGCCTTTCGGCTTTGCTAAGCAGTGAGGACCAGGATCTGTATGTTATCTGCGTAACACAGAGAGATCGATCGTGCTGTTCCTTAGTGTGGGCTATTAATAAACTGAACTATTTTGGGTTCCAGAGCAAAGAGAAGCAAACTTTTAAGAGATGATTTTTAACATTTGATCCCCAAAGCAGCTAAAATCAAATGTTATTAAAATAGAAAGAACATATTTCAGCAAAATTGACATTTTAAAATGTCAGTGGTTAATGAAAGCTATATTCGCACTTATCGATGTCAGAAAGTGCTTCTTAGTCAGTCAAATAAAACATTACCTATGTGTTTATTAAAATTTGACAAAAATCTGATTAGAATCTTGCAATATAATCCTATGAGTTATTAAAATATGAGGTTAGGAATAAATGTTATTGCCATAGGGATTTAGAAATTGTAAATTGTAATTTCAAGCTTTAGAATTATCATAAAAAAAGAAGGCAAGACTGAATTTTTATGGTGCTCCTTTCTTCAGGCCACATATTTATTGCAATTAACATATACCAGAATCACTGGCAGCTAATAGTGGCAAATATCAGAGAGTTCCACTTGACAACTTTAATTGATTATTTTTTGTGAACTAAAGTTGAAAATGCAAATCTTTTCTACGAGTACCTGCTGTAGACAGATCCCTGTGGAGTGTTTTTGCACCTACAGATTTCCTGTGTGATTTGTTGTTGTCTGCAAATGTTCGTGTTTTTCACTGAAGGTTAGATATGTTAGAAGTAAGGATACATGTGAAGAAATAAAAACTGGCGAGAGGAGATGGACGTGGGTTTCCTAGATTGGAGGCAATGGCAGAGGAGATCCTGACTGCTTAGAGGTGATGGCCATGAAGAGGATTAGATGTGACAGTAAAGGCAGGGACTTATTGATAATCTGTCATCATCAATAAAAAAGAGCCAATAATGAAAGAGCACAGAGCAGCACCCCAGGTGGAAAGAATGGAATGAAAATACGTTTCTACCACAAGTAACACGTTAGACACCCCGAGTGGCCAAACCACAGAGCAGTGTGGGTGTGTAAACGTTCATTGTAAGAGTGATCTATTTGGGCCTCTAGACAACTGTAATTGCATTTTTCGGGCATTAGCAGTGATTACTCTCCATAGGTTTTAGGCATGGATGAACTATCCATGATAAAAATCAATAGTTTTTCTCTTACTTAATAAACCGTATTCTGGTTTGTGGCTCCTTCTGTGGTCATTTGTATTTTTGTTCTTTTCACTGCTGCTCATATGCTAATGATTACCAATAGGTTCAGTGCCTAGACTATTTCATGACAAAAATTAAACATCTGAAAAAAACAATCATAAGAGAACTGACAGAATAATAATATGAACAAAACCAAGGAGCATTAACTGGTAATTGAATAGTTCGCTGTGGATTGCCATTCTCAGAGATTTATTGAAGGATTTCTGTGTGTACATCAGAAATATTACACATTTGCCTCTTTTTATATAAATGATATATTTGAACCTGGCTTATACTGCTGAATCAGTATTAATGAGATGAATGCAATAAATATTTTTAAAAGCCAATTTTATTTTCAATGTGTTAAGGAAGATTTTTATTTTTTTATGTATTCAATAATCAGTTACAAGTGGCTGCTATATCAGAGGCATTATCAGAAGCACTGGAGACAAATAGAAAAATAAATATATAATGAAGTCATACTCTTGTGAAGAAGACAGGCATGTAAAAAGATGATTACAGTTCAGTGTAGCAATCACCGTGATGGTTCTGTTGGCAATAGGCCCTAATCCTGCTGGCCAGGCAGGGCTTCCAAGAGAAGTCTTGCAGATATAGAGGGAGGGAGGGAGGGGATCCAGATGGAATACTAGTCGTTTATAAAAGTCTGGAAGAAATAACAAGAGAAAAGGCTAAGGTGAAGCGAGGAGGGGACCAGATCATACAGGACTCTGCAGACCACATTAGAGATTCTCCCTTTGATCAGAAAAATTTTGAGAAGTGCCCTGAACATGTTTAAGCTTTGGAAAGATCACTGTAGCTATGGTGTAGAGAATGGATTGGAATAGAGCAAGGCTAGAAGTAGGAAACTGTTTAGGAAGCAGTTATAGTAAAGCAGCCAGGAAATGATAAATTCCTGACATAACACAGTAGCAAAGGGGTGTACAAAAGGAGCCTCTTCAGGCCTGGGTGTATGGAAAAGGGAACCTTAAATACATCAGCAGTTTCCAGCTGGAGCAACATGGTGTGCACGGGTGCTGCTCAGCGAGCTGGAGAAGACAGGGTCGGGAGTGGGCTTGGGGGGAACAGTGGCTTAGAGGAGAGAATTTTAATGACCTGGGAAAGCCCTGAGCGTGTTTAAATGCTAACTTTTAAGGTCTATTAGAAAGGAGAAACTTTTAAAAAAGATTTTTAAAATAACCTCTCTTAAAAAATACTCCAGATTTCGAAACAGACCTGTGTTTTCATATCGTATTTACGTTCCCTCCTTCTTTCCTTCCCTTCTTTCTTATCTTCTGCAGAGAAGATATCATTTGCTGAGCTCAGAGCATGATTTATAGATTACAACTCTAAAGATTAAAGACATACAAGTATTAGCATAAGAGTCTGTTTACCGTAGCTCATTATTATACAGGTAAGAATAAATTTCAACATGGCAGCTAGCAATACTCTTGCCTGGCAAATCCCATGGACAGAGGAGCCTGGTAGGCTGCAGTCCATGGGGTCGCTATGAGTTGGACACGACTGAGCGACTTCACTTTCATTTTTCACTTTTGTGCATTGGAGAAGGAAATGGCAACCCACTTCTGTGTTCTTGCCTGGAGAATCCCAAGGACGGGGGAGCCTGGTGGGCTGCCATCTGTGGGATCGCACAGAGTCGGACACGACTAAAGCGACTTAGCAGCAGCAGCAGCACTCTGTTCAGTATTCATTCTTTAACAACACGTGGCCAATAGCATTGAGCTCAGAGGACATAAGACCACACTGACACTATGAAGACTTGAGTTTCCAATATTAATTTTATGATATTTTAATTTTTATGGGTTTTGATTGGCTATAAAATTATTCTGCCCTCAAAAGATGTAAGACATTATTAAAACTTAAAAAAAACTTTCCACTTTTCAGGGAGAATAACTGACATTTAATCAGGATATTTATTTATTTAAAAAAATTTATTGAAGTATAGTTGATTTACAATGTGTTAGTTTCTGCTGTGCAGTAAAGTGAATCAGTTACACAATACATGTATTCACTGTTTTTAGGCTCTTTTCCCCTATAGGTCATTATAGAGTGCGGTAGAGTTCCCTATGCTATGCAGCAGGTTCTTTTAGTTGTCTATTTTATATGTGGTAGTATGTATATGTGCTTCCCTGGTGGCTCGGACAGTAAAGATTTTCCTGCAGTGAGGGGAGACCTGGGATCGATCTCTGGGTTGGGAAGATCCCCTGCAGGAGGAAATGGCAACCCACTCTGGTATTTTTGCCTGGAGAATCCCATGGACAGAGGAGCCTGGCAGGCTACAGTCCATAGGGTTGCAAAGAGTTGAACACGACTGAGCAACTTTCACATTCATATATCAATCCCAATCTCCCAATTTATTCTTGCCCCCATTGGTTGCCATAGGATTGTTTTCTACATCTGACCAGAATATTCTAGTATAAACAACATATGAAAATAAAGTTGTTTGTACTTTAAGATGCATAGAATACATTTGTTCTAGAGAGAGCTTAAAATATATTCTAAATTAATTATCATTTGGACAATGAAATTCAGATGCTTTCTGGTGATCTAATTTATCACAACCTTTGAAATAATTTGTTTAGTCTATCATCTTGTAGTTTAATTCTTGATTAAATGCACACTCAACAAGTAGTTTTAAAAGAAAACTAGTGATACCATATTTTACAGTCAAACTTGGATGAAACTAGTTGTTTCAGTGTTTTAATATATTATAAGAATATCAGGTACCATACATAATAATTCAGTTTAATTTGTAATTTTGATAAATGCTCATATCTGCTCCAGTTTGGTTAGATATTTAGTTTGAAGTTGAATTTGTTCTTGATTGATCAGTACTTGGCTATAGCCTGACAGTCTGTTTCAAATGGTGTGTGTGTGTGTGTGTATACATCTGCCCTTATTTTGTTTGGAAAATATTATTTTAAAATATTTGAGACCAGCAAATTAAAATATCTGAGTATATGATTGCATTGAACTGGACTCTGTTTTACAGCTGAAGACATTCTTGCAGTAATGACAAATCGATTAAAACACTTAAACCCTCATATTGGATGGCATAACCCTCAAAGTTGATGAGAAGTTGCTATTTCTCTGGACCCTCCAGGGTAAATGTACAAACTGAGACTATAAATGCATGTAGCTTAATGCCTGTGAATCATCAAAGGAGAACATTGTCCAGATTCTGAGTGAAGTGAGAATTGAGAAGTATGGAAAGGATAAGTAAATTTTAATTTTTTTGTCTCTGATGCTGCTGCTGCTAAGTCGCTTCAGTCGTGTCCGACTCTGTGCGACCCCATAGATGGCAGCCCACCAGGCTCTGCCATCCCTGGGATTCTCCAGGCAAGAACACTGGAGTGGGCTGCCATTTCCTTCTCCAGTGCATGAAAGTGAAAAGTGAAAGTGAAGTTGCTCAGTCGTGTCTGACTCTTCGAGACCCCCTGGACTGCAGCCTACCAGGTTCCTCCGTCCATGGGATTTTGTCTCAGTCATGGATAATTAATTTGAGCTTCCTAGTGGGATTTCCTATATGCTTAATAGTAGGACATTATTTGAAGAGATTGATTATAAATTCTTACTAGTATAGCTCTCCTGTTTATCTTGTCCTAAGGTTCAAGTCCTATGTCTAATCACTATGGTGGTCAGAGAGCTCTTTGATAGGTAGACCTAGAGAACCGTGGCAAACAATGGACAGAACAGAGCTGGTCAGCTTTCTCCGCAGCCTTGGAGAACCTTGTTCCTTTGAACACTAGACTTTCCCCATTAGCTGATCCACAGTTGTTCTCCACACCATCCATTGATTTTTAAATCACCTTAACAGAGTCCTTTTCAGATTCCCTTTGTCAGCTGTCTTTCTAGTTTACAGGTGGGAATTTACAAGAAGTGTTAGTAAACTAAAGCCAGATTGTAGTAGAGCCCTCTACCTGCTTTTTTATTTTTGTCACTTGGCCCTCTCTATAAACAATGCTTGTCGGGAAACCCGGCTTTAGTTGTTAACCTCTTTCTGAGTATTATGTACACACATAGTTTTCTCCAGCAAAAGTAGGAGTGAGTGCACAATGGCTAAATTGTTTTATTCATGTTGTGTTTCAAAATCCAGTTTAATATGACAGGGCATAGAGTTGGTCAAATGGCCCTTTAGACCGAGTTTGCACACCCTCCACTTCTTGCCTCATAGTCTCTTTAATGTCACTCAAAGACATTTATTGAGTGCCCACTTTGTGGTGGGCATTGTGTAGAGTAGCCTTTAGAAACTCCTCAAGTTGTTAGCACTGTTTATCAAAGAATGTCCTCCTTTATGTACTAGAAGTGAAGAGCCAGCAGTCTGGAATGAAAATAATCACTGGCAGGAATGTAAAATTAAATTGGTTAATTGATGTTTGTGGGCATATAAATAGCTTGGCAATATTCATCTTGATTAATTTATGTACAGCATAAACAGTAAAATGCTTTTGCACTGACCTCAATTAGAAAAGTTATGCCACATATTACTACAGGGAATCTAGCGTGGATCTATAAATTATGCAATGGTTTTTCTGATCGATCAATTATATAACAGTTCCGACTGGTGAAAATCATTATATATTTAACTTCTAGTCAAAGAAATGACATTGAATGTGTGCAGACAAGGGAGAAAATAACATGCTGCCTCAGTTGTTGCACAAAGTGTTCCAGTTTTAATTTCCACAGGTCAGTGGTTCCAAAGTTAGAAGAACCTGTCCTTGGTTTCGTGTGGTTGGGCATGGAGAATTTTGCACACAATAGGAGTAACAAAATACTACTCTAATCAGATAAATACATTTGACCATAACAATTAGTCTTGAATTGGGGGGAAAAGAGCAGAAAGACAGAGATGGTTTGTAATCTAAGCAGATTTCTAAATTCAGCAGAAGTGAAATAAATCTTACATATTAACCGTAGCCTTCAAAATACAGTCAAAGTGTTAACTAAATATCATGTTAGAACTGTACACTTTGTACATGAGAGTTCAGATTAAGAGAGATTTTACCTTGAATTTTTCATCTAATAGATATTCCTGAAAAACCCTTACTACTTGGAAGAGAGGGAAAAAATTAATTTCCATGATTCTGAGTGAAATTTTCTTTCTGATTTGCCACTTTTAGGAATTTTGGCAAAATATTTTTCTTTCAGTATTTTCAATATGATAGCACTTGCCCTTTAAGAATAAATGAATCAAAATATTTGAGAGAAAATGAAACCCCTACTAACATTTGCAGTTGATTTTTAAACACGTGTCCTACAGTAGAGTCCTATAAAGCTATCTTACCACACCCATTTTGGTGAATGAGACCATTCCAAGTGAAAGTTCTGTTACAAATTGTGAAATGCAGAATACTGGCAGGGTGCAGTTTCCAAAATGTTTGAAAGTTTTCAGTGGGGCTAATACTCAGAAAGGGTGGGGCAAAAGCAAAAGAGTCTACATCCTAGATCCCAACAAAGAGTTGGCCATGTCTCACACTAGGGTCCTTTCTTCTTTATTAGTCTCCCAGGGAAATGCTATGCGACATAGTCAGCTCATAGCACAGGGGCCCGTGATGCAAGATGCTGAGTAGTTCTTACTCTTTTTGTTTGTTTTTAATGCTAATGAACTAAATAGATGTCACCTTCACTCATCACCTTGTATTAGATGTACGTTCAAGTGTTAACTTATTTCATAGAAGTAAAGAGCTTCAGAGCTGGAAGGAATCTAGCAATCATTCAGTCTAACCCCCTTATTTTAGAAAAGAGAAAATGAAAGCCCTGATTTGATATAGGTTACACACATCTGCACAGGTATATAATGGTAGAACCAAAATCTAGAATTAGTTACACCTAGCTATGAGGTCTTTTCATGCCTCTGCAGAAGCTGAGATCCAACTCTACAGGTTAACTTGTAGAAACTTGACAGGTATTTCTTCTCCAACGTGTTAGTTTTCTGATGATTCTGTAATCATTGCTGCTTACTTAGGAGGTGAAATGTAAAACTACAGGGGGTGGTTTTCAGATTTGCTACCCTAGGGACTGCGGGAGCTACTTTCAGAAGATTAGAGCTGAGAAGATGGCCTTTGTTCTCAGTCCTGAATCGCTTCTCTCATGATGGATTTGAAACACAGCAATATAGGTGAAATAATAACAGTAAAAGTGCCCAAGGATTTATGAGGATATTGCAAATATGTCACATCGCAGGTGTCTTTAATTTCACTTTCTACATCATACATCAAGTTCAAGTATCCTGCTCCAAGTGTGGCCAAACATGCAAATATTTGCTTTCTGAGTAATTTGCCCTAATGACTTTGGAACATTTTTGAGAAACAGTGGTGACATTGTTCTGCCCTAGCAGAAAACATACTCCTTGTTGTATCCACAGAGATCCTAGCAGTCTGTGGCCATACTGTCAGGACATGGGTGCTGCACAGTATGTACTAACTTACCTTCTAGATGCCACCATGGTAGGTATATACATTGTCATATCATCCGAGGCTTTGTCTGGCAGTCACTCTTACTTAAGCACTAGGTGTGAAACTGGAAATGTCTTAACTTCTGAAGTAATGCCTTTTTCTGTGGACCCTTCCTGTCGTTTTGTTTTGATCAGACTGAAAGCATTAGACCACTGGCAAAGTTTGGAATGTGAAAGCTATTTGTTGGAAGCTCTGTTTTAGTAGCTATTGTATCTTCCAAGTCAATACTTTAAATCTAAAAGCCAGAAAATAGAAAATGTCAGCAGTTATAGGAGCACCAGTCTTGTGTACTTTTCCTTTGCCCATTTTTGTTTGGCCATTGACCTTTGGCAATGGGATTTTGGTACCACTATGGGACATATTCTGGGCTGCTCAAATGATAGCAGCGTGGATATTATAGTCAACAAACATGACATTTCTCTTCTAGGAAAAGAATGAGAAGATGTCCCTGGAATAAAAATGTAAGAAAAGGGTTGAAGATTGATTGCTGGTCATTTAGAAAAAGTATCTTCTAAGAGCTGTTAACAGCTTCTTTGTTGGAATTTTTTTTTTTCTTTTGTAACAAAGCACTACAAATTCTTTAATAGGAAGATTCACCCAAACAATGTTAATATTGTTTTCAAAGACTAAAAAGGGTGTGTATTGCAGATCTGGAAATAAAATTAAAGATTTGTCATGTTTAAAATGTTTATAATGATTAAATCTGTCACTGTTAATGTAGGAAAGGAGAAGTTTAGGTCAGTGTAGTCCAGTTAAATATTGATGTTACAAATTGTGCTCCTATCTGCAGCTACCTTTTATTCATTTACTTAACAAACATTTAATACTCTTGTGTGGGTTTTACCTCTGAGAAGGTCAGTGAGAGAGATGAAGAATATTATATAAAAAGACAAGAGCCAATGGTAGTCTCAACTTTATTCAAGATAGAACAAATAGAAAAAGAGACTAACATAGATGTAATTAAGACTTCCAGAAGGAAGTGAATTTTAAGAGTTTTGCAAAAGACATTGAACTTGTACTGGCAGAGGAATGGCAAGGCATGCTTGGCTGAAAGAGAAACAAAAATCTAAGGCTCAGTGGTGGTAGAATGGGTAATGTATTAACACAGCAGAAACATGCCAGGAAAGACTTTATGCTGGTAAAGCACTGTAAAAGTATTTTATCAAGCACCAAAGAACATCTTTTCCAATCTGGAGTAGTTAATTTTTTCTTTTTTTCAACATGGTTTAGTACTGATTTTCAGATCTCAGCTCAGTGAAGGCTCAAGGAGGCTAGAGAGAATTTTCAGGATTTGCTTCCAGTTATTAAGTTGCATAATTCTGTATAAAAGAATTGAATATTAAATTTCTTGTTTAAAAAAGTCAACTAATTGATTCTGAAGGTGGGGGTAAATGGCTAGTGAAACCTTGATTTGTATTTTGAATAAAATATTTCATATATATTCAGGAAGAAGCAGCCATTGTAAGAGTTTGTAATGCATTGTAAGGCTTTTAAGTACCTTCTAGAAAAGAGAGGGAAATGTCAAACATATCCTTTTGATAGAATTTGTAGCCACATCATTAAACATCATAGCTTACCTTATTCCTGCAGAACATGGTTCAAGTACATGGAACATACTATGCAAATAGTTTATTTAAGGATAATTCAGGCAACATGGAAGGCTTTTGCTTGATATATCTCAGTTACCAATCCAACCGTGTAACTGATACTGAAGCTCCATCTTTCTTTTTTAACACCTTCATCCAAACCTTCAACATTTAAAGTGTTTACATTATGTTCCTCTTTAACGTGAATGAAGAAATCATGTCCACCCCTCCATTGTTGTCCTAATATTGTTGGTTCAATTAAAAAAAAAAGTGTGTGTATATATATATATATATATATACACACACACACATATATACTGTGCTGTGCTTAGTCACTCAGTCGTGTCCACTCGTTGCGACCCCAGGGACCACAGTCTGCCAGGCTCCTCTGTTCATGGGGATTCTCTAGGCAAGAATACTGGAGTGGGTTGCCATGCCCTCCTCTAGGGGATTTTCCCAACCCAGGTATCAAAGCAGGGTCTCCTGCATTGCAGGCGGATTCTTTACCAGCTGAGCTACCAGGGAAGCCCATATATATGTATACTTAAAGCTGATTTGATCCTTGGGTTGGGAAAATCCCTTGGAGGAGGAAATGGCAACCCATTCCAATATTTTTGCCTGGAGAATCCCATGGACAGAGGAGCCTAGTGGGCTACAACCCATGGGGTTGCAAATAGGCTGATACAACTGAGCATGCACAAGCAAATAGGCTGATTCACATCGTTGTACAGCAGAAACTAAGACAGCATTGTAAAGCAGTTATCTTCCAATTAAAAAAAAAGAAAGAAATCAAAGGCTAAACAAAAACAAAAACAAAAACCAGGATTGGTAAAAGAAAAGCAGCGTGCTGCTCTTACAAAAGTCAACAACCCAAAAGTGTCATTCTCAGATTTAAGTTCATAGAGTTTTGGATAGCAATATGGAGTAATAGACTATTTCAGGAATGCCCTTTTTAATGGAAAAAAATGACAAAGCATGTTTAGTTTTTTTTTTTTATGACATATTGAAAGGTGAGCTCTAGTTATCAAGTGTAATGTGTTTAATTCATAAGTATCTTCCACTTCCTGTTTTCCCTAAATGATTATTTTCAATTCAGTTGAGAACATTTAAGCATTTACTATTTAATATGTAACATATGGATGGATGATACAAAAATCAAAACTGGACCCTACAAGTGTATAGTTTAAAAACCTATTTGGAAGAGAAAATATGCATACACAAACCAAATAACAATTGAGGAAGGATAGAACTACTAAAATAACTAAATATATAAATTTTAGACGAAATTCTATGGGGGGAATAAAGTTCAACCCATAATATGTGTTAGTCGCTCAGTTGTGTCCGACTCTTTGCCACCCCATGGACTGTAGCCTGCCAGGCTCCTCTGTCCATGGGACTCTCCAGCAAGAATAGTGGAGTGAGTTGCCATTTCCTTCTCCATCAACCCATAATAGTCTGTAACAAAGTCTTGATTTTTTTAAAAATCATAATTGGCTTTAAAAACCTATGATGTATTTGCTGTGCTCATCTCAGTGGAGAACAATTTCTTTGAAAATCTGTAATATGGTTTCCAAAACACTGTGTATTGTGTTGAAAACTATTCTTGAATATCTGTTATAAAGCTGAGTGAAACATTTTCAAAATAGTACAAGTTAAAACAAATTATGTAAAAAGTGTTATTTACTCAGTCTGTCTCTGCGACCCCCGGACTGTAGCCCGCCAGGCTCCTCTGTCCATGGAATTCTCCAGGCAAGAATACAGGAGTGGGTTGCCATTCCCTTCTACAGGGGATCTTCCCGACCCAAGGATCCAACCGTGGTCTCCTGCACTGCAGGCAGATTCTTTACTTTCTGAACCGCCAGGGAAACCCAAAATGAATTATAAATGAAGCAAAATGTTTGTTCTTCCTGAAATGCTGGCAGATAATGAAAAACTGTGGATAACTTATAAGATTTCAAACATCCATACTGGTGTAAAATGAGCCATTTTGATTGATGTTTTTCCAGTGGACTTCAAATGCTGCAAGGATGGTTAATAGTCTCCTGTTAATGATTGTGAAAAAAAAAATCTATTTAAGCCAAGGGGCTGCTTCCTGGTTTATGCAATTACAAAAGTAATTTTTACCTGTTATGTTGGTTAGCAGCTTTGGTGTTCTGTGTGAGTAGAAAGACTGAAGGGGAAAAATCAAAGGCATTCATTGAGTAATGCAGGAATTCTATGTAGAGACATTTTACACAGCAGGAACTTAAGTCCATGTGTAAAGCAGGCTGCTCGCATGGTGAAAAACAAAAAACAACACCGCCCCCTCCCCTGCCCCGCCTTGGCCTCGCCCCCCCTCACTCCATTGACATGCATAGCTGGCCTGGTAGGTGTAAAAATAGACTGGCAGCGCCTGAATTGGAAATGGTCACTGAAGGCAGCCTGCAGTTGCTGGGGTTTTGAGTTCTCTCTGACACCAGCAAGCCAGCCAGCAGATGGGGAGAACTGGTGAGGGGCGTGTAGGGGAATTGAGCAGAGGAGCCAAGGATCGCCTGGATGAATCGTGCACATTAGAGTCCCCCTGGGAGCCCTGGACAGAGCATAGAGGGCAAGGACGGGCCTACTGACAGCAGGAAGACTGGAACTGAGATGGGGAACGCGGCTCTCTGCCCGGCTTGCCATGCGGATAAGAGCGCAAGAGCACAGGGACACTTGCAGGAATTGGACAGAACCCCAGACTTCTATGGCTGTAACGGCGAGGACACCAAGGAACTGGGGCCGCGGGTAAGTTCTAAGCTACAGACTGGAGGTGAGGAGGATGGTGGCATCAGAATCAACACTGGACCTCATTGGTTAAACCTCTGAACTTCCTGGAAGGAAGCTGACAGAATAAAACCAATGTGATCAAACCAGCTGACTGCCTCTGGTTCTGTGGCCTGCTGCTGTTTCCTCTTCGTGACCCGCAAGGTTCATGTTCGTACCTTCTGATCTGACTTTAGCGATGAACTGACATTTGGGAGCATGAAAGGATGCCATCTCTTTAATTTAAAATTTGCAAAACTGAATATATATTCTATTACGGAGTGACTTGCAGCAGTTTTGCGCAGATTCACTTACATTCAACCGGTTAATTTATTTTGCCTGTTGATATATTGATAGTTGATTTTTCATTAGGATCACAGATTATTTTTGAACAGCACATGCTAACTTCAAATCTCAGTTTCAGCCTATAAAGGCATTTTGCTTCTAATATTTAATTGACCTCAGTGAAAAGCCCTTTAAATGCTGTTCTGATTATGATAATAATATTTTGTTCAGAGTCCTAGAGAAGTTGAGCCATCACTTATTTAAGTTGACTTACATGCTTTAATAATTCAGTTGTGGTAGGTTCCCTAAACTGGTTACAAAGGCTTATTGTGAATTTTTTTGGTGGTGGGGGAGGGTCGGAAATCTTTCTGAAATATTTTGATTTTCATTTTTGCTGGAGGATAAAGTGTATCTTTGATCTGTCAGATGCAGGAATTTGACCTGCATTGCAAGGCATTTATTTCAGAGTGAAACCATGAAACTAAGATAAGGAGGATTTCCGAATCAGAGAAGCATGCTTTGTATTAATACTTTGAAGTGTGTGCCTGATATTTCCAGGAGTGAGGACTTTGAGGAGACTCCCTATTCTCTTTGGCTTTTACTCTGACCTAGATAATTTCATCATATTGTAGCACTGAAATTCTGTCAGCCCACAATGAAACGGAAAGAGAAACTAAGAATTTATCAATAAAAATAACGTGCGGGGCCAGCGTTTGCAGCTCGCAGTGAAAAGGGTCTGTAAGCACTGTAGTGCAAAGGAAGATGGTGCTCTGGAATTAGAAAGACCCCGTGCAAGAGATGAAGCAAAAAGATGGGGAGGGAGGTGCTCCCCTGCGGAGGGAAGGTGCCTGCCTTTAAAACTGCCTTAAAGATAGCTCAGGTTTGTGACCCAGGGCTGTCGCAGGTTATGGTTTAAGGTTTAAATTCCCCACATCCACCGGGAGTGTCATTCAGAATTTCTGAGTAGCCACTTGGAGTGCGGTTATCGCCTGAAGGGGCTAGAAAGGGTGAACTTTTGGGTAATTGTTCAGTAGCCTCTACAAGTTTGCTTAGTTGCATTATATGTTTATATTTTCTAAGCAGCGACTACCTTGTTCAAAAAATAGCTTCTAGGGAATTTTTCCCCTTAATTTATCATTTAGGCCATTCTTTAAAATATTAACTAATAGTTCCTTCAATATTTTTAAGTTACACAACTCTATTCCGTGTTTTCACCTCTTAAAAACCAATAAGGAAAATGTAAAGCATGAAAGTAAATTAAAAGTACTTTAAAAGTCCAATATAAAAGCCTATTTTTAAAATGTAGAGAAGAGACAGTATTCTGATGCACTGATAGTTTCTTTTAGGTAAAGAAGAGCAAGTGTTAGAGTTAGTGAGTTAAGAAGAGCTAAAAGAGTGAGTGTGATTTTGAGATTCAAGGGCTAAAATAAATTCATTTAAACTCCTGAGTTCAGAAAATGATTTTAAAAAGCTTTTTAAGAAGAAATAATCAATAGCGACCTCATTCTCTTGTTAAAAATCCTCATATCTCTTTTAATATAGATATTAGCCCTAAAAAACTTTTGAGTTGATTTTTTAAAAAATAATAACAGTCTAATTTCTGTGAATTAAATAATATAGTTGTAGCCTGGTGATAGTTAAATAAACTCTCTGTCAAAGATTTTACAGGCAGCAGCATATAATGATTGCTGTGATATGGAAAGAAATGACAGAAGTGAAATGCACCTGTTGTCTACTTTATGCAGTGATACTCTGCTCAGGATTTTATCACTTTAATCCTGGGCAAAAAGATTAATTAATACCAATAATAGCAAGCAAAATATGTGGTTCTCTCTAGCTTAAGTTCTCCAAATTTAAGTAATTTACCATCTTTCTTTACTTTTAAATGGGTACTGTAAGACTGAAGTCACTCACTCCTTAGACCATCTAAATAACTATAATATCTTAATTTGTCTCTTTTTGTATCATTCAGGCTTATCACAATTGATGATTCAGTTAGGAGAGTCAAGTCTTATTATCTTATATTTTTATAATATTTTTTTTTAAGGGGAAAACCAGAAACAGAGGTCCTTAGGACTTTTTTTCTTCTGAAAATTAACTTATATATGTTTTATAGAGTTTGTTGTGTTTGGGGACCCACAATTTCCCAATAAATAAATTTCCCAACTGTATTCATAATCAGAACTAAACTCATGGGGAAAATATAAATTTAAGATTCTAAAGTTGCTGGGCTTTATGTAAATTAATACTTCATTCTTTTCCTTAAGTTTTTATTTAGAATTTTGAATATTCTGACATTTGCTTGTATAGATAAGTATAGCAATGAGGAATAAGTATGTTACTAGCAATTGTGTTGNGTTGGAAGTAAGCAAGCAAAAAGAATTTCTTCTTGTGTGTGTATATTTGAAATTCCACTTACAGACATCCATTTTTAAAACTTTTTTAATTGGAAGAAAATTGCTTTACAGTGTTGTGTTGTTCATTTTTTGTAAGATAAAAAAAATCAGACCAGAATAATTTCCAAGTTTGTTACATAGTTAAGCCCAGAAGTTATACCAAAAAAGTAGAAAATGAAACTAAATATTGTGGCAATATAATAATTTCCTAAGCTTTAAAGCAACTTTAAAAAATTATTAGCAAAAAAGATGAACAGTTCATACACCACCGCATTTAAAAAGTCTACAGCTGGATAAAAATAGGTTATTTTATACCTTATGTACAAATTAATACTTAAATTGCCGAGCCAAATTCAACAAAGCCCTTCTGTAAAGGGCCAGAGAGTGGATTTTATAGGCATTGTGGGCATGTAGTCTCTGTTGCTGCTTCTCTGCTGTGTTTGGTTGTAGAGAAAAAGCAGTCATAGACAGGAGACAAATAGCTGGCTGTATTAAAACAATTACTATATTTTTAAATTAAACTTTTGATTGCTGGTTTTTTCAGCCACTAAAATATTAATTTTATTTACTTTTTGCATTTTGTAATCCTATCCTTTAAAAAATAATATATCACTCTATTTGTAAACAAAGAATATAGTGATACTCAGTCTCAGAAGAATGCTTTGAGGCTGGTAGACATTCCTGGGTATGCTGTAAACTTTTTCTAAATATTTGGAATGCAATCTGGAAATATATTTCAAACTAGTTACAGTGTCTCTTTTCATTTTGCTAGTGCAGTGAGGACTCTAGTAGCAAGGAGGTATTTGCATGGAGAAAAAGAGTAGGCAATCCTTCTGGGCAGACTCCTACCCCCAACTACACTGGACTCCAATCCCTCTATTGTGAGTATTCCCAAGACTACCTCTCCCCTAATGCAAACTTTAAGGGTGCCAGAGAACTCTACCCTCAGAGACCTTGTTCCAAATCCACTGAGAAAAAAATGTCTGGAGAGGTAAGACTCCTAAGCATATGTTAGGGTTTTCCTCTGAAATGTGGTTGTCTCTTACATCAGTCCTTAAAGACTCCACAATCTGCTATTATCAGTCAGCTTGGCAGTTCCAGAAAGAGGAAGCATGTGGGGCAGGAGAGAGTCAAGAACAAAATTCAAATTCTTACTCAGAGTAAGTTCTAGTAATGGTTCTAAATGTTTCTGTTGATCATAGAAGGGAAAATGGGATCATTCTCAGATACCTTTTTCCTTTTCATTTATGCAGATGACTGGTATGTTTATTCTAGGTTCACTTATTAAAGAAGAAGTTCTAAGAGATACCTTACAGAATTTGTCCTGGATCCTTAGGGGAGCTCTATCAGGGACATAAGTTTGCAAAGCCATGCAGGGGCTGAGCCGGCTTTCCAGAGAGACAGCTTCCCATGCTTTGGTAAAGTGCAGTCTAGAGCAACATGAGGAATGTGTCTTTATTTTTTGTTCTTGGCTTGTGTTTTTGTTATGGCATCATTTATAGATTTGCATTTTGGTCTGTGTGTTCTGTATATTTTTCTTGCGTTAAGATCATGTACTTTTCATTGTAGTTTCTTTACTATTTCTTGTCTTGTCCCAAGAGCAAAACCATAAATGTGATGCTTCATTGCAAATGTTACTTAGATTATCCATCCTGATTTTTGAATTATGATATCCTTGTTTTATCAGTTTTTTCTCAGAGATTTTTATTTTCTTGTTTCATTTATTTATTTCCCCAGTTATAGCAAAGAATTTTATCTTCTTTATTTCAGGTTTTTTGTTACTGTATACATTTTCTGTGACTTTAGTCCATGATCAATGAACTCTGGTGTTATTATGAAAATGATTCAGTACTTTTCTTCTGTGCTGAATCGAAAGGTAGTAAGTCAGTCAGAAAATATTTATTGAGCTAGGTATTGACCTGAATGCTGGCGATATGTTGATGAGACAGAGTAAGGGGAGACAGACTTTAACCATGCTTAGGCAGGTTTGGGGAACATGCTGCCCAGCTGAGGTAGGAGTGTGTTGGGTTAATTTAAGGGGCAGAAAGACAGCATGGTTGCAGCATTGTGAACAGAGGGGCTGGCAACAAGGTCTGAGAGGTGGACCCAAGCCTACCTTGGCAGACGTTTAGCTTTCTTTCTGATTGTAGTGGGTCTTGGTAAAGGACTTTGGATTTCATTCAAAGTACAGTGGGAAATCTCTGAAAGGTTTAGGGAAATAGTAGAACCTCTTTTTTGCTTCAAAAGATCTCTCTGTCCCTCCTCCCACTCTTACTCCCTCCCTATGTTTCTGTCTCTGCCTCTCTCTCTCTGTCTGTCTTGGCTTGGTGGAGAATGGGTTGTACATTCTATCAAGCGAGGAAGATGGGGAGCCGATTTGAGCTGCCCAGAAACCCCTGAGGTGAACAGTGTTGTTTAGTTGCTAAGTCATTCCCAACTCTTTTGCAAGCCCATAGACTGTAGCCTGCCAGGCAAATGATGACATAGGATTAAATTAAATTAATTTAATGTGGTAGTGCGAAGTTATCAATTTCTTGGAGTATTTTTTGTTTTTATCAAAGGTTGTATTGGCTTATAAAAGAAAGATGAGGAGTTATTGGTTTAAGCAACTGGGTACCAGATGGTGCTGTTTACTAAGATGGAGTGGCATGAGTATGAATGAATGTGGTGTGTAGGTGAGAGAAAGAGATAATTCCTTATCCATGAAGTACACAGAATGTCAGGAGAGTTAAACTGTTCAAATTTCAGTTCTAAGAAGACAGAAATAAGAGACTTTGATATTGTGAACGTTACCTTCTGAAGTCTTTTTATAACTGCTATGAGAAAGATTCTTCATACAGTTTTGTTATTAACCCTAAAAAGATCTGCAAGTATAATGAAAATCTTTCTGGTAAAACATTTTTAAAAGGATAAAATGATACAGAGCATGGTTCTGTAACTTTGGGATGATTTATAAAAGGTAAATATTGAAAGAAGAAAGATACGGCTTCTGTCCTCGAGGAATTTTCAATCTAGTTTTAGAAGCAGGACTTATTCACATGTAATCAGTGAACCCTCAGTAGGAGAGTAGGTGGCACTGTGGGTGGTGAAATGAGTACCTGCAAGATGCCAGGGAAGGAGAGGAACGGCACAGACCACAGTGCTCGGGGGATGACCACAGACAGGGCTGAGATTCAGCCGGTGTGGAGCAGAACAGCTGCGCCAGTTGTTTACAGTTTGAAACGTTTCCATGCAGACTAACTAAATAGCTGCTTCTGTGAGCTCACCAAGCTGTTCCTTCTATAGTGCCTACCTGGAGCCCACCCCCAGGATTCTTCAGCTTACTTCCAACCCTAACATGAGCAAAGGATTACTGTGTGGACCAGCTAGGGGCCTTCAGGACCACTTTCCTCCAGTGCTACAGCCAGCATCCATTGTGATTGTCTGATGTGTGAACTGTACCAGTTGTTAAATATTCTGACTATCCAGTCTGTTAATGGATATGTTGTAGCCTGTAGTAGATCTTTTTATTTTTTAATGTTTTTATTGCAGTATATTGGTATATAAGTTTCAGGTGTACAGTGTAATGATTCATAATTTTTAAAGGTTATACTCCATTTATAAGTGTTACAAGATATTGGCTGTATTCTCTAAACTATACAATATATCCTTGCCATTTATTTATTTTATATATAGTTTATACCTCTTAAACCCCTAGCCCTAGCTTGCCTCCCCACCCTCCGCAACTGGTGTTGACTAGTTTGTTCTCTGTGAGTCTATTTCTTTTTGTTATATTCACTAGTTTGTTGCATTTTTTAGATTCCACATAAAAGTGATAGCATACATTACTTGTCTTTCTCATTTCACTTAGCATATTACCCTTTAAGTCCATCCATGTTGTTACAAATGGCAAGTTTTCATTCTTTTTTATGACTGGGTAGTACTCCACTGTACACATTATATAGATATGCTAACCTGTAGTAGATCTTGGAAGCAGAGTACAATCATGGTTCCTGTTGGGAAGAAGGCACATTTCCTAAGCATTTTTTGAATGTCTATTAAGTGCCAGGCACTGGGCCTACCAAGATGAATAAGCCTTGCAAGCTTTACTTGAAGGAGTGTGATCCAAGGATGGACAAAGCAAGAGTCCCAGTACTGTGTTACAGTGCGGTGAGAAGGCACAGGGTATGTGGAATGCCTTAGAATGACAACCGAGTCTCAGAGGGTTACAGAAAAGTCAAATGTTGAAGTGTAATGAGCAAATCACAAACTCCGTCTTGGAGTCAGTTGTAATATTAGAATGATAGAGAAGCAGTGTATGAGTGCCCCTGGAGGTGACACCTCATTTTTATTGGACATATGTGGAATTTGTGAAATGTGGTTAGTATTCATGACATCGGGCTATCGAGCTTCATAAGCCAAGCTTTAGAATTTGGCCTCTGATCTACTGAAAGACCCCTGACAAAGGCTTTTTTAGGAGTTCAGTTCAGTTCAGTCGCTCAGTCGTGTCTGACTCTTTGTGACCCCAGGAATCGCAGCATGCCAGGCCCCCCTGTCCATCACCAACTCCCAGAGTTCACCCAGACTCACGTCCATCGAGTCAGTGACGCCATCCAGCCATCTCATCCTCGGTCGTCCCCTTCGTCTCCTGCCCCCAATCCCTCCCAGCATCAAAGTCTTTTCCAATGAGTCAACTCTTTGCATGAGGTGGCCAAAGTACTGGAGTTTCAGCTTCAGCATCATTCCTTCCAAAGAAATCCCAGGGCTGATCTCCTTCAGAATGGGACTGGTTGGATCTCCTTGCAGTCCAAGGGACTCTCAAGAGTCTTCTCCAACACCACAGTTCAAAAGCATCAATTCTTCGGCGCTCAGCCTTCTTCACAGTCCAACTCTCACATCCATACATGACTACTGGAAAACCCATAGCCTTGNCCACACAGTCAAAGGCTTTGGCATAGTCAATAAAGCAGAAATAAATGTTTTTCTGGAACTCTCTTGCTTTTTCCATGATCCAGCAGATTTTGGCAATTTGATCTCTGGTTCCTCTGCCTTTTCTAAAACCAGCTTGAACATCAGGAAGTTCATGGTTCACGTATTGCTGAAGCCTAGCTTGGAGAATTTTGAACATTACTTTACTAGCATGTGAGATGAGTGTAATTGTGCGGTAGTTTGAGCATTCTTTGGCATTGCCTTTCTTTGGAATTGGAATGAAAACTGACCTTTTCCAGTCCTGTGGCCACTGCTGAGTTTTCCAAATGTGCTGGCATATTGAGTGCAGCACTTTCACAGCATCATCTTTCAGGATTTGAAATAGCTCAACTGGAATGCCATCACCTCCACAAGCTTTGTTCATAGTGATGCTTTCTCTGGCCCACTTGACTTCACATTCCAGGATGTCTGGCTCTAGATGAGTGATCACACCATCGTGATTATCTGGGTTGTGAAGATCCTTTTTGTACAGTTCTTCTGTGTATTCTTGCCATCTCTTCTTAATATCTTCTGCTTCTGTTAGGTCCATACCATTTCTGTCTTTTATCTACCCCATCTTTGCATGAAATGTTCCCTTGATATCTCTAATTTTCTTGAAGAGATCTCTAGTCTTTCCCATTCTGTTGTTTTCCTCTGTTTCTTTGCATTGATCACTGAAGGCTTTCTTACCTCCTCTTGCTATTCTTTGGAACTCTGCATTCAGATGCTTATATCTTTCCTTTTCTCCTTTGCTTTTTGCTTTTCTTCTTTTCACAGCTATTTGTAAGGCTTCCCCAGACAGCCATTTTGCTTTTTTGCATTTCTTTTCCATGGGGATGGTCTTGATCCCTTTCTCCTGTACAATGTCACGAACCTCATTCAATAGTTCATCAGGCACTCTATCTATCAGATCTAGGCCCTTAAATCTATTTCTCACTGCCACTGTATAATCATAATGGATTAGATTTAGGTCATACCTGAATGGTCTAGTGGTTTTCCCTACTTTCTTCAATTTAAGTCTGAATTTGGTAATAAGGAGTTCATGACCTGAGCCACAGTCAGCTTAGGAGAACCAGTTGGATTGTGGTTTGCATATCAGAAGCTTCACTCTGTTCTCAGTGCCTAACAAGCACCTAGCAGATGCTCAATAAATGTTTTTGGAAAATATGAATTAATTAATAGCTAAGAAGTCACCTAAGGTAGCAAATCTAGTTGTGGGCATTTTGTAGCTACAGGTGACCCACAAGCCCCTGGATGAAACCAGAGGCTGTGAAGATTGAAAAAGTGATAATGATGCAAAAAGCGTTTCCAAAAATATTTAAAGAACATGGAAAAACTAAGAATTGAAACTAAGAAGTTTTAATTATAACCTTCTGCTCAAAAAAAGAAAAATGTACACTACTACAAGTGCACACACGTTACTGCTGTGAAATATTAATTGTATAAAATATATTTACTATAATAATTTCTTGAAGTATTGTGCATTCTCCATAGAAAATTATACAAAAATGGAATAGATGCCCTCAGTGAAAGATTATACTGTGATAAGAGGAATCATTTTAATAATATAAAAAATCAATATATAATACTATTTCTGCTATATTTTTCTTATAGTGATATTCATCCAAACCAGATTTGAATGATGTAATAATTTTTAAATCTTCTCACTGCTCTATTTAATAAGATTGGGTCTACTGGATATACAGTGGCCTTTCCAAGGTCACATGTATGGTGGAGCTGAGAAGACTCTGTTGAGAGAGAGCTGTCTTTTCAACCGTGTTCTGTTTTCTTCCCACACAGGCATCTGCTGTTTCTTACCCACTTTCAGTTGCTGTTTTGGATTGAATGCCCTTTTAATGGGTGAAACTTAAAATTTATTTGCCACAAGAAATAGCTACTGGCTTTCTGGTTTCTTCATTTTCATTTAAAGGTTTCTTTTGGAAATTTGGGGCATATAATATTACATTTTTATTGCCAAAATTTTAATAGTTGGACTTTTCAGACCTTACATTCATGTCATATTTATTTGAGCTTATGTGATTATAGTAAAACTTTCTCTAATATTTGCTTATATGAGGTAAACTGTTACAATGATCATCGGAATCAGAATCATTTCAGTGGTGTCTTTGAGCTAATGAATTCTGTCTAAAAGCTATGTGAAAGCCAGGTGTTGAATAGAGATTGTGAGCTGAAACAGTGTTTTTGATTAATTATAAATGTTGCTGACATATTGTTTATTTTAAAATTTGGATTTTTCTACTCTTTACCTACCTCAGTTATCAATGAGTTTCAAAGGGGGCTTTACCTGATACCATAGCAATCTAGTGTAACAACTCTATTAAATAAACATATCGTGTAGTTAAAATTAAATCTCTAAGACTAATCATTTGTCTAGTGAGGAATTCTTACTTTATCATGGGAAGGATCACGTCAGGCAGAAATGCATTAAAACTAGATTTGAAGTCTCTTTAGAATCATATCTTTCTAGACTGTCAGGCTTCTGAGGGAAATAAGTTACAAAGCATGTGTCAATACTGAGACATCTAGTAAAACAGAAGTAAATAGGAAAATTTGTGGTTCTTTTTCTTTTTGAAAACCACTGGTTGTCACATATAATTTTTTCTTTAGATTTACAAAATAAAAAGCTCATTTTTCAGAAGTGAAACCCTTTTAACAGTTCTCTGTTAGTAAGGTATATGTTTCATAAAATTGTCCATATATCTGTAGTATATACTTATTTCTTTAGAAATGGCTTATCATTCAGCTTCTTATGCATTCTTACCTCATGCATTCTGACTGCCTAAATGAGTGCAGATGACATAAAGGATAAAGTGTATTTGGGTTGTGTAATAAATACATAGAATGAGAGGTCTAGTTAATCCTTATGTCATCACCTCTCAAAGTGTGTTCCTTGAACTGCTCTCATCCAAAGAATCACCTGCAGTGTTTTAAACTGATGTAGGTTGCTGAGCTCCACTCCAGACCTTCAGAATTAGAATCTCTGAGGTGGGAGCCAAGAATATTTATTTAACAGGATTAAGCATGATCTCTAAGTAACCCTTAAGTGCATTAGTGTATGATAACCACTGCTTTATGTTCTAAGTGGTTGACTTTACTGAAGAGTTGGGGCTGAATATGTAACAACTGCACATAAGGGCATACGAGTATAAAAACCCTTGACATTATATTAAGTTTCTTCTATTTCAGGTTAATTCAACAGTTGCCAAATTCCATTTCCTGACAAAGACACCAGGACCACATAGGACTTGGGCACTAAGGCTACTCTGCCAGTGAATGGGGCTTCCTATAGTCCCATGCATTATCTTCAAAGTAAAGGTGTTTGCATTGTATTGCAATGAAACTTTAAACCGCAACTCTTAACTTTAAACTCTACTTCTAAAAAGTCATCATCGCTATATACCTATATAGAGTGCTTTCATTGCTTAAGTTTATAAACTTCCATCAGAAACCTAGACACTGAGGTACCGTAAGACGTTGTTATGAAAATGTGCCCCCAATTTTTTGTAAAAGTCAAAATTTCATTCTATGTTGAGCTAGAACAGTAAGATTTGTCTGAATGATTTGATCCTTCCTTGGAACTGAAGTCGAGTATAATTTCTGGGCTCAATTCCGCACTTGTGACTAAAAAGTCATGTTGCATGTGAGGGACGATTGACAGTTGTTCTGGCCTCATTAAAATTTCTTAGTAAAATAAATTAACTAATGTACGGTGTTCAATATTCACTCTGTTTATTTTCAGCTTTAAAAAGTATATGTGCATTTCTGAAAGACCTGTAAAATTAAGTATTAAATCAGTTTTTTTCCAAGAAAGTAAATAGTGAACTCCATTGCGGACATACTCTTTTCTTTCTTTCTTTTGTGATATAGTATGAACATATAAATACAGATTAAAGAGACTGTCTTTTCTTTGGTGTTGGTTTGTGTAAACTCACTAGTGAATTCTTTGAAGAATTAAACAGTAATCCAGATGGACACGTCAACTTCCATTTCCATTTAAAGTGTGACCCATGCAGTTCTAGCCATGCGTCAGAGCCTAGCCATGAGATTGCCAGCCAAGTCATTGATCCGGGGGTGCCTTCTGGTCTGTTGCTAAGTGATTGATTTGGCATTGGGACTAGATCTATTCTTCTTATAATAAGCAGTTGACTTAGATGTGGAAAACAGCAGGAGAATAAAAAATAATTAAAAGGGTGTAGAAATGTCAATGCATCTGTCATTTATTGAGCTCCTGTTGTTTGCTGGGTTATGTGATGGTGGTCTACATACCATTTATATATACAACTTTAATTTACTCCTAATGATAGCTGTTAATCGAGCATTAACATGTACTTTTACTGAGTCCCAATGTACCCTTCTTAGGGATTTTACTTGTAGTTCCTAAATTAGTCCATATCCATTTTATGAACAAGTAAACTGAGGCTTATTTGAGTTCAGTACTTTGCTCAAGGTCGTATAACTCGTGGTAAGTGGTAGAACTAGATGGAAAAGGTAGTTCTTCGCATTTCTTCTTCTTTTGTTCTCTTGTGCTTCGATGGTTATCTTCAGTGCTATGTTGGATTCCTTTTTCTTTTCTGTGTGTGTATCTATAACAGATTTTTGGTTTGTGGCTGCCACGAGGTTTTATTTATAACGGTCCATATGTGTATTTATGATTGATTTCTTAATTTTAAATGCATTAAAACCCCTACATTTGTAGTCTCCTTGAAAAGATAGTTCTAAGCTCATTGTATTGGACTTTTTGAAGAAAGCAAATTGTACAAAGGAAACATTAAAGAAAATTAATAGTGGGTTCAATGATTTTCAACAATTGAAAAATTTGCCCCTTGGGAAATTTCAAGTAAGATCATTACTTATACTCTATACCCAAACAAATTTCAGATAATTAAAAGTTAAATGGAAACAAAAATAATTTTTTAAACCTAGAAGACAATGAAAGGAAGTATTTCATTGATTTTAGGGTGGTAAGACATAAAAGCAATGGAATAAAAATCTAGAAGTAGAAGTTTATACTTTTAAATTTAAAATTTCCATTAAAGAGAAAATAGAAAACTTGGAGAAATTTGCAACAAATATGGCAAAATATTATCTTGCCTGTATGAAGTTTTTAAAAATAATTTAAAAAAGACATTTGAAACTCTAAAAGGACAAAAATATGGGCAAGTCAAAGAAGACAAAAATTGCAATAGGCATTAAATGTATGACTGAGTTTTTAAACTCTTCAAAAATAAAAGAGATAAATCAAGACCATAATGATATATTAATTGAGCAAAGCAGATTTGAGCATGTGACTGAGTTGAGAAAGGCTCTTCCACAAACAGTTATGGTAACATCTGCTGCAGCCTCTCTCAAGGATAGTTTTGCAGTATTAAATAATGTGTCAACCGTCTGCATCCATTGACAGCACTATTCCATATTTAGGAGTTTAAACAGTGGACATAATCAAGGCAAGGACAAAGACTTAGGTACGTCACTTTTTGTCATAGCAAGCATTCTCTCTCCATGTGGGATCTTAGTTCCCTGATCAGGGACCAAACCTGTGCTGCCTGCCTTAAGAGCACAGTCTTCATCACTGGGCTACCTGGGGAGTCCCTATTGTTGTGTTCTTGACAACAGTGAAAACAAAGGCACTATTCTGCAAATAACTAAGGAAAGCTAAAAAAAAAAAGTTGTAATCCAACTATAAACTACCATATGAGATTTTGAATTTCCTTTACAACTTTTGAATGGTGTGAAAAGTGAAAATGAAGTCGCTGAGTCGTGTCTGACTCTTTGCGACCCCATGGACTGTAGCCTACCAGGCTCCTCCCTCCATGGGATTCTCCAGGCAAGAGTACTGGAGTGGGGTGCCATTTCCTGCTCCAGGGGATCTTCCCGACCCAGGGATCGAACCGAGGTCTCCTGCATTCCAGGCAGACGCTTTAACCTCTGAGCCACCAGGGAGTGGTGTAGGCATTATCAATCTGGTAATGTTAGTTTTTATTTTTATTTATTTATTTAAATTGATTGGGTTTACTTTAATTTACAGGCTTTTGAAAATAGACCATCCGCTCAACTGATTTGCTTGAACAGCTCGTGTACATCAAGTAATGTTAGTTTCTGAAAGTAGACGACTAGGTATTATTATCCCAGTTTTGTAAAAATATTACTTGTATGCATAGATACAGTGTATATTAGAAAACTTCTAAAAGAAAGTACATTGAAGGGTGGGATGATTTGGGAGAATGGCATTGAAATATGTATAACATCATATATGAAATGAATCGCCAGTCCATGTTCGATACATGATACAGGATGCTCAGGGCTGGTGCACTGGGATGACCCAGAGGGATGGTACGGGGAGGAAGGTGGGAGGAGGGGTTCAGGGTGGGGAACATATGTACACCCGTGGCGGTTTCATGTTGATGTGTGGCAAAACCAATACAATATTGTAAAGTAATTAGCCTCCAATTAAAATAAATACATTTAGATTTTTTAAAAAAGAAAGTGCATTGAAATAAGCAGTGTTAAGTTTGAGTAATGGAACTAGAGCTGCTGGATGTTTTTCTTTAATGTATGTTTTATTTTTCAATTTATTTTTTGGTTGTGCTGCGAGGTTTGTGGGATCTTAATTACCTGACCAGGGATAAGCGCTGAGTCTTAACCACTGGACTGCCAGGGAGTTCCCTTTAACTCATTGTTAAAATGTTCTATGAGAATATGTATATGCTTTTATAGTGATTCCCCCAGGTTTTTTTTTCCAAAGAAGGGGGATTTTAAAAACAAAAAAAGAACTTAAAGAACCTAGAGAGTTGTATGTGCATGCTAAGTCACTTCAGTCTTGGCTGACTCTCTGCAACCCTATGAGCTGCAGCCTGCCTGGCTTCTCTGTCCATAGCATTCTCCAGACAAGAATACTGGAGCGGGTTGCCATGCCCTCCTCCAGGGAATCTTCCCAACCCAGAGGGATCAAACCCAAGTTTCTTAGGTCTCCTGCATTGGCAGGTGGGTTCTTTACCACTAGTGCCCCTTGGGAAGCCCAGAAAGTTATATAGTTTTAGACAAATACTCTGATGGAATACGCTTTTCTGTATCCTTTAGGTTGCATAAGAAATTGTTATTTACTATTCTACATTTAACTTTTCAATTAATTTGGAGGAGAGGACTTTTTATAGGTATACTTTACTAAAGTTTTACTGGGAAAACAAGATTTACTATTATAAGTTTGTATAGGTGTAATCAACAGTTAAATAGCAGGTATGGTGATTAATTAAGAACAGCTGAGAGAGGTTTTATCCACTTTGGAAGCAGTCCAGGTTTAAATCCCACTCAGGAAAATGTGTCAGTACGAGCTTGTAAAAGTCTGCATGCTGCTCTGAAAACAGAGGAACAAATGTTGTCTTTGAAGCCTACTGTGCTCTGGAGCTTGAAACTTTTTTCCCTGTGCATTGTAGTAATAACAGGGGTGATGGAGACATTGCTCTGGATTCACTTGTTGAATATAATATGCAATAATATTTTGAAGTACTGTGGTTGAGTCCCTGAGAGTCACAACTCTCGAGCTAGCAACATTAAAGAAAAGAAATCTTGGTATTCCAGTGGTGTCAGTACCATATGCTCAAACTTCAGGCCCTGCCCCTGGCACAGGAGAGGGAGTTGGGTGCCAAGGGAAACCAGAACATGATCGCCGGGGCCACCAAGATGACTGCATTAATTTGCCCCAGGACAGGAAGCAGCAGACACTTCTACAAGGCATTCAGTAGTGGAAAGACATATGGCACCTTTGGGCAGAGCCTGGGAGGTGGTATCTTATGGTGATATGCCCATGGCCTCTGGAATAAGACTGGGTACCAAACACAGCTCCGACACTTATTACAAAATATCCACGGACAAGTGCTTTTTCTTTTTTTTTAAGTAAAGTATCTTTATTTTATTAAAAATAAACCAAAAGGAAATCTTTCATGTAAAACACTGGGGAAAATCACTTGAAATATTTATCTTCAGGACCAAACCTAAGTGTGGAGGTAGAATAGTCAAAAAGTGAGTGAAGCCACTCAGTCGTGTCTGACTCCATGCGACCCCATGGACTGTAGCATACCAGGCTCCTCTGTCCATGGGAGTTTCCAGGCAAGGGTACTAGAGTGGGTTGCCATTTCCTTCTCCATGGACGAGTGCTTTAATCTAACTATACCTCAGTTTCTTCGATTGTAGACGCTTTAACCTCTGCACCACCAGGGAAGCATGTTTTATTGGCATATAGTAGGATTAGCCTACAGTTAATATTGTAGTAGTCAGTGTGAGAAAGACACAAAGTACGAACTATTATTCATTCCTTCAGGGAGTTGAATAGCCAGAGTGTAACCGCAGAAAGCAGACTGCACGTCACGCAGTCTCATGAGTAGAGGTGAGGTGACGTCGCTCAGTCATGTCTGACTCTTTGTGACCCCGTGGAGTGTAACCTACTAGGCTTCTCCGTCCATGGGATTCTCCAGGCAAGAATACTGGAGTGGATTGCCATTTCCTTCTCCAGGGGATCTTCCCGACCCAGGGACTGAACCAGGGTCCTCCCGCATTGGAGGCAGACCCTTTAACCTCTGAGCCACCAGGGAAGCCCACGAGTAGAAGAACGACTTAACAAAAAAGCAAATCCAGGGGGCATGTAGAATTCTCTTTTTGTTTTGTTTTATTTCTTTTCGGCTGCACCAGGTAGCATGTGGAATCTTAGTTCCCTGACCAGGGATTGAACCTGCACCCCCTGCAGTGGAAGCAGAGTCTTAACTACTGGATTGCCAAGGAAGTCCCATAGAATTCTAATGTGCCATATGTCAGTTCATATGCTATAAGAAACTACTTTTTAAATTTAGGAAAAAAAATCACTAAAACTACATAAATGTGCACGAACCTTGTGAAATTGGTAAACAATTGCCTTTGACAATTATCTTTGAACATAGTGAACAAAAGTGTGGTAACCCTAATCAAAACACGTGTAATTAATTCTCTTACTTGAAATTATAACCAGAAGAAAAAGGCTTTAGGTCAGGGTAATCTTTGTAATGATTTCTTTATATAATCCATGTTAAATTAATAGTTAAATCTATGAAGAGATGTCATCAGTAGAGGGAACTGAACTGCTAAAATATGCCACACTTCTGACATGCGGGAAAGTGTTAGTTGCTATCGTGTCTGACTTTTTGTGATTCCCTGGACTGTAGCCCCCAAGGCTCCTCTGTCCATGGAATTCTCCAGGCAACAATATTGGAGTGGATAGCCATTGCCTTTTCCAGGGCATCTTCCTGACTCAGGTCTCCCGCATTGAAAGTAGATTCTTTATTGTCTGAGCACCAGGAAAGCCCAATAGGAGAAGGAAACCAAATAGAAGTGGAGCTTTTCCAACTATAAAGGACGTACCTTGTTGGGATGCCACAGGATTTTAGTATATACCCAAATTCTCATCAAGCTTCATATTATGTGCTGGGTTCCCATATTAAACATTGCTAATCAGAAGTGGCACAATCTAAACATCTTTTGATTTTTGTTTTTATTGAGGTATAGTTGATGGACTATATTATGTAAATTATAAGTACAGTGATTCACAATTTTTAAAGGTTACACTCCATTTATAAATATTTATAAAATGTTGGCTGTATTCCCTATGCTGTAAATTATATATTCTTCTGCTACTGCTAAGTCACTTCAGTCGTGTCCGACTCTGTGAGACCCCATAGACGGCAGCCCACCAGGCTCCGCCGTCCCTGGGATTCTCCAGGCAAGAACACTGGAGTGGGTTGTCATTTCCTTCTCCAATGCATGAAAGTGAAAAGTGAAAGTGAAGTTGCTCAGTCGTGTCTGACGATTAGCGACCCCATGGACTGCAGCCCACCAGGCTCCTCCGCCCATGGGATTTTCCAGGCAAGAGTACTGGAGTGGGGTGCCATTCATTGCCTTCTCCAATATATCCTTCTAGCTTATTTTATACATGATGGCTTGTATCTCTTATTCCTCTACTCCTATGCTCCTCTGCTCCTTTAATGCTCCTCCTTTCCTCTCCCCATTGGTAACTACTAGTTTGTTTTCTATATCTGAGTTTGCTTCTTTTTTGTTACACTCACTCAGTTCAGTTCAGTTCAGTCGCTCAGTCGTGCCCGACAGTAGTTTGTTGTATTTTGGATTCCACATACAAGTGATATCATACGGCATTTGTCTTTCTCTATCTGACTTATCTCACTGGGCATAATACCCCCCAAGTCCATCCATATTGCTGCAAATGGCAAAATTTCATTTTTTATGGCTGGATATTATTACATAGTGTGTGTATCTCTATATATGTATATATCTCACAGCTGCTTTATCCAGTCATATGTTGATGGACATTTAGGTTGCTTCCATAGCTTGGCAATTGTAAATAATGCTGTTATGAACATCGGGGTGCAGGTTTCTTTTTGAGTTAGCAGTTTTGGTTTGTTTCGGCATGGCATTTCTGAGTCACATGGTAGTTCTATTTGTAGGTTTTTGAGAAACCTCTATACGGTTTTCCACCATGGCTGCACGAATTTACATTCTCACTGACAGCATACAAAGGTTCTCTTTCTCCACATTTTTACCGTTTGTTATTTGCTGTCTTTTTGATGATAGCCATTCTGACAGGCGTGAGGTGATATTTCATTGTGGTTTTGAGTTGCATTTCCCTGATGGTTAGTGATGTTAAGCATCTTTACATGTGCCTGTTAGCCATCTGCATTTCTTTTTTGGAAAAATGTCTGTTCAGTTCTTTTCCCCGTTTTAAAAAAAATTGAATTGTTTGGTGTTTTTTTGCCGTGCTGTTTTTTTTTTAAATTGAATTTTTTTTTATGTTGAATTGTATAAGCTCTTTCTATATTCTGAATATTAACCCCTTGTCCATCATATTGTTTACAAATATTTTCTCCCACTCAGTAGGTTGTCTCCTTCACTCTCCACACAAATTCTTACACACACCTCACATACACCTGTGCACATATATGTTAGTTTAATTTTATATATCTTGTAGCAGGTATAAGAATGTGGAGGTAGAAGTACATATATAGTTTCCCTATGAGTAAAGTGAGGTGTATTTTATATGCATAATCATTCTAAAAGAAAATAGCCTCTCTCATTGGTATCTTGGTCAAAATAATTTAAACATGCCAATCATCTCTTTTATTTAGAAGTTAGTCTTATTGTAACTACTGGGGATAGTGCAGTGTATTACTGTGTGTTGTTATACATTATAATCCCTTCTTCTTTGGATAATTTTTGCAATCATGGAAGCTTATGTTACTGCTTTATGTAAAGTTGCCCCCTCCAGAAAAGAACAATTTTATAATAATAAAACAATAACAATTTTATTAAAAATTATTTAACAATTTGAGCAATAATAACAATTTTATAATAAAATTATAGTTTATTATTTCTGAGAAACAGGATACTAATGGTTCTATGTAGTCAATATCAGTAAAATACCTTTTCTTTGTGTGTTTAATTTCTTTACTAGTGTCATAGTTGGCAGTTATCTGTTAAACTAATTAAGCTCAGAGAATGTTGAATCCATGGCCTATCTAACCAATTCCATGGTTAAGTTTTCCCATGATTTCAACTGTATGATAATAATGATAAAGATGGAGGGTGTGCATGCGTGCTAAGTAGCTTTAGTCGTGTCTGACTCTTTGCGACCCCATGGACTGTAGCCTGCCAGGCTCCTCTGTCCATGGGATTCTCCAGGCAGGAATACTGGAGTGGGTTGCCATGTTCTCCTCCAGGGGATCTTCCCAACCCAGGGATCAACACTGCGTCTTATGAATATAGGCAGCTTCTTTAGTGCTGAGTCACTGGGGAAGTCCCATAGTTGGAGGGCATCCTGACCACATTACTCTATATTCACATCCCCTTAGGAAGAGTTAGGCAAGATTTGGTTTTATTGTGGTTATTTAATAGAATTATAAAGGTGAAATAATATAACAAGTATAAATGTTGCTAATCAGGATATTATTTTTTAATTGGAGTAAAACTGCTTTACAGTGTTGTGTTGGTTTCTGCCATACAAGAATCAGTCATAATTACATATATCATCTCTTCTTCTTTAGCCTCCCTCCCCTGCCCCCATCCCATCCCTCTAGGCTTTCACAGAGTGCCAGGCTACTACATAGTGTGTGTTATATGGCAGTTTCCTGCTAACTATCCATTTTACACATGATAGTGTATTTCATTGGAAATAGATGGGGAAACGGTAGAAACAGTGTCAGACTTTATTTTTTTGGGCTCCGATATCACTGCAGATGGTGACTGCAGCCATGATATTAAAAGACGCTTACTCCTTGGAAGAAAAGTTATGACCAACCTAGATAGCATATTCAAAAGCAGAGACATTACTTTGCGGACTACGGTCCGTCTAGGCAAGGCTGTGGTTTTTCCAGTAGTCATGTATGGATGTGAGAGTTGGACTGTGAAGAAGGCTGAGCGCCGAAGAATTGATGCTTTTGAACTGTGGTGTTGGAGAAGACTCTTGAGAGTCCCTTGGACTGCAAGGAGATCCAACCAGTCCATTCTGAAGGAGATCAGCCCTGGGATTTCTTTGGAAGGAATGATGCTGAAGCTGAAGCTCCAGTACTTTGGCCACCTCATGCGAAGAGTTGATTTATTGGAAAAGACTGTGATGCTGGGAGGGACTGGGGGTAGGAGGAGAAGGGGACGACCGAGGATGAGATGGCTGGATGGCATCACTGACTCGATGGACGCGAGTCTGGGTGAACTCCGGGAGATGGTGATGGACAGGGAGGCCTGGCGGGCTGCGATTCATGGGGTCGCAAAGAGTCAGACACGACTGAGCAACTGAACTGAACTGAACTGAGTGTATACATGTTGATTTTAAACCAAGTTTTAAAATTTAGGAAGTCTGTGAAAATGTACTTGATTCACCAAACTTTTCATTAGTTTAATTCATGTGACCAGTGCTGCTTCATGTGTCTATTTGGCCAATTTCACTTTGTTGAACTTCTTCCTTTATTTTATCTTATTTCCGCAAAGGTTCATTGATGTACTCTCTGTTAAACCCTGTGCTGGGCAGTGGAGACACCCAAGTTGAATAAGTGATGGCCTCATCTATCCTGGAGGGTCAGGCTAGCTGGGGAGATAGATATGTCAGCATATATTTGGGGATCCTGCTGTTGCCATTCACAACATTTAGTGCAGTGTTGTTTTTATAACTAGTAGTCAACAGCGTTTATGAATGACTGAATGAGCCTCAGGGTGTTATGGGACCCCAGAGTAATGGAACTTAGTCAGACCTGAGGGGAGAAGGGTGGGTTGGGAGGGTGTTGTGAAGATGTTTTCCCAAGCCTCTGGAAATAGACCCACAGGATCCACTTAATAGAAATTCTTGTAGAAAATTGAAGGTGGGAGGAGAAGGGGACAACAGAGGATGAGATAGTTGGATGGCATCACCAACTCAGTAGACATGAGTTTGAGTAAACTCTGGGAGTTGGTGATGGACAGGGAAGCCTGGCGTGCTACAGTCCGTGGGATCGCAAAGAGTCAGGCATGACTGAGCAACTGAACTGAGCTGAACTGTAGAAGTCAAAGAATAAAAGACAACTAATAGCGAATTCTCCATTTCTCATTAAACCTGGCTTAAGCTTAATTTTTTAAAAACGGTCTTGAGCATCTGAACCAAAGCTTAGTTTCATGAGATGAATTAGCCCTACTTTTGTTTTTAGTTATGTTTAAATTAGGAGATCCCTTACTTTTCAAAATTCTCTTTGGAGTTGATGCCAATACTCTTACCCCAACAAATCAAGAATTTGTTTTGAAAGCTGCCTCAGAAGAAGTTCAGATATTTCGTGAAATGCAGTAATAACTGGAGGGGTTTTTATTGACTGATTTCCAACAGAGATTTTGTAGTATAAGCTAAATTTTTTTTTAAAAAAGGCAGTGCAAGCTACAAATACTTGATTTGCTAGTCCTGTTCTACTGCCATGTGTCAGGTACTATAATTAATTAAACACATTTCTTTTTAAAGCCACTGTTCCATAACTTTTTTACATTTCAGTGTAAAGTTAAGGAGTCTCTTTACCTTTCATAGAGTTAGAACTGAATAGCTGGAACCATTCTAGACAATTATAGTTCGTACATAGCACAAGAGTAAATTTAGAAAGTTACAGCAGGTCACATCCATTGTGGATAAAGCGGTACTTCAGTTGTGCCTTGGTCTTATGGGGAAACGTCAGCTGCATGCTATTAGTATTCTGAGCTCATGAGAAACCTCCCGTACGGATTTCTGTTTTAGTCTTACTGGTGTATGTATATACATGTATACTGAAGTATACGTATACCTTGCAATTTTTATTTTATCTGCACTTCCTGGCATTCATGCAAGATGTTGATAGGTCAGCAGTATTTGCTTCCACAGACAACACAAGAAGTGCTTTCCTATTCTTAGGAGGCTTGTTGACAGAGAAATGGTAAGGAATGAAGACAAATCCAGTATCACTGCAAAAAACCCCAGACCACGTCCCAGAGGTTACACTGTGGCCTCTGTCTATAGTCCACACACTCTCCTAGACCTTTTAGTCTTGCATTTTGAACACACTACCATGCTGTGATAGCACATCAGATTTCATTAGACCAAAACCACACTATTGTGTTCTCTCCAGTTTTAGGTATTGTTTCCCCAATTTTCTGTTCTTGATTAGTATTATTGCTTATTACGTACCAAAGATAGATGTTTCCCAGCTTTCCTTAATTTCTTCTTTTCTATAAATCCTAAAATTCAATTCCCCCAAGGTGTATAACTTCTTTCCCCTGCATGTATGACAAATCACTTCCTTTTTCACATTGCTGTCCCTGAAACGTTGCTCGCTAGGACTCTTGCAATAGTATCCAAACTATCTTACAGACTTCATTCTCTTTACCTCTAACTCACCCTCCATATGTTACTCCAGTGATGATTTTGAGGTCAGCATTCTGATTTTGGCAGTTCCTGCCCTTTCACCTAAAGGGTAATATTCAGTCTTCTTATTATAGCATGTAAGAACATTCATAGGCTGGGCCCTGCCTTACGCTGAGAATTTTAACTTCTTTGTCATTTCCAACTTTCTAATTCACCACACTGCATTACTCATAGTTTCCTGCATACTGTCTTCTTCCCTACCACTATTGACATTTCACTTGCTAGTCCTGTGCCCTCTGTGTTTTCCACCTAACTTACCACCAGGAACTGTGTAAAATACTGTGTTGCTATTCCTATTATATGTTCCAAATGTAAAATATATTGTAAAACACAGAAGCATTTATTGCTTGGACTACTGTTTCTAAATGGATATGCATGGATCCATTTTTGCCCGCTTCTATCTGATTCATGGACTATGTTGCAGCTAAAAGATATTTTGTAAATGCAGATCTTAAAATCTTTTGAGGGGATGTCTGTGTGTTCAGTCGCTCAGTCTTTGTTACCCTATGGACTGTAGCCTGTCAGGCTCCTATCTTCATGGAATTTTCCAGACAGAATACTGGAGTGGCTTGCCATTTCCTACTCCAGGGAATCTTCCTGACCCAGCGATAGAACCCAAGTCTCTTGTGTCTCCTGCTTTGGCAAGCAGATTCTTTACCACTGAGCTACTGGGGAAGCCTTTGAGGGGATAGATCATGTTTATTTTTTCTGCATTTAATTCTTTGCATTTAACACACTGCTTGACTTCAAAATTGTCTTATTCTCAACTAAATAACTTCTTATAAAGAACTTGTTAAATTCTTTTAACTATTAAAAAAATTTTTTTTTATTGAAGCATAGTTGATTGACGATTTTGTTAGTCTCTGGTGTATAAAAGTGATTCACACACACACTTATATATTCTTTTTCATATTCTTTCCATTATGATTTATTAAAGGATACTGACTATAATTCCCTGTGCTATGCAGTTGGACGTTGTTGTTTATCTATCCTATATGTATATTTTATTATCAAAATACTCTGTTTTTAGACTAATTTGTTTTCACTTTTTCCAAACTGAAGCTTTGATTTTTCCAATATGTACACATTTATATCTTTTCAGTAATTTAATCAAGTTAATAAAATGAGTCAACTGGGAAATGATTTCCTTCTTATACAGTACACATATTGCATATCCTTTAGGTATTTTTTAATTTAACTTTAAAGTTTTGTTGACTTTCAACTGTGCACCCCTGGGCCAGCATAAAGAGAGTCAAGAAATGAGTGTAAAAAATGATTTTGTATGTTATATTTAGCATAATGCAGACTTTTTGAGAATTGGAATTTTGCTTTCCGTGTAGATCATCACAAATGTGCAGAAGAGTCTGAAAACTGTATACTCCTTTGGGACCCACATGCTTTGGAGAATGGGTTGAATAAACAACTTCTCAAAAATTATATGCACATTAGAAGGATTGGCTTTTGCCATTTTATAGATAACAGTAAACTTAAGAACAGTTTAACCAAAGGGACTAGTGACTCAAATTATTTCCAATAAGCAACATAATTATCATGGTGAAATTCCTGACACCCAGTAATTAGAAAGATTTCTAAAAAATAGAAATGCTAAGAATGGCACAAATAGAGTTCTTAGGTCTGTTATTCCTATAAAATTAAAAATTCATCTTGGGAAAAAAATGATACTAGAAAGTAATGAATTCAAATTCTTATTTTATTCCAGAGTAGATATTAATATTATATAACATATGTACTCAAGAAAGTAAAATTAAAAAGTCGACTTACTCAGTTTTGATGCATTTTCTCTAAATTGGTCTTCTATGGGAAATGATTTCCTATAAATGGGAAATGAGTCCAGAGTTACATTTTAAACAAGTAGAGTCAGGTTATCACTGTGTGTGGTTGGTAAGCTGTAAATAAGTGATACCCTTCTAGAAAATCAATCTGACTGACAATTACAGATGTACACTGGACTATTGTAAACAGAAAGCTCTTCTTTATTTCCATGTGAGTTTTAGGAGGGCCACACCAAAATTAACAATGTAAAAATCAAAAAATATATGTAAGTTCTTTTAAAATAGTGGTCATATTTTAAGGTAAGCCATTGTGAAGCTTTCCTTGGAAGAATGTATTTTCTTGTTCAGTCTTGAATAATTCAGTACTAGAGAAGCAATCGGCTTTTTTGTGTGTGCAGTAGTATGTGGGGGTGCGGTCAGTGCCTCATTTCTGCTGTGTCACGAAGCTGCTTTTGACTGAGTGATGTCTGCTTCAGAACAGATGGTCTAAAGATGAATAATCAGACCAATGGGGATAGAAATTCAGTGCCTACCTCAAGGGGGCAATAGTAAATTAACACTGCAGGATGCCCAGCATAATAAAGAATTGATGAAAGACATTTTCACTTGGTTGGGTTTTTTTGTTTTTTTTTTTTTTTCATATCACGACAGTTCTAAAGGCTTTCAGGGAGACTAAAACCTAATTCAGGATCATTTATCCTGATCCTTGAGTATAGCAGTGGGATAAACTCTAATATGCCTTTCCTCCCAAAGGCTCTGTAATAGTTTAACACATGGATTAGTCAGGGAATGAGAAGAGTTTTGTGTAGAGAATATTTCTTAAAGAAAGAATTAAGTAAACAATTGTTACCAAATTATATCAAAAGCTCTGTCTTTTTTCTTCTGACTGGAGTGTCATTATGGTAGGTTATTATTCATTATGAAACCTACTCTTATGGACAGTGCTGGGCAAAGGGAAATTCCTTTGGGGATTTGTGTGTATGACAGAAAGCTGGATAATCTCTTCCATGCTTTGGCCCATGTTCATTTAAGTTTAAGATGCTGGCAGAACACTTTTACGGAGATGTCCAGCTCATTGAAAATTAGGAAAGATATTAGGCTTGGGATACAGATTGTTTTAAAAATAGGTTTTCAATGTTTTACTCTCAATTGATACTGGTTGGAGTTTCCAAAGCAATAGTAGAGAACTGTTTAGAATTCAGTCCTATTCAGATGTGGTGTGTGCTATTAAATTTCTATCGTGGAACTCTAGGTTTTCTTTTTTTTAAATTGGAGGATAATTGCTTTACAGTGTTGTAGTGGTCTCAGCCATACATCAACACAAATCAGTCATGTTTATATTCATCTCCTCCCTCATAAGGGGCTTCCCTGTTGGCTCAGCTGGTAAAGTGTCTGCCTGCAATGCAGGAGACCGGGGTTCAATCCCTGAGTCGGGAAGATCCCCTGGAGCAGGAAATGGCAACCCACTCCAGTACTCTTGCCTGGAAAATTCCATGGATGGAGGAAGCTAGTAGGCTACAGTCCATGGGGTCGAAAAGAGTCGGACACGACTGAGCGACTTCTGACTTGCGTTTTTCCTCCCTGGTAAGCCTCAGCCTGCCCCGCCACACCCCCTGCCCCCCCATTCAACCCCTCTAGGTTGTCAGAGTGCCAGGCTGGGCCCTTTGTGGGGCCCTTTGTGCAGCAGTCTCCCACTAGTTATTTCCTTTACACGTGAGGGTGTATATATATTCATGCCACTTTTGCAATTTGCCCTACCCTCTCCTTCCTCCAGTGTTTCCACCAGACTGTTTTCTATGTTTGTCTCTATGTCTTCTCAGTAAATAGGTTCACCAGTACTATTTTTCCAGAAATCAGAAAGAGAAATCCAAATATCAAATATTAATGCATGTATATAGAGTCTGAGTTTTCATTCATTTCGGTGTTGGCATGTGAAATGCAGATTTCCATTATACATCGGCTATTGAAAAAATTAGCGAATATTATGGAGAAACTAATATTCAGTAATATAAGATGTGTAGAATACTTTTGCTGGCCTCTGCCTTGTTAGCATTCTGAACATAAATAAATAAAGCAGAACTTTTCAAATCCATCAGTCAGGTAGTCGTGTGAGGGGTGGTGTATGGCATGAAGCCATAATGTGTCGGGATGCCTCCACACCAGGAGGAACCCGAATGGTTGAAAGTGGGGGTCACCATCTCCTGATCATATGCCATTTTTCCCCAAGTATGATATGCTCTTTAGGGAGGAATAATAACTCTGGATAAACAGTTTAAATTATTAAGGTGCTTAGCTCACTGACTGTAGTACTACCTTTAATCTGTTTGTGTAATTGAAACCTCCCAAAGAGCTTCCCTGGTGGCTCAGCCAGGAAAGAATCTGCCCACAGTGCTGGAGACCTGGGATCCTTCCCAGGGATGGGAAGATCCCCTGGAGAAGGGAATGGCTGCCTACTCCAGTATTCTGGCCTGGAGAATCCCCAGGGACAGAGGAGCCTGGTGGGCTACAGTTCATGGGGTCCGCAGAGTCAGACATGACTGAGCGACTATCACTTTCATACTTTAAGTTTCACAGAGTTTCTTATCCCTTGGAAAAATCTGAAGGATTCAGTTGCAGTGTTTTAAAATTTAAAATTTTAAGATGAACCTGAAACTCTTTAATCTAATGTCTGACTTCTAGCTATGGCAAACTATTTCCCTTTTTCTGATTTCCTTAGATTTCTAAGTATTGTGGTGGAGCCATTACTATCTTCCCATTGAAATTCAGAAGAAAAATTGACATGTTGTACTTTGTGACAGAATTTCTGAGTTCTGTAGGCGTTTTGGAGTGTCATAGACAGAACATATAGCTAGAATACAAATAATCAAAACCTGGTGATTTTCCTGACTTAGGAGAAGTTGCTTTGATTTTCAATTTATGAGAATGTTCAGTAGAAATCTGAAACTTATAAACACTTAAGAAAGTTTCGACCTTTTCTTTGTAAAAGTTCCTGTTTTAGTGAAGGTTTCAGTATGTCTCATTTGTAATTCTTATTAAACCAAACTTATGTCAGCAAAACAGAGTTACTTTTCAAGTCAGACTTCTACTATCTGATGGTATGCTAACTGAGGAATTCATATTTATTCTGTTTAATAATTATTTTTAAATGGATATGTCTGTATATAAATCACAGGTAATCTGAAGTATAGTTATAAATCAAATGTACATTACAATGATTTTTTCGATGTAAGGTTTTTGTTCCTATTAGTTTTGTGTTCCTGCCATATTTTTAATTTATTGAGGAAAGATATTGTTACATTATTAATATTTTGACTCAGTGTTCAAAAAGGTGATGCAGAAATTTTTTTAAGGTATAAAATTATCTCTAACAACTAACTTCTGTTTATCCTAGAAGACTTAACAGTCAAGATCTCTGAGCCATATCTGGTCTTCCTGGATTCATGTTAAATATTTTTGAAGACCAGAGGACTGCTATTAGAATAGTATAATAGAAAGATGCTCTAGAATTTGACTTAGCATCATATTTTGAGTTCAAGTACATAGCCATGCGTACTTAGTAATCTGCATTGTTTCTTTCTTGCCTGGGTGGCACCTTGAAAGTAAAAGAGCAAGTCATTCTGTTGTGTCTCCCTCTGCCACCCTACGGATGGTAGCCCTCCAGGCTCCTTTGTCCATGGAATTTTTCCAGGCAAGAATTGTGAAGCAGGTTGCCATTTCCTACTCCAGAGGATTTTCCCGACTCAGGGATCCATCTCTTGGTCTCTTGGTCTCCTTCATTTGCTGCTGGATTCTTTACCAACTCTGTATAATATGAACAATCTGCATTAGAAAAACTGCCTCCACAGTACAAAAAAAAAGATATTGCTTTTGAATGCTAATTTTTTCATCTATTTACTCTTCAGTGATTTTGTCACCATTGTGTAAGTTAGGAACAACGAATTTCTCAGTGTCACCATCTTTTTAAAGATGGTATCCTATAGGCAGTTCTTCTCATGGATAATAATCTCAGGGAAAACATTGATAATGAAAAGATTTGTTTAGTGTGCTAGTGCAAATCAGTGTCAAAATGTCATATGAAGTTAAGGAAAAAATCTTTGTCTTTGTGTAAAAGTAATTTCAAATGATCTTGCATATCAAATGGGTATTTGCTTGAAATATTCAGGTGCAATTTATTTGTTTAATTAAAGTTAGATATGTTTTGATAAAATTCTCAATTTTATGTGTTAATCATTAATTCTCTTAAGTAACATTTTAAAAGTAAAAATAGAAACACCTATATCTGAACTAAAATTCTTAAAACATATGTCACTGAAGTAAAAACAACCTTTCGAGAGATTATGTTCATTCTTTCTGAAGATCAGAGCTCCTTCAGCATTTTCCATTTAGTTGCAGTATAAAGACCTGTTAAAATGACGCTAAAAATCTAGTTTGAGCTGCAGTGTACAAACTTAGGTTTTATCGCAATTTTTGTTATTAGTGGCCAGCTGAATTGAAAGTAAGTGGGGTTTTAACACTTACTTTAACAGTTAGGACACTTTAACAGTTAGCAGGATATTTTCAAATACTCTGGTCTTCTGGCAGCACCTTCTTATTTAAAGAAGATAATATGTATGCATCTATCCTTTGATTTGCCATCGTTGTTTTGCCTTTATAATTTACAAGATAAACTGCAATTAAAAAAAACTCAGTCAGTGTCTCTGTGCCCGTTATTGGGCTAAGCACTTTAAATCATATTTCATTCTTACAGCAATTCTATAAAGTACATTTATTTTTTTGATAAGGAAATTAAGACCAACAAAGACTCAAGATCATACAACTTGTGATTTGCTGGACATAGTTTTAACATTCCTAAGAAAAGACCTAAGGAATTATAGAAATGTCCCTTATTTTATTATGTTCATATTAAGATTTTTGCCCTCAAGTGATTCTAATATATTTTGTTTATTTTGTATTACTGTAAAAATGTAGATCTCCGGGTAGGCAGGTAAATGACCCCGTTTTTTTTTTTTTTTTTTAAAGGAATAACTGTATCCTAAGAAAATAAGCAAATTCCTTACGTTTCACAAGGAACATGTGCTTTCTTATGGTTAATCGGTTGGAAAATATTTGTGGAGGGTACGGGATAAGCCACAGACTGAGGGGAGGTACCCAGTGTCACTTGCTAGGTTAGTTGAGGCTGGTGGCTAATTCATCCTAGAGGATATGAGCGTCTCAAATATTAATAATATATTCCTCTCTTTGAAGTATGAAAATAGTTTGTAACCTCTAGTGTTATTTTTATTAGACTAATTAACTTTTTTATTAACATTTTTGGGGGGGCCTCACCATGTGGCTTGCAGGATTTTAGCACTCTGAGCAGAGATTAAGCATGGGCCCTTGGCCTGTGAGAGCTTGGAGTCCTAACCACTGGACTGCCACAGAATTCCCTTTAGTGGTAATTTAAATGTAAAAATCAAACTACATAAAACTCCTTAAACTGGTAGACCATTACTAAAATGAAAGTTGTACAAATTAAGCATGAACAGAACTACAAAATTAGTATTATTCAAAAAAAATAGCACCAATGTAATAGAATGGACAGAACTGTGTAAAACTAAATCGCAGATGTTGGTTTAATAGTAAAAAGATTTAACCTTGTATTTCTATAATGTATTTCTGAATTTGCCCTAAATAAAAATAATGCAGAGCATACATTTTTAGAAGCATGTCATACAACCATTATTAATACATTTAAACTTTTGTTTCCTACTTCAGAATAAAAACATAAAGCTATCAGAGAACTTCGCCAATGCCAATATTGAAAGTGAAAGTGAAGTCGCTCAGTCATGTCCAACTCTTTGGAATTTCCAGGCAAAAGTACTGGAGTGGGTTGCCATTTCCTTCTCCAGGGTATCTTCCCAACCCAGGGATCGAACCTAGGTTCAACATTGCAGGCAGACACTTTACCATCTGAGCCACCTGGGAAGCCAGTATTAAAGGCATGCTATTTGATAATCATTTAAAGCTCTCATTTACTTGGTGAGGGAATTAGTATTGTGCTAAAGATATGTACCTAAGCCAATAACACTGCAATTAGGAACTGAAAAACATTTTACTCTGGATTTTCTGTTATACTTACTGCCAATAGTCAAGGCAAGTTGGACCACACAGAGATAGCATCTGAGCCTATTATTTGTAACTTTATTTTTTATTAGTTTTTTTTTTTTTTGGCCACTCCGTGCAACATGTGGGATCTTAGTTTCCTGAGCAAGGATCAAACCTGCTCCCTCTGCAGAGGAAGTTTGGAGTCTTAGCCGCTGAACTGCCGAGGAAGCCCCTATTAATATGCAGGGTCTGTTGCTCAGTTAGTAAAGAATCTTGCTGTAATGCAGGAGACCCAGGTTCAATCCCTGAATCAGGAAGATCCCCTGGAGAAGGAAATGGCAACCCACTCCAGGATTCTTGCCTGGAAAAACATATGGACAGGGGAGCCTAGTGGGCTGCAGTCCATGGGGTCACAAGAGTCGGACACAACTTAGTGACGAAACCAACACTGATGTACTACTGAGCGCTGTGCTCAGGTTCTTTAGTGCATCCTGCCAGATTCTCTGACTAGTCTCTGTTCTAAGGCAAAATATTTTGGGTATTATGCATCTGTCTGTATTCCATCTCTCCTTCACCTGTTATGCATTATTGTAAACACAAAGTCACATCCTAAAGATAGATGGCTGTATTCAGTAAAAGGGTAGCCATCTAGAAGACCTGGAACATGCTTATATTCTCCTTGTTAGGCTGTTATTGAACTGGAAGCATAGACGTTCTGCAAAATCTTGGAGCAAACTCAAGGACCCCTGTGAGTGAGCCCCTGGATCTTTCAGGGAAGCTCTCCTTCAGGCCGTAACGTGGCTCTGTGAACACACATTCCTCCTTGCCTTTCATGTCCGCTCTGCTGGATGCTGAGAAAGTATTGTTTTTCTAACATTTGGATCAAAAAACGTACAGAACTGTGTCAAGAAGAATTGGAGAGGAAATTTTTCTTTCTCGGCTTGAGATGCCACACTTGGGTTGTAAAAGGGACGAGTTTTAATGATATCCATCTGTTGCAGATTAAAATAAGTGGAGCTCAGCATTTGAATGCCTTGTTCAGAGTCAGACTTTATATAGGCATAAGCACAATTGGTTTTAGGATTGAGAGTTCTAGGGACAGACAGCAACAAAGCGTGAAGTGTTAGTCTGTATGTCAGACTTTGCTCTCAAAGGAGTTGCTGTTGCCTTCTTCTCTCTTTCTAGTGCTTTTTGTGCATGAAATCTCCCGGGTCAAGCCAAGAGACAACAGTCTGTTTTGAAAGCATGCCTCTCCCACTACTAATACCTAATTTTAATTTTTAAATTCTTACTTTTGTCATACTCAGAGGGAAACATAGCATGGTAAAAATTGCTGTGTCTCTCACCAGGAGTCCCGGAATCCTCTTTCATCTCTGTGTTGATTGAAGGTAACCAGACTAAAAGCTGTTTATCCTAAGCTCTTATGTCAAGAGCTTTAATCACAGATTGACCTCTTTGTAGTACAGGGTTTGCAAGTGTTTATCTGGAAGTAGGAGAAAAATATATACTTCTGTACCAATCTATACTTTTAACCTTCAATAATGTCAGGATCTACATATACATTTTGAAGTTTCATTTTAAGTTTGTTCTTGAAACTCATGATCTGAAAGCATTTTATAATAACACACTTAGTTGCGTTTGCAAAATGCATTTCTAATGCATTTTCTTACTTTGGAAGAACTAAATCCCTTAATGGGGTTCTAGAAGAATACAGCTTATAGCAAAATTTACTGTGACTCAACTGCTGAAGAGATCCTTGCCAGGATAGCTCACGTGTTTCCTTTCCGTTGGCTCTAACCTGTCTAAAAACCTGGAAACTATTTTTTTTTTTTTTGCTAGAATTCCAGGGACTGGCCTTAAATCTTTTACTTGCCTTTACTTTTTAGGAGTTTGATTCAGAAAAGAGAAAATTAGTTATTAAAACTTGTTATTATCTAACAGCAAAAGCAATCCTCAGTGTCATGCCCAGCTCCTACAGAAGGTTCTGAGAGGGTCTAATAGGTTCCCCTCCATATCACCTGTAGTCCCTTCAGACCAGCAATAGCACCCCCCACCCCCAAGCTTCCACAGGGTGTCTCTGGGTGTTTTTTCATTCCTGCAGGGTCAGCTACACCCTCTGTCTCTACTTCTGTTCATGGAATTTTTTTATTTTTTTACAGGAATGATAGTGAACCCTGATCTTAGTTTGTGAGTTTGATCATGTTAGGCATGTAGAGAGAGACAGTCAACTGGCTTTTTAATGCAGTATGTACTTTACTGTCTCTTTCCTTATTCCGAAGTGAATGTGTTTCTAAGTAGTTTGTCTCAAGCCAACTCTTCATTTTTCTAGGTGCATAGATGGCCGATAAATTTGAGGCTAGAGCTGTCAGCCAAGAACTCTCTCTCTAGCTAAGGCACCCTATCAAGCAAGTGCCAGGATTTACAGAGCAAATAGGTAGACCCAGGGCATACCGAGGTTATCACAAACTAAACCTATAGCTGAGGTTAGGTAGCTACAGTAACATCTGCTTTGACACTTTGTACAGATGAGGCAGAACAGCAGATAAGACTTGCTTTGAGACTGAGAAACAGGAGTTAAACCTTGGATCTTCCACTGAAAAGTTCTGTGACCTTCAAAATGTTCTAAACCTCTTTCCTCACCTATTAAATGAGCATAATAAGAGTTGCTTTCTCCTAGTATTATTGTAGTCACAATATAATGCATATGACTTCTTAGCTCTGTGCCTGACCCACCGTAAGCATTCATGTGCTCAGTCGTGTCTGACTCTTTGTGGCCCCATGGACTGTAGCCCGCCAGACTCCTCTGTCCATGGAATTTTCCAGGCAAGAATACTGGAGGGGGATGCCACTTCTTACTCCAGGGGATCTTCCCGACCCAAGGACTGAACCTGTGTCCTGTGTCTCCTGCATTGGCAAGTTGATTCTTTACCACCAGCGCCACCTGAAAAGTACTTGACATTCATAAATGTTACTTATAATTATGAAGCCTTGTGTACCAGATGGAAGTACTTTCTAGGCATCATCTTTAATATAGTATGTAGTATATGTGCCTACTAAGTCACTTCAGTCATGTTGGACTCTTGTAGCCCGCCAGGCTCCTCTGTCCATGGGGATTCTCCAGGCAAGAATACTGGAGTGGGTTGCCATGCCCTCCTCCAGGGATCTTTCCAACCCAGGAATCGAACCCGCATCTCTAGGTGAATTCTTTACCACTAGTACTACCTGGTGGAGAAGGCAATGGCAACCCACTCCAGTGTTCTTGCCTGGAGAATCCCAGGGATGGGGGAGCCTGGTGGGCTGCCGTCTGTGGGGTCGCACAGAGTCGGACACGACTGAAGCGACTTAGCAGCAGCAGCACTACCTGGGAAGACCAAGAATATATATAGCATGTGGATTCATTTTTAAAAACCTAGATATGGGAAATAATGCTGTCATACTTTCTGTGGCCTAATGTTATTTAATTGTTCTTTTGTAATAACTAATGTTTCTTGTGGGATATTGACGGAGCATGATGCAAAGTGTTATCACGTTTCACTTGTAAGTGCTAGGGCAAGAAACTTGAAGGAGGGAAATCTTCCTGGAGTTTAGAATTTGCTGCAAATCACAAATACTTCCATGGAATAGGCATTTCAGAATGAGTTACCATTCAGTCCCCGCAGCTTTGCAGATATGCTGGGACCACCCCGCCATGAACATAGCTTTCAGGAATGGTGGAACGTGAGGCATCACAGCAGAGCGGGGAGGAGGAAGGCAGCCCTGTGTTAGTCACACCGGGGCACGTTTCTGAAGGCTGCAGGCATGCACTCCAGATGTGCAGATTTCAGTCGTACCTTTCGACTCCTCATAAATTATCTGTCACATTTGTAAATATATATGGCATTGTGGTATTTGGCTTAAATGTGAGGTAGTTTTGTCTTCGGGTGTTCAGTCTTCCCCTGTGTAAATCATTCTAACAGTCTGCAAGTAATTCCATATAGACTCCCAGAGGAAACACTTCCATTTCTGTGTGTGTACTTCATCACCAGTCATGATAAGGAGGTCCAGGAATATGCCAAGGGCCCTTGCCGGGTCCTTTTGAGAGAGGAGGAGGCAGGCAGCGTAGCCTCCTGGGGAGAATGGTGGATTAAGAGCCATCCCACCTGCGTCTCCCTTTCTAGTAGGTCCCTTCTCATAGAGATCTACTGTAGGTAGGTTGCTGTTTCCTCTGCATGTGTGTGCATGCTAAGTTGCTGCAGTCGCGTCTGACTCTTTGCGACCCTATGGACCATAGCGTGCCAGTCCCCTCTGTCCATGGGGATTCTCCAGACAAGAATACTGGGCTGGGTTGCCACGCCCTCCTCCAGGGGATCTTCCTGATCCAGGGATTGAACCCCCATCTCTTATGTCTCCTGCATTGGCAGGCGGCTTCTTTACCACTAGCGCGACCTGGCAAGCCCATTTCCTCTTTAGTCAGATGTTATACCACAAGACCTATAAAGCGAGGCCAGTATCTTGGAACCTAATGAAGTTATCACCATCCTTGTGTTAAGGTTTGAAAATCAGACTTTGTCGGCAAGTCAGAGAGGCAAGGTGCCTGTGGCTACGTCTCTGAAATAGCCTCCTTTGGACATATTTTTTGGTGGGGGTGGGGGGATTCAGCTGATTTTCCCAGGATCAGGTTTTGAGAGGAATGGACTCAAGATGAGGACTTAGAAGGCAGTTTCCATTCAGACTGATCATCTTTACCGAGAGATTTGAATCAGGTATTATGGCAGCTGCTTTAAATTTAATCTTGTCCTTCCAAAATCACTAGGATCACAACATTTGCATTGGCCCAGTCCGTACCTGCCAGCTAGCACTATCTGCTTTCCTCAAACCGTGCAACTTTCTGTGTTTTCCCCTATCATAAGGACAGATGACTGCCTGGTGACCCGTAGTCAGTATTCTCCTTCAGATGCATCTGAAAAGCAGTCAAGGAAAAAAGAAGAAACCCAGAACCTCTCATTTCTTTGCAGTTTTCTATTCCTTTTTGGCTTCATACTAGGCTCAGTATAAAGTCACTAGCTTCCCGAAGCTAAAATGAATGGGTAACTGGATTTGGGGGTAGTATAAGTTCATCTTCAAATGTAGCCAAAGATTTGGAATAAAGCAGTTAAATTATTTTTATTTTAATGATTCTTTTACACTCTTCAATAGAGCAGAATGTATTCCCATTGACCTTAATGTCTTTAGCTCTCTAGAAATGTTGTGAGGGTGCTCACTTGTCCTGTTAATTGTTAAGTGTTTCAAACTCGGGTTTGAATTATTTTGCAGCCAAAGCTTTTCTGATCTGCGGTGCAGAGATTCTTGTTTCTTTGTTTTTGATATATTCTCACTTGATCAGTAACTCACTGAAGCTCTTTTCTGTTTCTCACAGTCTGACAGCAATGCAAGCTTCCTCCGTGCCGCCAGAGCAGGCAACTTAGACAAAGTCGTGGAATACCTGAAGGGGGGCATAGACATCAATACCTGCAACCAGGTAAGCGCCCTGCAGCTGCCTCTGTATTTTACGCCGAAGACACACCTGTTACCTATAGGTACACTCAAAGAGCCCGGCAGGGTTTTTTTGTCTTTTGTTAAATTTACTAAAATAGCACCAGTTCAGGATTATGAAAGTTTATTTTTGCCTCTTTACCAACTTTTGAAGCCTCAGACATTTGTATCTAGAGCTAGTAATAGCAGCAAAGTAGATCAAAAATGATTGAACATCAGGTTTGCCTATGAAATGATCTGGGCTGCCCTTAGCTGAAATACTGCTCATTTATTATCAACTAGTTATCCAGATGCTGGCTTCTAATTCTTGACTGCTGTAAGCCTTTTATTCAGGGGGTAACTGATTATTACAACTTGGGATAGAGAAATAAAAGGGTAAAATCAAAATTATGCACTCACTTACCCCTCCCCACCCTGCCATTACTTTTAAAGTATGGATTTGAGTGAGAAGAGTTTGAAACTGTTGGCTTAAATGAGGTGTTTGGATTATTCATTTATCACATCCATTTGCTAAGGACTTTAGATGGCATTATACATTTTGGATATTATCTGATCCCAGGGATGTTGAGATTTTTGTGTTTTCTGTAAGATTTTAATACCATGAATAAAAGTGTCTCGTGAACTCCAGTATTCACTAGAGTGTGCTAAATGTTGCTGATGTGTGTGTGTGTGTTTGACAGAGCTAACTGGGAAATGAATAATTGTGCCTAATTATAAGCTAGCAGGAGATAAATTTCATTGTCCAGTTCTAAATCATCTATAGAATGTCGTAATATATACTGATATATATATCCTGATGTGTATTTAGCCCAGTTACGTTCATTCTGTAGTCCCCTGAAATTAGTGAATCTTTCAAATACAACTTCTCAAAAACTGAATTTGGTGTCTTGTCATACTCAAACTTGCTCTTCTCCCAAATTCCTAACTGCTGATTCTCTTTTTGTTGTTCAGTTGCGAAGTCGTGTCCGCCTCTTTGTGACCACATGAATTGCAGCATGCTAGGCGTCTCTGTCCATCACTATCTCCCTGAGTTTGCTTAAACTCATGTCCATTGAGTCAGTGATGCCATTTCATCCTCTGTCACCCTCTTCTCCTTCTGCCTTCAGTCTTTCCCAGCATCAGGGTCTTTTCAAGTGAGTCGCTCTTCCCATCAGATGGCCAAAGTATTAGAGCTTCAGCTTCAGCATTAGTCCTTTCAATGAATAGTCAAGGTTGATTTCCTTTAGGATTGACTGATTTGATCTCCTTGTTGTCCAAGAGACTCTCAAGAGTCTTCTCCAGCACTACATTTCAAAAGTATCAATTCTTTGGCATTCAGCCTTCTTTATGGTCCAACTCTCGCAAGCATACATGACTACTGGAAAACCCATAGCTTTGACTATATGGACCTTTGTCAGCAAAGTGATATCTCTGCTTTTTAATATACTAAGTTTGTCATAGCTATTCTTCCAAGGAGCATCTTTTAATTGCACGCTGCAGTCACCGTCTGCATTGATTCTGGAGCCCAAGAAAAAGAAATCTGATACTGTTTCTGCATTTTCCTCATCTATTTGCTATGAAGTGATTGGACTGGATGCCATGATCTTTGTTTTTTGAATGTTGAGTTCGAAGCCAGCTTTTTCACTCTCCTCTTTCACCCTCATCAAGAGGCTCTTTAGTTCCTCTTCACTTTCTTTCATTAAAGTGGTATCATCTGCATATCTGAGGTTGTTGATATTTCTCCCAGAAGTCTTGATTCTAGCTTGTGCTTCATCCAGCCCAGCATTTTGCATGATGTACTCTGCATATAATAAGTTAAATAAGCAGAGTGACAATATACAGCCTTGACATACTCCTTTCCCAGTTTTGAACCAGTCTGTTCCGTGTTTGGTTCTAACTGTTGCTTCTTGTCCTGCATACAGGTTTCTCAGGAGGCAGGTAAGGTGGTCTAATATTCCCATTTCTTTAAGAACATCCCACAGTTTGTTGTGATCCACACAGTGAAAGGCTTTAGCATAGTCAATTTCCTTACTAATACTTAGTTCCCACAGGTTTCTACCCTTGTCTTCTCCCCCACTTCAGTCCAGCACTCCTTTCCTGGCTCATTTTCCACATCTACAAATTTGCATTAACCCACAGTATAGTCACTTACCATAGCTGCAGTAAGATCCTGCTTAATTAGCTTCTCTCTTCATCTTGTCACTCTGGTCAATCTCTATGCTGTCTTGAGTCATCTTTCTAAAATAAAAATATTTTTATGGTACTCCTCCACCCCCAAACTTTCTATGGCTTCCACTGCTTAGATCAGTGTGGCTGTTATATAAAAATTACCTGCAGACTTTTGCAAAGGGTGCAGGATTTTCCTTGCCCCTCCCAAGACTTTCCACCATAGGAAGTATTGTCACCAATGGCAATATTTCTTGTCCTTTAGGGAAGGATATCTCTTGGCGTAAAAAATATTGAGTGCTGCTTGCTTTTAGGAATCAATCTGCTATAACCCGGAGCATCCCTATATATTCCTTTGGGTGTGACAAGAATGAAAGACCCTGAATGCTGTTTATCTGGGGCATATCTCAGGGTAGTGTTTGCAGTGAGCAACCTTAAGGGATTAGGTAGCTCATTCCTTCAGAGAAAACATAGGCTTATTCATTGTTAGTTTAAAAGCTGTGAATTCCTGAAGGTTAATTCTTCTTTAACATGACCCACGGTATGCACAGGTATCCACGTTCCTCTGTGTGACTGCCTTGGGATTGGGAGGGGACATAGGGAACTGGTATAGGCAACATGTTGACGGGCAGCTGATTCTTTGCTGTGAACTGTGAAGTCCATTGAGCTTCCCTCGTGTCTCAGTAGTAAAGAATCCACCTGTAATGCAGGAGCCTCAGGAGACGCAGGTTCAATTCCTGGGTTGGGAATACCTCCTCAGTAGGACATGGCAGCCTACTCCAGGATTCTTGCCTGGGAAATCCTATGGATAGAGGAGCCTGGCAGGCTACAGTCCCTAGGGTTGCAAAGAGTTGGACACGACTGAGGCGACTTAGCGCGCGTGCACGACGTCCATTGTCTCTCAGCTGGGAGACTCGTGTCTTCTTCTAGAATCAGGAAGCAGTAGCAGTTTAACAGTTTAGTTTATAGGTAAGATAAAATAGCAGACCTTACATAGTTTTTAGCACTGACCTATGGAATCAAGCCAAATGCCTTTATCCTAGTACATAAGATCTTCACATTTTATACTTCCATTTCTTATCTGTCTTATATTTCGTTATGAATTCTTTTATTTGATATGTTTCTAGTATTTTTTGAACAAATAATTTGGGGTTTTCATATATTAAATGAGAAAGAACATCCAAATTCCTATAGTTGTTGTTCAGTCTCCAAGTCACGTCCGACTCTGTGACCCCGCGGACTACCGCGTGCAGGGCTCTGCTGTCCTTTACCTTCTCCTGGAGTTTGCTCAATTTCCTGTGCATCGAGTCGGTGATGCTATTTACCAGTCTCATCTTCTACTGCCCCCTTCTTTTTCCTTCAGTCTTTCCCACCATTAGGGTCTTTTCCATTGGGTCAGCTCTTCATATCAGATGACCAAAGTATTGGAGCGTCAGCTTCAGCATCAGTCCTTCCAGTGAATATTCAGGATTGATTTCCTTTAGGATTGACTGGTTTGATCTCCTTGTAGCTTAAGAGATTCTCAAGAGTCTTCTCCAGCACCACAATTCAAAAGCATCAGTTCTCTGGCACTCAGCCATCTGTTTGGTCCAACTCTCATATCCAAACATGACTATTGGAAAAATATACTTTGACTATACGAAATTCCTATATAGATGTATGAACTTCCTCCAAATTCCTGTATAAACATATGAACTTCTTTCAAAACTGCCTGTGAGAATGAATATAAATTGTTTAAATATTTTAACATGCTATTTTAGAGTTTTTTCAAGAACATTAAATACATTCTCCCAATTTTAATACCAATTCGTTAACATTCTATATTTGTAATATGCTAGAAAAAAGGCATGAATCTCTCTGAAGTATTAGTTCATTTAGATAAAATCTTCATAAGTGATGCCAGAAGAGGAACCCAAGGAAAATGACATTAACCTCAGTCAAACCAAGTCCACTTTACCCAAAAATATAAGAAATATCTTAATCCTATAAAAGATCTTTGGATTTTTTTTTTAAAGAAAAACTCTCAGCAGTAAATGCTGACTTCTTATCTGCTTTATAGAATTATGAACCTAACTTCTTGAGTTACCTAGAAAAGTTTTTAGTAGCTTAACATATTTTTCTTGTGGCCCAGTGTCCACTAACACATTCCTATAAAAGCGAAGAACGTTTGTTTTTGTGAGAAGGCAACACTGTCATGAAATCACACAGAATTTAGAGCCCAGAGGCTCAAGTTTAAGTTCTATCTCCACTTTCATCAAGTCATTTCAAGTTAGAAAGTGACATTTTTCTAATCTCTAGAACAAGAAAATAATAATATGTTCAATTTTACACACTGAGCAGCAGTGTGATTTAAATATGAAATACGAAAGAACTTTCTAAGGTGTACATATTTTAACTGCAATTACTGTGTATAATCCACTGAGAACCAGTAAAATTGAAGTAGACCTCCTTGCAAAGTATGAGGATGATTCTTCTCAGTCACCAGAATTTAACTAGGTAATAAAGTAATGCAGAGTTGCAAAGAATAGCAAGGAGAGATAAGAAAGCCTTCCTCCGCGAGCAATGCAAAGAAACAGAGGAAAACATCAGAATGGGAAAGACTAGAGATCTCTTCAAGAAAATGAGACATACCAAGGGAACATTTCATGCAAAGATAGGCTCGATAAAGGACAGAAATGGTGTGGACCTAACAGAAGCAGAAGATATTAGGAAGAGGTGGCCACAATACACAGAAGAACTGTACAAAAAAGATCTTCATGACCCAGATAATCACGATGGTGTGATCACTCACCTGAGCCAGATATCCTGGAATGTAAAGTCAAGTGGGCCAGAGAAAGCATCACTATGAGCAAAGCTAGTGGAGGTGATGGAATTCCAGTTGAGCTCTTTCAAATCCTGAAAGTTGATGCTGTGAAAGTGCTGCACTCAACATGCCAGCACATTTGGAAAACTCAGCAGTGGCCATAGGACTGGAAAAGGGCAGCTTTCATTCCAATTCCGAAGAAAGGCAATGCCAAAGAATGTTCAAACCATCACACAATTGCACTCATCTCACATGCTAGTAAAGTAATGCTCAAAATTCTCCAAGCCAGGCTGCAGCAATATGTGAACCGGGAACTTCCTTATGTTCAAGCTGGTTTTAGAAAAGGCAAAGGAACCAGAGATCAAATTGCCAACATCTGCTGGATCATCAAAAAAGCAAGAGAGTTCCAGAAAAACATCTATTTCTGCTTTATTGACTATGCCAAAGCCTTTGACTGTGTGGATCACAATCAACTGTGGAAAATTCTGAGAGAGATGGGAATACCAGACCACATGACCTGCCTCTTGAGAAACCAATATGCAGGTCAGGAAGCAACAGTTAGAACTGGACATGGAACAACAGACTGGTTCCAAATAGGAAGAGGAGTCTGTCAAGGCTGTCTATTGTCACCCTGCTGGTTTCACTTCTATGCAGAGTACAGCATGAGAAATGCTGGGCTGGAGGAAGCAGAAGCTGGAATCAAGATTGCCGGGAGAAATATCAATAACCTCAGATATGCAGATGACACCACCCTTAGGGCAGAAAGTNGGGAAATAGATGGGGAAACAGTGGAAACAGTGGCAGACTTTATTTTTTTGGGCTCCAAAATCACTGCAGATGGTGATTGCAGCCATGAAATTAAAAGACGCTTACTCCTTGGAAGAAAAATTATGACCAGCCTAGATAGCATATTGAAAAGCAGAGACATTACTTTGCTGACTAAGGTTTGTCTAGTCAAGGCTATGGTTTTTCCTGTGGTCATGTATGGATGTGAGAGTTGGACTGTGAAGAAAGCTGAGTGCTGAAGAATTGATGCTTTTGAACTGTGGTGTTGGAGAAGACTCTTGAGAGTCCCTTGGACTGCAAGGAGATCCAACCAGTCCATTCTAAAGGAGATCAGTCTTGGGTGTTCATTGGAAGGACTCTTGTTGAAGCTGAAGTACTTTGGCCACCTCATGCGAAGAGTGACCCATTGGAAAAGACCTGATTCTGGGAGGGATTGAGGGCAGGAGGAGAAGGGGGTGACAGAGGATGAGATGGCTGGATGGTATCACCGAGTTGATGGACATGAGTTTGAGTGAACTCCCGGAGTTGGTGATGCACAGGGAGGCCTAGCGTGCTGCGATTTATGGGGTCGCAAAGAGTCGGACACAACTGAGCGCGACTGAACTGAACTGAAAGTAAATATTGTTGTCTGGTGTTCACTCTTTTTTAATACCATTCAGGAATGTACATCAAGTAGAGATTAGGCAAATGAAGTGACAAATGCTAACTAATTAGTTACTACATATCAGGCTTTGTGTTGGTGGCCTGATACTTCATCAGTCAGCAGAGACAAATGTAAGGGAGACACTCCCCTGAGTTTACAAATACAGGAAGAGTCCATAAGTAGTTAAGTGATGTCCCCAGGGTCACAGAGGCCTGTTCTCTTTCAACTCGTAATCTTGCTGAGATGTTTGCATCTGCCCTTCAAAATTTGCTGTGGTGCTGCCCTTTATTTTAAAGCTCAAATCTTATTTTTAATGTAATGTTGCTGGTATACAAAGGACCTTATTCATCCACAGATTAGCATAATATGTACTTAAGGGAACTTTTAAGTCAAAGAGCACTACCACCAGGATTACTACTAAAACTCAAATAAATTATAGAACAGAAATAATTCCCAAACATCCAGGATAGCAAAAGAGGCAACTCCTTAGCCAAAGTATTGCTATTTCTAAATATATAAAATCTCAAAGCTTATATTGCATATCTTGCTCATAAGCCTGAGCTTCTGGGGAGCATTATGACATGTAACATAGAAACCAGGACTTTCTGTACCCTGTTGTATTTCTCAATGAAAGGCAATCTGGGCTGTACCAGCTTCCCAAAAATACCATGTGTGTTGGCGTGCTAAGATTCCTTAAACTAAAGTCCTTTTCTTTATAAAATTGGTCTCATAACTAACATGAACATTTTGAAATTTAATTGAAAAATGCCATTTGGCTTCTACTTTCATTTGAAGGATATGAAGAAAATTCAAAATTTGGCATAAGATAGATTTCTTTTAAAAAAAGAACTGAATTTTCATTTTTCTCTTTTCATAGCAATCACAATTTTTTTAACTGTCATTTTTCTTAAAAGATTAAGCCGGTAATGTATTTTTTAACTCTTGTACATTCAGAAAAAGAGAATAAATCTTAGCTTTTGCTCCCTATTTTTGAAACTCATGTGTAATTATTTTCTATTTACTTAGTAATTATTCATAAGATAATATTATAAAGAAAGTTAACATCTAGATATTAAAAATAGCCTCTATGATCTTTTCATAAAATTTTATAGCCAGTCTGTGGCTCAGACAGTAAAGAATCCGCCTGTAATGCAGGAGACCCGTGTTTGACCCCTGGGTTGGGAAGATCCCCTGGAGGAGGGCATGGCAATTCAGTCCAGTATTCTTGCCTGGAGAATCCGCATGGACAGAGGTGTCTGGCGGGCTACAGCCTGTGGGGTCACAAAGAGTCGAACCCGACTGAGCAGCTAAGCACAGCACAAACATCAATAAAAGCCTCTGAAGGTTCAGACACTTCCCCCATGTACAGAATTTATTGATTCCGCTGCAGTGCCTTCAGAATGAAGGATAGCACATTCATTGATTGGACATAATTCTAATTATTACCTTAAAGGTTAACAGTTCTTAAACTGTTCTGATTTTGGGTCTTGACATTTTTACCACTGAAGTGATAAACTGCAAAATATCAGTTACAGCCTATGTTTCATTTCTCAAAAGCAGAGGGCAATGTCGGTGCGCCCAACAATGACTTTATCATAAGCTCATGTAGTTATGACTCAGACCACACAGCCTTTTCGGAAGCCACATTAAAAATGTGGGTGCTGATCCAAATTCTCATGTTAGCCACCTCTCCGCTACCTGACCCTGGGCAGTCAACTTCTCCAGGACTCAACTGGTTTTTCAACTATAAAATAGTGATCATAACAATGCTGAAGTCATAGGGCTTTTATGATAATCAAATATGATGTTTGCAAAATGCTTAACAGAGCGTGCATTCTAAAATTATTAGCAAATTATAATCCTTGTTACAATGTAATATTTTTATATTGATTCTCTACCTGAGCTTTAGTAAAAGTAGTGCTGGTTCTCATAGGCAGAACATAAAAGGTATTATCATAGGCTGTGTCATCAAATAGGAAAGATCCCATTTAGTAGCAATTTGGTAACAGTTACTGTTTATATGGGTTATTTTAAACTAAAATGTTTTTTGGAACAAAAATCTTTTTTATGAATGTCATTTGGCTCCATCTGGTCAGAACTTCTTTTTAAAAATGCCAAAAACAATTGTTAGCCTGGGACTTTATAAAGATAAAAAGAAAAATGAATAGCTGAGAACTGAATTCATAAAATTAATGAAATATGAAATGAACACACAGTTTTCTAACAAGTTAAATGAGGTACAAACATTTGTACAAATAACTTAGGTGTATATCTGTGAGTTCAGTGTGACACCTCATTTAGAGGAAGCAAAAGGTAGTGCATTTTTCTGATGCAGGTTAGGTACACTCTTTTGTTATTGGATTCTGTATCATTCTGTGATTTTCTTCAACATATTAACACTAATTCTTGCTTTATACTGAGTAGTGTTGACTCACATTAGATTTGAATGATGTCTGCCAAATAATTTGAGCACTTAGAATTTTTAGTTTCAGAGTTAAGTCATTCAGTGTAAAGAAATTCCAATTGAGACCTTTCCTCAGCTACTTCTCCATAGCTCTAAAAAGCTTTGTTTCCGTGTGTAACCACCCAGATTTACGAAATGTTTGAAATGTAACTCTTCTTTCACTTTAAAACAGCTTTCCCTGGTGGCTCAGATGACAAAGAGTCTGCCTGCAATACAGGAGGCCCGAGTTGGATCTCTGGGTCGGGAGGGTCCCCTGGAGAAGGGGAGCTCCAGTATTCCTGCCTGGAGAATCCCACAGACAGAGGAGTCTGGTGGGCTACAGTCCATGGAACAGCATAGTGTCAGAGAAGACTGAGCAACCAACACTTTCATACTTTTCATGTAGAAACTCCCAAGGGTATCTTCCTGCAGATTACTCCTGTTGCTGTCTTCTTAAGTACTTTGCTAAGTGATTTAGACTGAACAGAACAATTTATGTTCTTCAGTGCTTGCTTTCTATGACTTAAAAGGCATTGATTTTTAACAACCAGGCAGTCGCTCATTCCTCCCTAGGTCATCTCAGATTTTACCTTCATAGAAGTCTTTCTGCCAGTCTGAATGCAAGCTGACCATTTGTTTATCTGTTTATTCAAGCACATATTATATGTTTACTGTGTGGCAGGCAGAATTCTAGGTGCCATGAAGGGACAGGCAAAACCCTGCCCTCATGTAGCTTACAGTCTGCCTGAGAGGAGAGAGATGGTCACCAGGGGAAACAGTAAAATACGTGGGAAGAGGGGTGGCAATAGATGACAAGGAGAAAAATACAGCCAGGACGAAGAAAGGGAGGGGGATGGAGAGCAGCATGTTATTGATGGCAGGATGGTTAGAAGACCTGAAAGAGCTGAACAAGGCAACTCGGCTTTGTTTGGAGGGAGTACATTCTATTTTATTTTTTACTTTTTAACTACAGCATTGTGTTAGCTTCTGCTGTACAGAAAAGTGAACCAGCTATAAAGACATATATCCCCCTTTTGGGGGTTTGCTTCCCATTTAGGTCACCGCAGGGCACAGAGTAGAGTTCCCTGAGCTCGACAGTAGCTTCTTGTTAGTTATCTACTTTATCCATAGTATCAGTAGCACATATATGTCAGTCCCAGGGAGGACTTTTTCATAGAAGCCTTAGCAGAGAGAAAGCCCTAAGTGAGGAGCGTGCCGGGCGGGTTTGAGGCCACTGTAGCTAGAGTAGCATGAGGGAGGGGAAGAGAAGGTCAGGGGAGAGCCCAAGGCAGCACCAAAGAGCATATAGGCTATTTCAGGAACTTTGCCGTTAATTTGAGGGGAGAGGATTGATTAGGAGTAATAGCAAAGACGGGGCATAAACTGACTTCATGTTGAAAAGTAGCCCTTAAACTGAAAGGGAGCAAGGGTAGAAGGAGGAAATGCTTTGGAATACTTTATGAAGAGGGAATGTTACTCTTTACACAGAAGCATGCATTCAGTTCAGTTCAGTTCAGTTGCTCAGTCGTGTCCGACTCTTTGCGACCCCATGAATCGCAGCACACCAGGCCTCCCTGTCCATCACCAACTCCTGGAGTTCACTCAGACTCATGTCCATTGAGTCGGTGATACCATCCAGCCATCTCATCCTCTGTTGTCCCCTTCTCCTCCTGCCCCCAATCCCTCTGAGCATCAGGGTCTTTTTCAATGAAGCAACTCTTCGCATGAGGTGGCCAAAGTATTGGAGTTTCAGCTTTAGCATCAGTCTTTCGTTGGGAAGATCGCTGGGGAAGGAAATGGCAATCCACTCCAGTACTATTATTGCCCGGAAAATCCCATGGACAGAGAAGCCTGGTAGGTTACAGTCCATGGGGTCACAAAGAGTCGGACACGACTGAGCGACGTTTCTTTTCTTTCTTACTTTCTTTCCAATGAACAATCAGGACTGATCTCCTTTAGGATGGACTGGTTGGATATCCTTGCAGTCCAACGGACTCTCAAGAGTCTTCTCCAACACCACAGTTCAAAAGTATCAATTCTTCGGTGCTCAGCTTTCTTCACAGTCCAACTCTCACGTCCATACATGACCACTGGAAAAACCATAGCCTTGACTAGATGAACCTTTGTTGGCAAAGTAATGTCTCTGCTTTTGAATATGCTATCTAGGTTGGTCATAACTTTCCTCCCAAGTACCTTTTTAATTCCCTGGCTGCAATCACCATCTGCAGTGATTTTGGAACCCCCCCAAATAAAGTCTGCCACTGTTTCCACTGTTTCCCCATCTATTTCCCATGAAGTGATGGGACCAGATGCCAGGATCTTAGTTACACTTCTGTAATACTTTAGGTGAGAGAGGAGGTGTTCTGTTCTAAGGCATCAGACAGGAGACATCTGAGAAGTGGTTGGAGTCTGGATATATTGTTAAGATAGAGCTGACAAATGTTGTTGATGGATTTAATGTCGTCTGAGAGCCAAAGCGAGATATTGGGGATGAATATTGGGCTTCAAGGAGACTAATGAGGGCTGGAGATTTGTTACTGGAGAGGAGAGAGAAGGTGTGAAATAATTATCTAGGAAAGTGGAAGAGAGTGATGAAGGGTAACCGAATGGTTGTGTGTGTCTGTGCTCAGTTGCTGAGTCGTGTTTGACTCTTTGTGACTCTACGGACTGTAGCCTGCCAGGTTCCTCTGTCCATGGAATTTTCCAGTCAAGAATACCGGAGGGGTTGCCATTTCCTTCTCCAGGGGATCTTCCCAACCCAGGGATTAAACCCGACTCTCCCGTGTCTCATGCGTTGGCAGGTGGATTCTTTACCATTGCACCGCCTGTGAAGTGAATGGTTGCCAAGCAGCGAAGTAGAATGAGTGGGAACAACAGGAGTTGGGGATGAAGGCTGGGGTCACAAGAATAGTGAGGGTTCAACGTTTCATTAACTGAGATGGGAAAGACTGTGATTTGAGTAGGTTTAAGGAAATAATCCTAAGTTCAGCTGTGAATATAAGTTCAGTTCATCTATTTGATATCCAAAAGTTGAGCATGTAGTTGGACATATGAGTCTTGGGTTCGGAGGAGCGCTTTTAACCAGAGATACATATTTTGGAGCATTCGGTGTTATAGATGTAATGTAAAGCCATGAAACTGGACCATGTCACCAAAACAATATATGAACATTATGTGAGAAAACTGAAGAGGTCCAAGGACTGAGCCTTGGGACACTCCAGCTCTTAGAGGTCAGGAAGATGAGGTGGAGCTGGGAAGGAGAATGGGGAGAAGTGCCCCGAAAAGTGGGAGAAAACCTGGAGTGTGGTGTCTAGGAAACCGAGTGAAAGGTTTATTTTCAGGTGGAGAAAAATGCTCTGTAAAACACTGTTCAAATAAGCTGAAGGAGGGAACCAGAACCTTAGTATAGTGGTAATAGCTAATGACTTGATTAAAGCTTTCTTGGTTGCCTGGTGGGGTGAAAGCCTGACTGGAGTTGATTCATTCGAAATGGGAAGACCAGATACTACTGCAAGGACTCTATAAAGGGAAGGAGAAAACAGAGGCAAGAGCTGGAACAGGAGGTAGAATCAAGAGAGGCTTTAAACAAAATGAGATAAAGTATAGCGTTTTTGTCTCATTAATGGGAAAAATAAGCAGAGGGGGGAAAAGTCAATGAGGCATGAGAGAGAAGGGAGAAATGCTGGATGCTGTCCTAAGGTGGGTGAAAGGGGATGGGGCCTGGTACACACAAGGGGAGCTGGCCTTTGCTAAGAACAGGGCTAGTTCAGCAAAAGGGAAGGGTTTACGGATAAAAGAGGAAGAAGTACTTCAGAGGAGGTGCTGGGAGCTCGATGTGGAATGGAAGTTCTTTTCATTGCTTCTATTTTTTTTTTTTAGTGAAATCTGAATGAAGGTCAGCAGCAGAGAGGAGAGATGGGAGAGAGGCGGTATTGGAGATTGAGGAGAGAGAAGATGTGAAACGGTCACCTAGGGGAATGGGAGAAACAGTAACAGAGTATGATTTCCAGGCAGCATGATGAGCAAGCATGTATGCATGGGTTCTTCTGCAGCCGCATTCAGACATGGTGTCAGATGGAGAGGTCTACCACCAGGAATGTGGTTCAGCTAAGCATGTGTGGTATAGCTAGAGAAGGTCAAGCCGACTGAGGATGCCTGCAATGGAATGAATAAAATTATAAAGATTATGTGTGGAATTTAGGCTGAGTGAGGAAAGAAATGGACACAGTGAAGAGGTGAACAGACTCTAGGTGTCAGAGACTGGAGGATTGTTGGATTTGGGTCAGCAGATTGGCCAGAGAGTAAATAGCAGTGAACAGATTCGATGCTTGAAGTTGAAATCCTGGAGGAAGATTATGTTACTGGAAATGACTGTGGAGAGAAAAGATGAGGTAGAGAGAAGGAAACATTATTGGTAGAGAAGTCAGGAACCTCCCAGTGGTTTTGGAAAAACCACCGTCGTATTTGTTGGGAAAAGTGGCAATAAACTAGAAGCTAAAATCTTCAAGAGATGAGGATGGAATCTGAAAGATACAGGCTGATGGCATCTGGAGATTTGTGTAAAAGGAGATGGAAAAATAGTTTTGAAGAGCAGTGAGGAGCAAGAAGCATCAGGATAAATATAATATTATCACTTGAATGGACTTCACGGAAACAGTGGTTTTGAGTTTCAGTTAGAACAGAAAAGTTAAAAGGAATGTTCAGAGAAGAGATTTAAGGCACAGAGACACTGCTAATAACCACATGCATGCGTTCTAGAAGACCTTGTGTAAGAGTTTCAGAATATGGGAGGTGATCAGAGATGATCAGAGAAAGGGACACGTATGGGGGTTGCATTTGGAGGGATGAGGATTGACCTGGTGACTGGCATATACAAAGATACAGGGTATGCTAAGTTTTGTTGAATTTAGTTTATATAGTCCCAACCGGATAGTGATGGTGAGATTGTGAAAGTTGCCTGGAAAAAGATATGAGGCAGTGGGGAGTCTAACCAGGAGCCCACAGAGCTCTGGAGTCCCGCCGTGATTTCGGCTGTGGAGGGTCAAGAGAGGGAATATCTTTATCCAAACATGTATTCAATAGAGCTCTTCAGATACACACAGCAACCAAGCACAGGTGGTGCATGAAGTAAGATGTATTTAGATGCCATTCTTGCTTAGTCATTTTTCTGCTTGGTTTCTTTCCTTGTGCCATTAAAAATCAGCCAGCCCTTTTGCAGTCGCTGAGGTTTTGCCCACTCCTGGTCTAATAGTCTCTTTCTTTGCTAACCACTAATTCCAGTCTTTTCCCACTCGTCTATAGACATTTCCCAGGCCTTTACCATGCCTGTCTACCCACGTAATTTTCTCTTTCTCCTGTGTGTGTGTTTTGATGATTGTAAAGGAGCAACCCCAAATCCTAGGATCTCTAGTCTTGTAAAGTCTTCTCTTATAGATAAGGACTAGGAAAGAAAAGGAAACCTTGTTTTCAGATGGCAACTTCTTCCGATTCTTAGAAATGAGGAAAATAGACATGTGGACGAGAATTCAGCAGCTCCATGTGGTTGTCCATTGAAATGGATATGATCGGGAGCTACCTGTCTGTTGATGAGCCTGTGTATGTACAGGTGTATAACCTGATGTAAGTGATTGATTTTAGTACCATACTGTTTTTTCTTCAGTCTCTTCCCTCAGAAATGAAAGGTCTTCAGGGTAGGATAAAAGAGTCTAAAATGCAGATGGACAAGGGCTCATAAGGGCACACCTTGGAAGAGGTAATCCCTGGCTCTCCCCTTCCTCTGACGCCCTTCAATACCACCACCACCACCACCAAAAAAAGTTACCAACAATACAAAGAAGACAAGTACTTTGTGCAGGGTAGAGGGTGTGGTGGGGACATTCTGATATCAAACCCTGCAGCTGATCATGTGTACAAACCCATTGCTGGGGTGAGAGAAGGATGCTACTGCTCTTGGGAAAGAGGTTTATTGGAGAACCTGTGATGTGGTATTTCCCTTAAGGAATGAAGGAAGACAGCAAAGTGCCCATGGGAGGCAGGGGAGAGAAGTAGGGATGGAAGGAAGCAATTTATCAGGGAGATGAGAATATATTTTCTCATCCAAAGCAACCAAAGAGAAGTTGCTTAAGAGATTTGCTGTTCCAGTTCTCTTGAAATTAATTTGAAAAACAAACTAGCTATAATCTTATAGCCTTTTTTAATGACTCCTTTCAGTGGGATTTTTATGTCTCTAAAGAAGGCACTATACTTTTATTGGCCATTTGTATCCAGAGCTAACAATTTAGCAAAATGCAGAAAGGAATGAATGCACAACCCAAAACAGAAAACTTGGAACATTAACAGCACAGGAAGATTAAGGGGTTTAAAAAAGAGAAGTCCGTGAAGTATAGCAATCTAAATAGGGTTACTGACTTATATGAACCAGCTCACAAAGAATGATTTATAAGCTAAAATTTAAGCTTCAGTGTTGTTTAGTGAAAAGGGCACTTTGCTGGAAGGACTGGCACACAATAGGTTTCCAATTAATATTCACTAAAGAATAATTGAATAAATATGGATATTGAGCCATTCTCCTGAATCTGATTCTCATATTACCCAGTCATGAAATGGGAAATAATACCTGTGGTATTAAATAATACTTTATTGCATGCCGGGTACAAGCTCATCACTGTCTATGTACTTTTTTTTTTTTTTTTTTTTTAAAGTCTTTATTGAATTTATTACAATATTGCTTTTGTCTTTTTGGCTGCAAGGTATGTGGGATGTTAGCTCCCTGACCAGGGATTGAACTCGCACCCCTGGCAATGGAAGGTGAATTCTTAACCACTGGACCACCAGGGAAGTCCCTCTATGTACTTTATATATGTAACTTCACAGTGTAGTTCTCTTCCTCAAAGCAAGACTACTTTAGGCTCAGATGATATCAGAGAAAACCCACTGTGTTGCACACACTTGTTCAGGGGACAAATTATGGCTGTGTCAGTTGCAGTTGGATAGAAATTAACAAAAATGTTGGCCGGGACACAGATACTGATTTCACTCAAGCTAGAGAAGCTGGACGAAGAAGGCGATGGCACCCCACTCCAGCACTCTTGCCTGGAAAATCCCATGGATGGAGGAGCCTGGTGGGCTGCAGTCCATGGGGTTGCGAAGAGTCAAACATGACTGAGCCACTTCACTTGGACTTTTCACTTTCATGCATTGGAGAAGGAAATGGCAACCCACTCCAGTGTTCTTGCCGGGAGAATCCCAGGGACAAGGGAGCCTAGTGGGCTGCCTCTATGGGGTCGCACAGAGTCAGACACGACTGAAGCGACTTAGCAGCAGCAGCAGCAGCAGCAGAGTAACTGGATGGACAAATTCTGGATAAATTCTAACAAGTATATGCCTTCCAATGTGACCAATATGGTCATTATTCATTTCAGGTAAATTATAATTCTCTGGGACATAGTAAAGCTTCTAATGCTTGCTACTGCTAAGTCACTTCAGTCGTGTCCGACTCTGTGCAACCCCATAGACGGCAGCCCACCAGGCTCCCCCATCCCTTGGATTCTCCAGGCAAGAACACTGGAGTGGGTTGCCATTTCCTTCTCCGAGTCTAATGCTTAGGAAGGTTCTTTTATTTTAATTGGAGGATAATTGCTTTACAATGTTGTGTTGGCTTCTGCTGAATAGCAGCCCCCATTAGTCATGTATGCAGGGGCCTCCCTCTTGAGCTTCGTACCCCTTTCCCACCCCACACCTCTAGGTCATCACAGAGCATCAGGCTGGGCTCCTTGTGTTACGTAGCAGCTTCCTACTACGTTTCCTTTTACACATGATGTCTGTGCTACTTTCTCAATCAGTCCCACCTCTCTCCTTCCCCTGCTGCGTCCACAAGTCTGTTCCCTATGTCTGCATCTCCATTTCTTCCCTGTAAACAGGTTCATCAGTACTCTTTTCCTAGATTCCATACATATATATATATATATGCATTATTATATTGTTTTTCTCTGACTTCTATAACAGGCTGTAGGTTCACAACTGACTCAAATTTGTTTCTTTTTATGGCTGAGTAGTTCTTATCTTGCCTCCTCAAGCATCTGTTCTACTTTCTAAATGGAGCAACCCAAGTTTCATTAGGTTATGTTTACGAACCATCTCTCGAGGGCATATTTCTTCTACTTAGAGAAGGAGACTATTTTGAGAACCTTGAGAATATATCTGTATGCTTCAGGTTCAGAAATACTGCTTTAAAAATTCATGTTCCTTTAAATGATGCTTTGGAATCAATCAATATGAGAACAAGAAATTGCTAGATGAGATTTAATTAACTGTGATTATCCAGATGATCCAGCATATATGTCTATTAACTTTTAGTTGGCACTTGCATGAAAATGCCAAATTAAAAAAGTTCCCAGCGACTTCAGAGATCCTTAAGAGCACATCCAAGGATTTCAGGTTGAGAAAAACCACTTTAAATATTTATCTCAGAGTCTAATTTGCTGTTATATATGTTAATGTTACTGCAGTGTCCTTCCTCTTGTTCCAGGTACTATGTTAGGTGTAGAGTTTACAAGGTTGAATAGATTTGACTCTTCATGAGAAACCTTGTTTCTCATAGAAGATAAACAGGAAACACACAATACAATCAATTGTGAAAAGAAACAAATTTTGTGATTGTGCAAAGGATAAAGTGACTAAGCCAGTGAGTGTATCTGAGACAAATCTGAAACTGATACCAAATGCAAATTGCAGGAATCATTTTATTATGATATAAAACAGAGTGATGATGAGCTACTTAGAAGACTGCTATAAGCTAACTTTTATTGTTTGAGGGTTCCCTCCTCTCTCTTCCCATAGTCCTTTAGAGCCCAGTAAGCCAAATTTGGCTTATTTTTAATTAAAATTGTAAAATGGGGGGAGAGATGATTAATTATTAATTCCCTAATAACATTACTAGATTTTTTTATGGGTACCTTGAAATGTAGACTTGGTACCTAGAATGATGCTTGGCATATAATGCATGTACAAAACTTTAAATAGTTGCATAATTGAGATTCAGTTATTATTAATTATTGAATTTAAGCTTTCTCTAGTCTATATTAATATAAAACTCTGTGCCAAGTTTAACAGTAGCAGGACATGGCGCAACTGGAATGAATGTGTAGGACCTTTTAAGGGTCTGTTCTCCTGTCTTACTTCCTTCCCTTGGAGATCCTGCCACTCTTTCCCTCTCACTTTAATTTTACCCTTTACCCCTGAATGCACATCCAACTCAGGCTGTCCTACTAGGGGAGTTTTTTCATTTCATTTTCTAAAAAAGAGATTGCTGATTCATTCTGATGTAGACTCCTTCCCCTGCGTCTAAACTTGATAAATTCAATGTCAGAAGGAGAAGAGCCGTGTTTTTAAAGTTTTCTGTCGAGATGAGTTGATTGAAAAGTTAAACGAGTGATAAAAATACAAGGAGAAGACTTCATCTCATGGATACTTTCCTTAAATCATCTGGAAATTACACTCTCAATACTTGTCATTTAAGAACCAAAGGATTTTATTACTACATACAACTTAAAGGATTAACTGCACTGAACCTGCTTAACCAGCTAAGTTTGGCATGTACATGATACAACAGTCTAGAACTCACCATGGAATTCATTTCTAATTTTGACACGGTTAGACATTATAAGTGTAGAGGCCTAGAGGAAATCATTTTTATCCTCAACTGCTGACTTATTATCAAAGGCTGAGATAGTTTTATTCTAAAAAATACCAAATAACAGTTGATGAGAAACTGAGGTCTAAAGAAAGTGAAATGAAATTATAATAAAGGGCCCATATAGTTCGCTTTTGTCTTGATTGTAGGAGTGGAGTGTTGTTTCTGAGCTAGAATCACCAGGTAGCTCATAACTCATAATGTTCCATTCAGGGTTAAATGAGTTAATGCAATTAAAAGATTAGAGTCAAGCCTAGCACAAGGGTATAAATTTGAATAAGTTTTAGTTATTATTTAAATGATTTTCTGCTGACTTTTAATGTTAAATTGCTTTAAACCATGATATTAGAATAAGTAGCTCAAGTAATTTTCTGTCTGTGAGTGTCACGGTAAGTCAGATGTCTTGCTTTAGCAGAAGTCAGATACTAAAATAATTTATCATTTCTTACAAAATTAAATTAACCAAAGACCGTGTGAAAATGACATTTAAGTTAAGAGAGTTAAAACTCAGAAGTAAAATAGCAGTTCTTTGAATTATTGACAGGATGGCTACTAAAGGACCAGGTTCCCATCTGCTTTTTTTGGTTTCATTAGAATTCTAAAAAATAAAAATGAGGCTTCCCAGGTGGCTAAGTGGTAAAGAATCCACCTGCCAATGCTGTAGACAGGGGTTCAATTCCTGGGTTGGGAAGAACTCCTGAAACAGAAAATGGCAACCCACTCCAGTATTCTTGTCTGGGAAATCCCATGGACAGAGAAGCCTGGTGGGTGCAGTCCATCGGGCTGCAAAGAGTTAAACACGTCTGAGTGCTTGACTGAGCACACACACACTCACACACACATAGAAAGCAGTGCGTTAAACGTGTGTGTGTGTGTCTAAGCACATAGAATTCAAAATAGTTTTCAAAATAATCATTTCTGTTTAAATTAATAATTTTCCCAGCCCAGGTAAACATTATGGGTTAGACCCCAAATACTCAAGACTGGTTTGCACACATTGTGCTGTGGGCTTTAAAGATGGAGAAAGGGGCCACCAGCCAAGGAATGCAGGTGGCCTCTAGAAGCTAGAAAAGGCAAAGAAACCGTTCTACCCTAGAACTTCTGGAAGGAATACAGTGCTGCTGACACCATGATTTTAGCCCAGTGAAATTCAATTTGGACATCTGACTTTTAGAATGGCATTTGCTTGTGGTCCATTTCATGAAAGAAAAAATACTCAGTTCAGCTCAGCATCCTTCAGCCAAATGTGATAGAAAACAGAAGGAAAGACTTAGGAATATGTGTGAATTTATTACTTTTTGCATCTAACCTACTCTTGCATATTACTTCATAGATTCCAAACAATAGAAACATACATTATTTTATATTATCTTTTAAGTAGCTATCTGAAATAAGCAGAGTGGAAATGTCCCCATTTTATACTAGTGAAGAAACTAAATTATATTGTCAGTAATGGAGAGACAGGATTGGGTCCCTAACATGTGTCTTGTCTGCTATACCACAACCCTTCTTAGAACTCAAAATGTGCATGTCATTTAACTGTGATTTTGCCAGTATTTTCAAAATAAAGAAATCTTGTTTGTGCCAATGTCATTCATTTTATTTACATCACAACACTCATCTAAAATGAAAATTACTTTTGAAATTTTATGAAATTTGTGAAATTTTATTTCATAAAATTCAAATAGACATATCATAAAAACCATTTTTCTTTTAGAATGATCTTTTTATCAGCTTTTTAACTTAATGATTAGTCTGAAACAACATCTTGTTTCCCCAAGATGCTCTCATGTTTTGGGTCTTCAAGGTTTCTTGTGATGTAGAGCAGTGTGCGTGTACACATATGCAGATGTGTGCACGTGTTCAGTTCAGTTGCTCAGTCATGTCTGATTTTTTGCAACCCCATGGACTGCAGCACGCCAGGCTTCCCTGTCCATCACCAGCTCCCGAAGCTTACTTAAACTCATGTCCATTGAGTCGGTGAGGCCATCCAACCATCTCATCCTCTGTTGTCCACTTCTCCTCCCACCTTCAATCTTTCCCATCATCAGGGTCTTTTCACATGAGTCAGTTCTTCACATCAGGTGGCCAAAGTATTGGAGTTTCAGCTTCAGCATCAGTCCTTCCAATGAATATTCAGGGCTGATTTCCTTTAGGATGGACTGGTTGGATCTCCTTGCAGTCCAAGGGACTCTCAAGAGTCTTCTTCAACACCACAGTTCAAAAGCATAGATTCTTCGGTGCTCAGTTTTCTTTATAGTCCAACTCTCACATCCATACATGACTACTGGAAAAACTGTAGCCTTGAATAGATGGACCTTTGTGGACAAAGTAATGTCTTTGCTTTTCAACATGCTGTCTAGGTTGGTCATAACTTTCCTTCCAAGGAGTAAGAGTCGTTTAATTTCATGGCAGCAGTCACCATCTGCAGTGATTTTGGAGCCCAAAAAATAAAGTCTGACACTGTTTTCACTGTTTCCCCATCTACTTCCCATGAAGTGATGGGACCGGATGCCATAATCTTAGTTTCCTGAATGTTGAGCTTTAAGCCTACTTTTTCACTCTCCTCTTTCACTTTCATCAAGAGGTTCTTTAGTTCTTCACTTTCTGCCATAAGGGTGGTGTCATCTGCATATCTGAGGTTATTGATATTTCTCCCAGCAATCTTGATTCCAGCTTGTGCATCATCCAGTCCAGCGTTTCTCATGATGTACTCTGCATAGAAGTTAAATAAGCAGGGTGACAATATACAGCCTTGACGTATTCCTTTTCCTATTTGGAACCAGTCTGTTGTTCCATGTCCAGTTCTAACTGTTGCTTCCTGACCTGCATACAGATTTCTCAAGAGGCAGGTCAGGTGGTCTGGTATTCCCATCTCTTTCAGAATTTTCCACAGTTGATTGTGATCCACACAGTCAAAGGCTTTGGCATAGTCAATAAAGCAGAAACAGATGTTTTTCTGGAACTCTCTTGCTATTTTGATGAT
>SJYQ01094285.1:164753-200743 GCA_006410935.1 Redunca redunca | reverse complement strand
TGTTTGACCACTTCCAATTTGCCTTGATTCATGGACCTGACATTCCAGGTTCCTATGCAATATTGCTCTTTACAGCATCGGACCTTGCTTGTATCACCAGTCACATCCACAGCTGGGTATTGTTTTTGCTTTGGCTCCATCCCTTCATTCTTTCTGGAGTTATTTCTCCACTGATCTCCAGTAGCTTACTGGGCACCTACTGACCTGGGGAGTTCCTCTTTCAGTATCCTATCATTTTGCCTTTTCATACTGTTCATGGGGTTCTCAAGGCAAGAATACTGAAGTGGTTTGCCATTCCCTTCTCCAGTGGACCACATTCGGTCATACCTCTCCACCATGACCTGCCTGTCCTGGGTTGCCCCACGGGCATGGCTTAGTTTCATTGAGTTAGACAAGGCTGTGATCTTAGTGTGATTAGATTGACTTGTTTTCTGTGAGTATGGTTTCAGTGTGTCTGCCCTCTGATGCCCTATTGCAACACCTACCATCTTACTTGGTTTTCTCTTACCTTGGGCGTGGTGTATTTCTTCACGGCTGCTGCAGCAAAGCGCAGTCGCTGCTCCTTACCTTGGATGAGGGGTCTCTCCACACCACCGCCCTTCCTGACCTTCAGTGTAAAGCATGAGTTTGGAAATCAGATCTAAGTTTGAGTTTTTCCCTTCCCCTTCTTAACGGTAAGGATCTTTGAGGCAAGTCCCTTGGCGTCTTAGGGTTTTAGTATCTTCATCTGTAAAATATTATAATGTGATATAATATATGTACAGTGTAGAATATAATAATGGTATTTATGTCATAAGCTTATCTTTCATTCATTAAGTATTTATATCTCAGCTCCGGTAATATTTTCATTCTACTTGGTAAGATTTTGAAGGATTTCTGCAACTCTTTCTTCTCTCAGGTAACTCACCATCATATTTAGTGTCTTTCTCTGTCTTTGGGGATTTTACAATAGAAACATTTGATAGGGCTGGACAGGCGAGAAGGACCAGTGGCCAGAAAGGGAGCTACCAGCTAGATAGGCCTTCCACTATGGTTGAAATGGAGATCCAGAAACAGGCTTTATAAAGTAGTTTCTTCAAAGCACTTATATTCTCACTTTTCCCTATAAAGTTATCAATGAGTCACTAAATTTCAAGCCTCATTGTAAATATTTTTAAATTAAAGACTCAGTAAATCCTCATAAATATTTATCATTTGGGAATTAAAAAGAAAGTCTTTAGGATTTGAGAATAACTCATTAAGAAAACAATATTCCTCTAGGATTATCCCTCGCTTGGTTTACTTATTAAATCAGAAATCTTTGGACATCAAGACACAGTGTTGTTCAATCGCTCAGTTGTGTCCAACTCTTTGTGACCCCATGGACTGCAGCACGCTAGTCTTCCCTGTCCTTCATCATCTCCTGGAGCTTGCTCAGACTCATGTCCATTGAGTCAGTGATGCCATCCTGTCTCTCTGTCATCCCGTTTTCCTCCTGCCTTCAGTCTTTCCCAGCATCAGGGTCTTTTCAAATGGTCACCTCTTCACATCAGATGGCCGAAGTATTGGAGCATCAGTCCTTCTAATGAATATTCAGGATTGATTTCCTCTAGGATTGACTGGTTTGATCTCCTTACAGTACAAGGAACTTAGTACAAGACTTGACTACAGTACAAGTCTTCTCCAGCATCACAGCTCAAAAGCGTCAATTCTTCGACATAGTAAAATCAGTTAAACTGATAAAAATGATGACACATGCTTTACTCTTCCTTGTTTTCGTGAAAACTGAATACATTTTTAATTCTGTCACACAGTGAGTACTCTTAGTTTAGAGCAGCCACCGTGAAAGAGATGGGAAAGGTGCAGATAGATTCTGTATGAGTTTACCGAGTGGGAAGTGGATTGGGAATATGTAAACAGTCATTTTCATTTTGAGTTTGATTTTTTTTCTTCCTATTATAGGTGACTCCTTTTATCAGTGTCATTTATGCTAATGGCAGAGTAAAACTCTAAATGGTGGTGTTTTATTTACTAAGTTGTCTTTGACTCTTTGTGACCCGTTGGACTATAACCCACCAAATTCCTTTGTCCATGGGATTTTCCAGGCAAGAATACTGGAATGGGTTGTGTTATCTTCTCAAGGGAATCTTCCTGACCCAAGCATCTCCTGCTTGGCAGGTGGATTCTTTACCACTGAGCCACTTGGGAAGCTTGAAACAGTAAATAGCATTTCACAATTATTTGCATCTCTATATGTGGGCATTTAGTTGCTTTTGAAAAGAGCTCCTGGTTTAGTGTCTCTGACACAGGAATCCCATTAAGAGTGGGAGTGGGATGGAGGTTAGGGACCAAGTTTTGCTTTCTCCTGTTATTTGCCTTTTGATGTATCCATCTTTTTCCTTTAATATTCCTTTAATATTTTTCAAGAACTCATATTTATTTGCAATTGCCTCCTTTCAGATATTTAACTTTTAATGTTATTATGGAAGTTATATAAGTTAGTTATACTTTTCGAACAGATTGAAGAACCTTTAACTCTACATGTAAGATTTGCAAAGTAGAATAGACAAAGATAAAGTCATGGACAAGTATATGTTAGTGCAGAAGCAACTTTCAGTAGTTTAATAATAAATATTTCAGGGCTCTTTGGGGCTGGAAACTATGCCATGGGTCCTCCCTTAGCACCTAGCACCTAGAGCTGATCACTTGGTCGGAACTTAGCAAATGCTTGTGGATTAACTGCTAAGTTTGTATTAATTACAGATTTGTCCTAAGATGCTGAACAGTTTAATGGATTTCGATGCTTTTAACATTCAGTTATATTTAGCTGCTCTTCTTGAATCTGTTCCTCAACCTTTAGAAGTGGATTAATCTGTGCATATTCTGTATGTATCAGAAATATAAACAATGGTCAGTGGCTCTATAGAATTTTATTGACTGTTTTACCTGGGTTTTCATCCACTAGTTTTCTATGATCATGGAAAAGCAGTCAATGGGCAAAATACCTCATAACATCAGTAAGAGAAATGGAGAATAGAGCTGATTGTAAAATTTAATTGTAAATAAAATAGTACAATATTACTTTAAAAGTGCTAATCGAAAGAGGTAACTCTGTCCTTTGAGTAATGTACACATGGTTGTTTCAAAGTAGTGGTAAGATCTTATTTTTTAACTGTGTGGTATATGTAGTCATCTTAGTGATATTATATAGAAATAGCATTAATCCAAAAGTTGTATAGATCAAGGTGATGTCTTGTTTGGGATTCACAGATGTATAAGCCCAATCAGTATTTTGCTCTCAGTAAGCCAGCTCAATGAATATTTTTTCATTGTTTCAAAAGACTCAAGTTCATATTTTTTTGCTTATTCCTTTTTCTCAAGTTCATATTCTCTTATCAACATTAACTTACATAAAGCCAATATCAAAGAGTTATCAACAGTAGCCTGTTTTGGTTGGTCCGTATTCAGGATGCCGCCACAGTAAAGATATCAGCTGGCGGGTTAGCCTCACAATTCTTGGGTCCACAAGGACCCCTGGTCGTGGGCCCTGGTTCCAATAGCCAGGCGAGGGCAGCACGGAATGCTTGAAAGAGATGGAGGCAGAGAAGGCCCTGTTTCAGCAGGCAGTTCTGGGGCTCTGGCAACCAGAATCCCAACTATACCCCTGCTTCACCCACAGTCCCCATAGGAGAAGCAATGCAGTGAGCTGCCCAGTGATCGCAGCCACACATACTAGCAGGCTGCTCCAGTTCCGGGCAGCCGTTGCAGCCACAGTGGTTCCTCTCATGGCGGATGACCCTCCTTTTGAGGACTTGGGTACATTTTGCCATGGTCATTGGAGTCACCTGGACAGTCCAGTGGCTTGAGAAGCCCTGTTTCTGCCACCAGCAGCTGTGGCCACCTTGAGGGCTCCTCTCCTGCATCCAGCCCTAATCCCCCTCATGCTACAGTGAGCCCCGTCTACTCTTTCCTCTGCAGCAGGTGGTCCTCACCCCACGGCCTTGCAGCTCCATCACTAGGCCCATGTGGGCCTCCTTTTCTGCCTGGGCCATCCCCGGACTACCTCTAACACTGCTTCCGATGGCTTGGAACCCTGGGCCCCTTCTCTGGGTTCTATGGCTGCTCTGAGACCTCTCTTAGAAGAGCCAGCTGCACCTCAAGAGTTGGTCATTGGTTTGGGATTAATCCTGAAAGAGAAGGAAGGAGCAGTGATGATACTTAACTTCTTTGCCTCTCCGAATCAAAACCATTGGAAATTAGTCTCTGTGAAATTAAGAGCTTCAAGCTAATGCAAAAAGAGAAGAAATGAGAGGATCAGAGTCTGTCCATCCTCTGGGTTTTATACTTGCTTAATATCAGCAACGGTCATCACTCCACTTCTGAGCCTTGTTGCTTTCTCCTTTCAGAATGGACTCAACGCGCTCCACCTGGCTGCCAAGGAGGGCCACGTGGGGCTAGTTCAGGAGCTGCTAGGAAGAGGGTCTGCTGTGGACTCTGCCACCAAGGTAATGTTTGTGCTGGTCATATTTATCTCATGGTAAAGAGGAAACAATTTAAAGCTTCTTTTCCCTGGCTGTATATTTCAGAGGTTTGTAGGAACACCAAGATTCTTCCCAATGCAGAACTGAAATTGAAACCCCTGTTTATTAAATCTTGCAGAATTTGAATTGTTTCCTTTAGAGACTTAACAAGACTAAAGAATTCTGTATCTTTAGTTTTTAATATTTTATCTTTTATTTTCTCATTTGATTCACATAGAGACTAGATTAATATAATCCTCTATAGACAAAAGCACCTATTTTCCCAAGATTAATTCATTTTTTAAAAAATAAATTGATGTAGTAAACTACTTGATGGAAATGAACGAGTAATTTTCATGCTTTCAGTAAGTTGTTATAACTTTTAATGTATTCATTTAACTTGATAAGAGAATTTACAGATACTTTATACTCTAATGGAAGAGATTTTTGATCATAGGTTGAATTATTAGGGTAAAACTAGATTTTTGTCACTATAATGTGTGTTTGTAAAGAAATTGGGCTCATTTTTAAAGGAGTTTATAAGATGCTCAGTACACTAGTACCTGTTACTTGTTGACGCTATTTTTGGTAAAATATATTTAAATTTGGGGGATCATTTCAGAAACAAGTATTTTAAAAAATATCATCCGTGGTGACAAATCTTTATCTTTAGAAGGTGAAATTTTAATTTGAAAAAAAAAAAAAAAATCCATAGCCGATCAGAGTCAAGTCTGTTGACTAGGGCTGAAGTATGACAATTTGATTGTGTATGATGCAGAGAGAAGTTGCAGGCATCCCAATCCCCAGCTGGGTCATTAGCCTAGTCAGGAACAGACAAGAGTGCTGGAGTAAATGAGAAATATGACCACTTAACCCGAATTTCCAATACCTCATACATAATTGCCAAAATGTGGACTGACACTACTCCCAGTGTAGTATACAAGCAGTTCCAGTGGAAACATAGAAACAAAACCAAGTGAAAAACTCTGGCAATTCCAAAGGAGTTAAAATATAAGTTCACCATCTGCAAGAAATTGCTTACTTTTACGTCTAAAGAGAGAATAAACATTTTTAACATTTCTCTTGACAACATCAAATAAATGTTAAATATTTCAAGAATGTAAATTTTAACCTATATCAAATTATTTGGTTCCCACGAGTTGTCTATATTAATATATTCATTATACCAACTGCTTTTTCTAGCTTAGCTGTTTATTATCATTTGTTTCCTTTTCTTTAAACTCTGTTGATGTTTTAAAATGCAGGTTCATTTTTAATCACAGGTTTCAACAGTTGTAGGGTTTTAGATCCAGAAACAAGTCTCACTGAAACTCCTCATTTGAAGGGAAGGCGACTGAGCCTCCAATATAGTATGTGAGTGGTAAAGGTCCACAGTGAATTAGTGGCAAAAAAAGCACCAGTTTCCAAAATTAAGGACCTTTTTTCCCCAAAATTAATGACTTTGAACGTACAGATTTGGTTTTTTTTTAAAATAATTTTATTTATCTTTGACTACGCGGGGCCTTCTTTGCTGTGTGGGGTTTTCTCTGGTGGCGATGTGTGGGCTTCTCATTGTGGTGGCTTCTCTTGACGCGGAGCACGGGCTCTAGAGGGCACAGGTTCGGTAGCTGTGGCCTGGGGCATGGTTACTCCATGCATGTGGGATCTTCCTGGGCCAGGGGTCAATCTGTGTCTCCTGCATTGGCAGGTGGATGCCTGACCACTGAGCCATCAGGGAAGCCCCAGATTTGTTTGTTTTTTATTTTTTATATTTGTTTTAATCATATCATAGGCCTCTTCTAATGTCTTAGCCTTTATTTTCTTTTCATGATGGTTTTAAATTAATTTTCATTTTTGTTTAATGCTCTTAATCGTAACTTTTTGATGTAGCTAATGGTTGAAATTGTTGGTAATATTGTGTAATGCATGTAAAATTTATTATTTTATTCCCCAAATATTTTGAACACCTTTGTGCTCTGGTTACTCAAAATACAAGTGTGAATTGTCATTTTCTTCACCACTTAAAATTCCTAGGTTTCTCTGCATAGTGAAATGAATTCAGATAAACTCTTTTTTTTTTTTGGTTAACTTTATCTTAGGGTAGGACTTTTTTTGTTGTTGATTAAATAACATGAATGGTAATATTGTCACACACACACACGTATGCACACGTGTCCCAAATTATTTACTTCAGTAAGATCTCAGTCTTTCCATGTTCTTAACATTAAACCAGGATTGTACAGAATAGAGAAGGAAAACGTTGTATAGGATAGCCAATGTTTTGATGATAAAAATTATTTTTTCCCGAGGTGGGCTGCTATCTTAACAGAATGACAAGTTTTAACCACTTGAAATAATCAGCAAAAATGAAAATATCTGTACATTTTGATTTCTACAAGGTTTAGAAGCTTCTAACGTTATCTATTTTGTTTCAAAACAGAAAGGAAATACTGCTCTTCACATTGCATCTTTGGCTGGACAAGCAGAAGTTGTCAAAGTTCTTGTCAAGGAAGGAGCCAATATTAATGCACAGTCTCAGGTATTACATTCTGATTTTCTATAATGTAAAGAAATTTAAACTAACCTTGTGAAATTGATTTAATATGTTTAGCCAGCTACTGGGTACATAAATTTACTATAAACACTGTGATTTATTTCAGCCAAGTTATTTTACTAACTCATACCATTTCTGATTTTCGTTATGTATCATCATCTTCCTCTTTTTCTAGCTTCTTTCTCTTTTCTTTTTATTTTGGTTGACATTGTTATGTTAATTTCTACTATACAGAAAAGTGATTCAGTTTTACATATATTTGAATACTTTCTTTTTCACATTCTTTTCCATGGTTTATCATAGTATATGAATATAGATCTCTATGCTGTATAATGGGACTTCGTTGTTTATCCATCTAGAGATGTGATAGTTTGCATCTGCTAATTCTGGACCCCCAATCCATGCTTCCCCCTCCTCCTTAGCAACCACAAGTCTGTTCTCTGTCTGTGAATCTTTTTTGTTTTGTAGATACGGTCAATTGTGTCATATTTTAGATCCTACTTATAAGTGATATCATATGGTGTTTGTCTTTCTCTCTCTGACTTATTTCACTTAGTACATCATCTTCCTGTTAATGTAACTTGAAAATTTGACAAGTTCACAGTCTATCATTGTCTTTAAGTGCATTAAAAAATGATATAGTGTTTTTCCTTGAATGTAACATCTGTGAAGGATGAATTATTCATGCAAGTTATGTCACTCTATAAAGTATTTTCTTTCCTTAAATTAAAAAACCTTATCAAAAAATTAGTAGTCCAGTGGAGAATCTGCTATAAAGTGGGAATCATACTCCTTTGGATAGTTTCATGTCAAATGTGGGCTTTACAGAACTCCTTAGGGAAATAGGAAAATTCGAGACCCACAGCCTTATGGTGCATGTAATACTAATTATATGGTATAGAGAATGATAATCTTAAAATGAAACTGATTACAATTTTAAAATAATAATCAAAATGCACCATACTATAAACTTGATCCCTGTTTTTTCTGGTTGAAAGGTCAAGAAAATATTGCTTTGCCAAAAGCTTTGTTCTTAGTTTCTATTATATATTTATGCAGAAATTGAGGTGCATATCTTTCAAATCCATTCATTCTGTTTTTAAAGTTTTTAGCCTTTCTAATAACATAGACCACACCAGAGGTGTTATTGGCAAAATAAACCAGTTCCTCTCTGTCCATTCCTTGGGTTAATCTCTCCAACTTGCCTTTGAAGACCTTTGTACAGGAATACATATTACCTGTACTGTTCATTCATTCATCACACAGACATAGCTCTGCTTGTATAAATGACACAAGTTCTGGACCCAGAAACACTAGTGGGTAGAATTTAAAATCAGCCCTATTTTCTTTGACCTTAACTTAGGGAAGAATCTGTTGAAATTACAACAGATGAAACATTATCAGTTTTTATCTCTATACCATACTGTTTTGAATAACCACATTTCCCTTTATAGTTCACGTTTTTAGTTAAGTGTGCATCAGCATTTTAACACTTATTGAGAATATGCCATATTCTAAAATCTTTGTTAAATGAAATTCTTTAAAAAAATCGGTGTCATTGTAAAGAACTCTAGTATATTCTATAAAGTATAATGGCATCTTGGGCTTAGAAACATAGGACACTACAAAATTGACTGCTCCAAAGTAAGGGGTAAAAACTTTTCTTCATTCATGTTGATGTTTGGTAGAAACCTACACAATACTATAAAGCAATTATTCTTCATTTAAAAATAAATACATTAAAAAATTAAAAAAAATAAACAAGCAAACTTTTCTTCGTAGCTAGAGAATATCTTTTGGCTTTAGAGCAGAGTGTCACAAACTTTAGCCAGCATCACCTGCATGACTTGTTAAAACACCTGTTTCTGGGCTATACCTCAGAGCTCTGATTCAGTTCAGATGAGGGACCTGAGAATTTTCATTTCTTACAGATTCTCAGGTAATGCTGATATTGCTGATCTAGGGACCAAACTTTGAGAACCTCTGCTTTGGAGAGAATGTAAGAGAAAACTGAGTATAAGGATATTGCAGTAAGATTGTCTAAATACAGATTCAACTGCATATAATAAATCAGTGGTCTGTGACCTTAAAAAAAGCATGGAAACAGAAGCCCTCCTTTGCCCATAGGAGGTTGCTTTTGATGGAGAGTTCACATATATGTTGGTACTGTATATCTATCAAAAGAACTTGCCTACTTTCCTCAAGATGGTCAACTAAGCATAGTAATTTCATATAAGCTGACAGGTATCAAATGCTGTAAGGTAAAAATTTGTTAAAAGTTATATCAGTTATTTTACTGTCTATTAGATATTATGCGCTTTGGAGACTTTTCAAAGAAAACAAACCATTTAATCAGTGATTTGCTTTCAGTGTCAATGAGGCTGTTCTTTATAGTCACACCGTGCCAGATTACAACAGATCTTAAAGGAAAATTTCTATTGTCTTTGAGATTAAAATAATTTTTATTTGTCTGTATTCAGTTAACCCAATTTAGGTTTATAATGTAGGGAATCCTGACGCATAGCTTCACGCTAATTTCTATGTTTTCATATATTTTTGTGAGAAAGTTTTAGAGCAAGAAAAATTCATAATTAAAATTTAGTTTTTCTGAATGCCTAAGTCATTTGATAAGATCTGTAACACTATTTGCTATATTAAATTTAGGTAGCCATCACTGCCAATTAACAAAAATTACTATAACTTAGAATATTTTATGATTTATAATTGAACTTAAAATGCTGGGATTTATGTAAAACAGATTGATTATTTTGCCATGTGTGTGAGCAAATTGCAAAGGCATCATTTTAAGGATTGTTGAAGGAGAATGCGAGCCCCTCTCATATATGATTCTTGTCACTGGTGGCTTGTTAAGGTACAGATTTCTTGTGTGAGAACAGTGAATGTCAGGGGAATCAGTAGGAACTGTGCTTATGATAGTTGGATACTCACTCCCTTTTGAGAACCAAAAAAAGAGCATAGGAATCCCAGATGTATAATGTAAATCCTGAATTTTGTACTTAAATTATGTCTTTTACTTTTTTGTAAGAACCTAATGCATGGTGAATGCAGAATGGTCTATTACTATAGCATGCACTGTAGTTTGCCTTTGACAAAGTTCTTAGTTTTTTGGAAGTGGAGCACTAAGGTTATTGTTGAATTGAGAAAGTAGGAAACTCTGAAAGGCTCCGAGGAATCATCACTGAATCAACATTTACAGACTCATAGGTTATGGAGATGTATGCCTCTCTGGATTCTTGTGTATTCTCTACATAAACAGTGAGATCCATGGGAGGCTTACCTTCCTATGGCACTGTGCCACGTTTGGTAGGTAGAATCCTTCATTCAAGAAGAATTCCAGAACACCAGCAGGAGCAATTTAAGTGTTTTAAATAGAACTATGTGATGGATACAAAAACAGCCAACAAATGATTCTTTGTTCAGCAGTGGTAGCGGTGTGGTCTCTACTGAGTCGGTTCTTGGTGTGATTTTAATCCTCGCCTTGACCATGTAGCTCCTTGGCTTGGCTCTTTGGTCTTCTGGATTTAGTGGTGTGAAGATCTCATCAAGACCTCAGTTCTACTTTCACTACAGAGGATAATTTTTTTCTTCTGGCTGAAATCCTATTAAGGTCTAAATAAGCTGATTCTCTTCAAGCAGAATCCATACAGAAGGTTTAATATGAAAAAATTCTAACTAGTATTTGTTGTATAAATATACGACAATATATAAAGGTTATATCTTTGCAGAAAGTTCAAAACATGAACATGTGCTATTTTTGCAAAGATATGTGGCCTGAGAAATCTCCCCTATTTGATTTCCTCTATCAAAATGTGTTAACAGAGAAACATTTTTCTATCAACTCTTGTTCCTCATATAAGTGTATGTTTTTAGATCTTTATTATAGTCTCTCTATATAAAATTATTTAAATAAGAATGCTGCTACTGCTGGTGCTAAGTCGCTTCAATCGTGTCTGACTCTGTGCAACCCCATAGAGGGCAACCTACCAGGCTCCCCGGTCCCTGGGATTCTCCAGGCAAGAACACTGGAGTGGGTTGCCATTTCTGTCTCCGGTGCGTGAAAGTGAAAAGTGAAAGTGAAGTCGCTCAGTCATTTCTGACTCTTAGCGACCCATTCAACTCATTCCATAGCTCATCAGGCGCTCTGTCTATCAGATCTAGGCCCTTAAATCTATTTCTCACTTCCACTGTATAATCATAAGGGATTTGATTTAGGTCGTACCTGAATGGTCTATAAAACTGTGAGTTAGTAGAAGTGTACCACATGATAATTGGTTATATATATTCTTTGTGAAAGGATTCCCCCCACAAGCCATCAAGTTAATTAACAATCCATCACCTCAAATATTTCTTCCTTCCTTCCTCTCTGTCTTCCCTTCCCTTCTTTCTCTCTTCCTTCATCCCTCCCTTCCTCCTTTTTCTTTCTTTCTTCCCTTCCTTCTTTCTTTTATAAGAACATTTAAGTTCTATTCTCTTAGCAAATTTACATTATACAAGTGTTATCAGCTATAGCCACCATGTTACACTTTAGCTCCTCAAACTTTATTCACCTTAAAAATTTCATACCCTTTTACCAACCTCTGTTTCTCTCATCCCCCAGCTCCTGGCAGCTACTTTTCTACCCTCTGTTTGTATGAGTTTGGCTCTTTTTTTTTTTTTTTTAGATTGCACATATAATTGATACCATGTGGTATTTCTCTTTCTCTGCCTGACTAACTCCATTTAGCATGATTTCCTCCAGTGACCTGTTCTCTTAAAGAAAGGAGTTATATTACTATTAGGGATAAGAGGAGACAGTGTGTGCTACGGCAAGATGAAGTAGCTCATGCATGAGCCTAAAATAAATCTGAGGGTTAAAACATTAAGGGGAAAATGAGATATATATGAGGCCTGAAGGAGAAAAGTGAGAGCCTATGGGACCCTGTGAACCATGTTGAGGATTTTGTTTTAAGCTGTTTATCCTAAGCCCAGTGTGAGGTGGAGATGGGAGATAACATGAGACTTAGGTTTTGAAAAGGTCAACTGGTGCAGTTCAGAGAACAACTGGGAGGGAGACAGGACAGATGCAGAGCAAACTGTTTGGAGATGATTGCAGAGGTCGACTCTAGCCGATAGGCAATGTTCGCTTAGAGTGGAGTGCTTGCTGGTGCTCTGGGTGATGGAGAACGGGAACTGCTTTAAAGGAGATATAGGACCTCGTTCATCACTTGGTCATGGTGGTATAAAGTAGGTGAGGAAGAGGACGGTGACAGTGATGACTTTTGGATTTCTCGTCTATCAGCCACTATGGGTGGTGATGCAGTCCCTCGATATAGAGGACGCTGGATAAGGACAAGGTTTTGTTTTTGTCGTCAGGGGTGGGGTGGGTAAAGAACATAAGTTTTAGGTGCTAGTGAGACATCCAAGAGGAGATTTTAATGGGAAGCTTGAGCTGCAAGTCTGGAGTTCAGAGAATTCTGGAATGAAATGAAGACATTTATGGGTCATCTGACAGATGTAGTTATTGAAGCAGTGGACTTCAATGAGACTGCCAAAGCAGTGAAGCCAGGGAGAGGTGGAGGAGGGTTTAGGTTTTAAAGAAATTTTTCATATTGAAGAAAACTTGGGACATATGGCCCAAAACTGTAAAAATGTTAGAGTAATTGTCTTGAGGATTCTGGGTCCTTAATGTAAAGTGAGTGAAAAATAGTACATTTTGAAGAATTAGAATGAGAACCGTTTAAGACCAGTGTAATGAGCACTTGATTTAAAGTTGGACAGACTTCAATGTAACAGTAATTAAGAGCATCAACTCAGGAGTCAGATAATCTAGAATCGTGAATCCTGCCCCACTGACTAACCTTGTGATTTTGAGCAAGTTCCTTATCATATTTGTGTCTGGGTTTACTTATCTGTAAAACAGGAGTAACTATAGTACATAAATCTCGGGTTATTATGAGGATTGAAGTCTGTAGCACAATTCATGGTACATTGTTGTTGTTATTTTTATTCTTTCTGTTGTTAGCTTCATGGGCATGGGAAGGATATTACTCTATGTGGGAAGCAATGGTTCAGTTGTTATGGATTCATTAGGTCGTAAATTACTTTCCCTCTTTTTATTACATTGATTGATTCTTAGGAATAAAAACATAAGGCACAATCTAATTTTTCATTCACAAGTCAAGCATAGTGTAAAAGAGAGGAGAGCAGGGTAAGGACCACTGAAAGAAACCTGGGAACCACTGAAAACCAATTAAAAAAAAAGAGAGAAGCCAAGTGAAAACCCAAAATATGAAACTATATCAAGGCCTTTTAAACAGATCAGAGATTTGCAACTTATACACCTACTTCAATTCTGATTAAAAAGTGGTTCTTGTATCAATGTGCACACCATGTATTGCATATAATGACAGACATTCTAACAGTCATGAGTTTGTTAGTTGTGCCAGTTTGTAACTCAGACATTTGATAACTGGACCAACTGCAAAGACTTTGGAGATGGCCCATCTTTTCCTTTATTCTAATATGTCAATCACTAGCAGTTAAACAGCTTTGCAGTTTGGAGCTAGGTTCAGTATACTATAGAGAAGGAAATGGCAACCCACTCCAGTTTTCTTGCCTGGAAAATCCCGTAGACAGAGTAGCCTGGCAGGCACCAGTCCATGGGGTCGCAGAGTCGGACAGGACCGAGCACCCGCCACTCATTCCCTCATTCAGTGTGTTACACCTTACATGGATACTGTGGTGTTTTTTCTACTTTATGAAATTGTTTTGAAGAGCTTCTGACCTTCTGTATTCACTGTATTTTGTGCTTTAGCAAAAACAGTAGAGGTAACAGGATGGGGACAGTATTCTATTTTGAGGGTAAGTCTCCTCTAATGAACTATTAAATATTTGCTTTATTTTGGGGCTGTGAGTTCCTAACATTCTCTCCTTATTATGTCCCTCACCAATTATTATAGTTTAGCAGTGAAAGAATAGTATTAGAGACAGCCTATCTCTAGCACTAATTATAGGAATCTGAGGTCCACAGAGCCAAGTGTCTTACCCAAAGTCATATTGGTGTCACTTGTCTTCTGATATCTGATTTAATATTCCATGTGATTTGAGTGTCTAGCTATCTATCTTAACAAGTAACATGTGAATTTATTCTTATTGTAAACAATCAAAACAATGCAAAAATATACTTAAAAAGTGCTAATTCCCATTTCCCAGCTACCATGCCCTTCCTCAGAAGTAAGTATTTTTCTGGTTTCTTTCTATGCAGTTAAACTCTCTTTATACTATTGATATATTATAATACTTCATAAGTAATTGCATTTTTATTGGCCCTTAATGGAATTTTTCTAGGTATGTGTGTCTGAAACTCTGAAAAGTACAAGGAAATTTATTGAGAATATTGTATGATTCCTCGCTGCATCATTTGTACAGAGATCAGCCATTTCTTCATTTTGTAGAGAGGAAATTGAGAGCGGAGATAACACTCATGGTTTCAGTGATTTTGTTTATATCCCAAACATTGATTAATTATATAACCATAATTGAAGATGACAATTAGCATCTACATTATGTGTTAATTTTTTAAACTGTCATATTTGGTACAATTCCTCATAATTCTTTTCAAGTGTTATTCTAACCAATATGTTTAAAGAATTTCCTTTCCTTACTGTTGCCTGTGCTGGGTCTTTATGGCTGTGCACCAGCTTTCTCTGGTTGTAGTGAGTAGAGGGTTGTTCTTCATGCAGTGCGCAGGCTCCTGGCTGTGGCGGCTGCTCTTGTTGCAGAGCACGGGTTCTAGCTGCATGTATTTCAGTAGTTGCGGCTTGCAGGCTTAGTTGCCCTGCCGCGTGAGGAATCTTCATGGACCAGGGATTGAACCCATATCCCCTGCATTGGTAGTCAGATGCTTAACCACTGGACCGCCAGGGAAGTCCTCTAACTAATATCTTAAGTATTCATTTATTTTCTTATTTGGGGAAATTTGCAGCACCAAATAATGCAAGACGCCTGGGTTTAGTCCCTGGGTTGGGATGATCCCCTGGAGAAGGGAATGGCAACTCACTTCAGTGTTCTTGCCTGGAGAATCCCATGGACAGAGGAACCTGGCGGGCTACAGTCCAGGGGGCCACAAAGAGTTGGATATGACTGAGTGACTAACACACACACACACACACACACACACACATACAAGCAGTGCCCAATAATTGACTGCACATATAAAATACTACAAATTTATATGTAAATATATTACACCATTGGGGCTTCCCAGGTGGTGCTGGCAGTAGAGAACCTGCTTGCCAATGCAGGTAGATGTAAGAGACATGGATTTGATCTTTGGGTCTGGAAGATCTCCTGGAGAAGGGCATGGCAACCCACTCCAGTGTTCTTGCCTGGAGAATCCCATGGACAGAGGAGCCTGGTGGACTACAGTCCATAGGGTCACAAAGAGTCAGACGCGACTGAAACGACTTAGTACTGGAACATACTACAGCGTTAACTATAACTTCACTACTTATGTGTTATAACTGAAATCTTCGGATTGTTTCTACTTTTATGTCCACTCTTGAATCCTTGAAATCAAATACATGTTTTTAAGATATTAAAATTTCCCATGACCACTTTTGACATTGCACGGGTAGGCATTATAGTGAAGTGGATGAGAATACGAATTCTGAAGCGAGATTATCAAACTCTTCTACTTTCTACTCATGTAACCATGCTTCAGTGTCTCCCTCTCGAAAGTGAAAGTGAAAGTGAAGTCGCTCAGTCATGTCTGACTCTTTGCGACCCCATGGACTGTAGCCTACCAGGTTCCTTTGTCTATGGGATTTTCCAGGCAAGAATACTGGACTGGGTTGCCATTTCCTTCAGCAAGAGATCTTCCCAACCCAGGGACTGAACCCGTGTCTCCCGTGTTGTAGGCAGACGCTTTACCGTCTGAGTCACCAGGGAAGTCTTCCTCTCTAAAAGGGGCATAATAACAATAGTACTTCCCTCATAGAAGTTGTTGTGAGAATTAAACTAGTTAATTCATGTATAGCACTTAGAATGAGGCCTGGCATAAGAACTCAGTGACTGTTGCTGCTGCTGCTGCTAAGTCGCGTCAAGTCGTGTCCAACTCCGCTAGATTTAGTGACAGTGCATTTGTGTAATAACAGCCGCTTGGCATACTCACTGCTGCCTGTTCTTAGCAAAGTGAAGACTGTAACAAAATCAGTTCATTGACACAGATTAAGAGATTGCTACTAGCAGTGAAATCTGCAGTTCACATGACTGGCTTTTTCCACATGCTCTTCAGAACACTGCCATTTGGCTGCATAGTTATTCTAAGCACAGATGCAGTAGTAATTTACTTGGTTAAGTAGTTGAATGATCAGGTCTTTTAGCATATAAACGTTGATTACCTAGAGACCCTTGCAGCTTCATACTAATGGATTAAAGAATGAGAATTCTCAATTTAGATATTCTGGATAGTGAACACTGAAGTACAAATAGCAAAATGTGGTTATAAGGAAATGTCATTATTTTTGAAAATCACTTTCAGGGGCAAATTCCACATGTCACAAATTCTAAATAGAATACCATAAACCTTATAAGGATGGTTTACATTTTGCTTATAGTACAATAATAAAAAATATTTTTGAAGATATCTAAATTATAGTGCTAGTACACTTTAGTTAGAACAAGGTATCAATGTTGCTAAAGTCCCAGGTTGAAGAGAAAGTTTAAATTCTTTAAAAATCATCCAGAGTGTTTGATTGATATGGAATGGTTTTCTTTAAAGTTCCGTACTACATTTATTATTTGGGCAGATAGCCCTTTTCAGGATTAATTGGTGGTACTTTTAAGGGCCGTTTTAGTCCTCTACTACTCATATTTTTGTATCTAACGTTGTAGTATCATTTTAAATGATGTTTCAAACATGTATTTAAATTAATAAACTAAAATTTAATTTTAATAATGTAAAAAATATTCAACTAGTAATATTAGGCTGCTTATGAAGGAATATACGAAAAACCACTGAAATGTCAGCCTAAACGTTAGAATATTAGAAGTATTCCTCTTAAAGTCTGAAACAAATAAAAAGACTCTTGTTTGTGATACTATTCAACATTGCATTCAAGCCCTAGCCAATGCCGTGAAATAAGAAGAATATGAATGAGAAGAAAAGACAATATGGTTTCATATAAGATTTAATTATTTAGATAATCCAAAACTAATCAGTTATTAAAATATTACTTTCCTTCACTAATTTATTAAGAGCTTACTACCTGCATAATTCTATCCCATGCTTCACAAAGTTGTCCTTTGTGAAAATACTATGATTTTCAGCAGTATAAAAGTTGAAACTTTTTAATTCTTTACAAAAGTTAAATATTAAAGAAGCAAATTTCATATCTAAAAATGATAGATTAGGACTTTAAGGGCTTCTGGTGGCTCAGTGGTAAAGAATCCACCTGCCAATGCGGGAGACGTGGGTTCCATCCCTGGACTGGGAAGATCCCTTAGGGAAGGACGTAGCCTGAACAGAAGGGCCTGGAGGGTTAAGTCCATGGAATTGCAGAGTTGGACATGACTGAGCATACATGCACAGAAGACTTTGAAGATCTTAAATGAAATTAGATTTGAGAAGTACAAGCAAGAGAGTTCCAGAAAAACTTATACTTCTGCTTTATTGACTATGCCAAAGCCTTTGACTGTGTGGATCACAACAAAATGTGGAAAATTCTTGAACAGGTGGGAGTACCAGACCACTTTACCTGGCTCCTGAGAAATCTTTATTCAGGTCAAGAAGCAATAGTTAGAACCAGACATGGAACAACAGACTGGTTCCAAATCGGGAAAGGGATACGTCAGGGCTGTATATTGTCACCCTGCTTATTTAACTTATATGCAGAGTACATCATACAAAATGCCGGGATGGATGAAGCACAAGCTGGAATCAAGATTGCTGGGAGAAATGTTAATAACCTCAGATACGCAGATGACACCACCCTTATGGAAGAAAGTGAAGAACTAAAGAGCCTCTTGATGAAAGTGAAAGAGGAGAGTGAAAAAGTTGGCTTAAAGCACAACATTTAAAAAACAAAGATCATGATATCCAGTCCCATCACTTCATGGGAAATAGATGGGTAAACAATGGAAACAGTGACAGACTTTATTCCTTGGGGCTCCAAAATCACTGCAGATGGTGACTGCAGCCCTGAAATTAAAAGATGCTAGCTCCTTGGAAGAAAAGCTATGATGAACCTAGACAGTATCTTAAAAAGCAGAGATGTTACTTTGCCAACAAAGGTCCATCTAGTCAAAGCTATAGTTTTTCCAGTAGTCATATATGGATGTGAGAGTTGGACTATAAAGAGAGCTGAGCCCTGAAGAATTGATGCTTTTGAACTGTGGTGTTGGAGAAGACTCTTGAGAGTCCCTTGGAGTGCAAGGAGATCCAACCAGTCCATCCTAAAGGAAATCAGCCCTGAATATTCATTGGAAGGACTGATGCTGAAGCTGAAACTCCAAAACTTTGGCCACCTGATGCAAAGAACTCACTCATTGGGAAAGACCCTGGTGCTGGGAAAGATTGAAGGCGGGAGGAGAAGCGGATGGCAGAGGATGAGATGGTTGGATGGCATCACTGATTCGATGGACATGAGTTTGCGTAAGCTCAGAGAATTGGTGATGGACAGGGAAGCCTGGTGTGCTGCAGTCCACGGGATCATAATGAGTTGGACGTGACTGAGCGACTGAACTAAACTGAATAAGTTAAAGCTTTATTATAGTGTGCTTATATAACTCACTTCAACCATATTTTCTGTTCTTTTCAAATCATTGGTAAATTTAAAAAATGATTTTAAAATGTCACAAAACCTTATCATTGTGAAAGTATATATATTTTCATTTATAACCAGCAGTCCTTTAAAATTTTGGGTTTTCAGAAATTGAAACACATGAGAACCAAAAATGTCATCAAAAGATATTTATTATTTTTCCAGCTGTACTAGGGGTTGTCACACATGCAGTCTGAGCCTACTTGGTAAAATATTTTAAAATCTAACCATTTAACCATGTTGACTTAAAAACTCCCACATAGCAGAAAATGTAAGCAGTAGACAGAAATTTGACATTAAAATGTAAAACAAAGGTGTATCGTTTCAGGAGAGCAAGATAAAGACTTTACTAGGTGACCACAGACACGGTTCCATTCAGTTCAGTCGCTCAGTCGTGTCCGACTCTTTGTGATCCCATGGATTGCAGCAAGCCAGGCCTCCGTGTCCATCACCAACTCCCAGAGCTTACTCAAACTCATATCCATCAAGTCGGTGATGCCATCCAACCATCTCATCCTCTGTCATCCCCTTCTCCTCCCACCTTCAATCTTTCCCAGCAACAGGGTCTTTCCCCATGAGTCAGTTCACATGAGATGGCCAAAGTATTGGAGTTTCAGCTTCAGCATCAGTCCTTCCAACGAATATTCAGGACTGATCTCCTTTAGGATGGACTGACTGGATCTCCTTGCAGTCCAAGGGACTCTCAAGAGTCTTCTCCAACACCACAGTTCAAAAGCATCAATTCTTCTGTGCTCAGCTTTCTTTATAGTACAACTCTCACATTCATACATGACTACTGGAAAACTATAGCTTTGACCAGATGGACCTTTGTTGGCAAAGTAACATTTCTGCTTTTTAATATGCTGTCTAGTTTGGTTACAAATTTTCTTCCAAGGAGCAAGTGTCTTTTAATGTCATGGCTGCAGTCACCGTCTGCAGTGATTTTGGAGGGCCCCCCCCCAAATAAAGTCTGTCCCTGTTTCCACTGTTTCCCCATCTATTTGCCATGGCGTGATGAGACCAGATGTCATGATCTTGGTTTTCTGAATGTTGAGCTTTAAGCCAACTTTTTCACTCTTCTCTTTCACTTTCCTCAAGAGGCTCTTTAGTTCTTCTTTGCTTTCTGCCATAAGGGTGGTGTCATCTGCATATCTCAGGTTATTGATATTTCTCCCAGCAGTCTTGATTCCAGCTTTTGCTTCATCCAGCCCAATGTTTCTCATGATGTATTCTGCATATAAGTTAAATAAGCATGGTGACTGTATATAGCCTTGACATACTCTTTTCCCTGTTTGTAACCAGTCTGTTATTCCATTTCCAGTTCTAACTGTTGCTTCTTGACCTGCATACAGATTTCTCAGGAGGTAGGTAAGGTGGTCTGGTATTCCTATATCTTTAAGAATTTTCCACATTTTGTTGTGATCCACACAATCAAAGGCTTTGGCATAGTTAATAAAGCAGAAGTAGATCTTTTCCAGGAACTCTCTTGTCTTTTCGAAGATCCATTGGATGTTTGCAATTGGATATCTGGTTCCTCTGCCTTTTCTAAATCCAGCTTGAACATCTGGAAGTTCACGTTCACATACTTTTGAAGCCTGGCTTGGCGAATTTTGAATATTACTTTACTAGCATGTGAAATGAGTGTACTTGTGCGGTACTTTTGAACATTCTTTGGCATTTCTTTTCTTTAGTATTGGAATGAAAAGAAACTGACTTTTTCCAGTCCTGTGGCCACTGCTGAGTTTCCAAATTTATTGGCATGTTGAGTGCAGCACTTTCACTGTATCATCTTTCAGGATTTGAAATAGCTCAACTGGAATTCCATCACCTCCACTAGCTTTGTTCACAGTGATGCTTCCTAAGCCCCACTTGACTTCATATTCCAGGATGTCTGGCTGTAGGTTAGTGATCATACCATGGTGATTATCTGGGTTGTCTAGATATTTTTTGCATAGTTTTTCTGTGTATTCTTGCCACTTCTTCTTAATATCTTCTGCTTCTATTAGGTCCATACCATTTTCATTCTTTATTGAGCCCATCTTTGCATGAAATATTCCTTGGTATCTATAATTTTCTTTAAGAGATCACTAGTCTTGCATTTCTCATTTCCACTATATAATTGTATGGGATTTGATTTAGGTCATACCTGAATGGTCTAGTGGTTTCCCTGCTTTCTTCAATTTAAGTCTGAATCTGGCAATAAGGAGTTCATGATCTGAGCCACAGTGAACTCCTGGTCTTGTTTTTGCTGACTGTTTAGAGGTTCTCCATCTTTGACTGCAAAGAATATAATCAATCTGATTTCAGTATTGACCATCTGGTGATGTCCATGTGTAGCGTCTTCTCTTGTGTTGTTGGAAGAGGGTGTTTGCTATGACCAGTGCGTTCTCTTGGCAAAACTCTATTAGCCTTTGCCCTGTTTCATTCTGTACTCCAAGGCCAAACTTGCCTGTTATTCCAGGTATTTCTTGACTTCCTACTTTTGTCTTCCAGTCCCCTATAATGAAAAGGACATCTTTTTTGGGTGTTAGTCCTAGAAGGTCTTGTAGGTCTTCATAGAACCATTCAAATTCAGCTTCTTTAGCATTACTGGTCAGGGCATAGACTTGGAACACTGTGATATTGAACGGTTTGCCTTGGAAATGAACAGAGATCATTCTGTCATTTTTGAGACTGCATCCAAGTACTGCATTTTGGACTCTTCTGTTGACTATGATGGCTACTCCATTTCTCCTAAAGGATTCCTGCCCACTTTAGTAGATATAATGGCCACCTGAGTTAAATTCCCTCATTCCAGTCCATTTTAGTTCACTGATTCCTAAAATGTCTATGTTCATTCTTGCCGTCTCCTGTTTGACCATTTCCAATTTGCCTTGATTCATGGACCTAACATTCTAGGTTCCTATGCAATATTGCTTGTTACAGCACTCCTTACAGCGTCTGACTTTACTTCCATCATAGTCCCATCCAATACTGGGTGTTGTTTTTGCTTTGGCTCCATCCCTTCATTCTTTCTGGAGTTATTTCTCCACTGATGTCCAGTAGCTTATTGGGCACCTCCTGACCTGGGAAGTTCAGCTTCCAGTATACAGTCTTTCTGCCTTTTCACACTGTTCATGGAGTTCTGGAGGCAAGAGTACTGAAGTGGTTGCCATTCCCTTCTCCAGTGGACCATGTTTTGTCAGAGCTCTCCACCATGACCCGTCCGTCTTGGGTGGCCCTACACAGCATGGCTCATAGTTTCATTGAGTTAGACAAGGCTGTGGTCTGTGTGATCTGATTGGCTGGTTGTCCGTGACTGTGGTTTTCAGTCTGTCTGCCCTCTGATGGAGAAGGATAAGAGGCCTATGGCAGCTTCCTGATGGGGGAGACTGACTGAGGGGGAACGTGGGTGTTGCCACCGGCACAAGAACCTGGCAAATTTTACATTACTTCTGAGTGAGAGATAGAAGGCAATGAAAGATGTTTAATTAACCCCGGAAAACTGCACGCAGGGCTGTAGACTCCATGAGAGACGCTGTAGTCTTTTGGCTACGAACCCCTACTCTGTGACTTGCTATTTGTATGACCTTGGGCTTGTTACTGAAACTCTCATTGACTCCATATTCTCGACTTTAAAATAGGGATAATTGTATTTACTGCACAGGGTAAGTATGAAGATGAAGTGGGTTAGTACATGTAAAGTGCTTAGAACAAGTACCTGGTACACAATAAATGCAATGTTCTGCTGTTGTTTGTATACTCACCAGTCATGTCCAACTCTTTGCCACCCTGTGGACTGAGTCCACCAGCCTCCTTTCTGTCCATGGGATTTCCCAGACAAGAATATTGGAGTGGGTTGCGATTTCCTTTTCAGGCGATTGTCCCAATCCAGGGATCGAACCCATGTCTCCTGCTTGGCTGGCTGATTCTTTACCACTGAGCCACCTGGGAAGCCCAAATGCAATTTATATGTTAGCTATTATCCTAATTATTAGATATACTGGTATTACCTGCTTAGGTTATTGAGTGAGAGATAAATGGTATGGAGATCAGTTTAGGACAATATCTGTTATTTGGTTGATTGTCCATTCTAGCTATGAGGTCATTATATTATCTGGAGAGAAGCAGAGGAAAGATTTGACAAAAATTTTATCTTTAGTGATTAATAATATATAACTTTTCCTTGATATAATGTAGGTTTAGAGCAAAGGGCATGAAGTTGAAAGATGAGAAAAGGAACTTGCTGCAAACAGCAAGAAAGAAAAAAGACTATATTCATTGAACACATACCATATGCCAAGCATTGCTGTTGCTGCTGGCAGTGCAAGAAAAAGAATCTGTTTTATCAACTTCTTCATAGTTAAAACAACCAAACTGGAAAGTATCACCTTTCTCTTGTATCTTTTTTAAAATTTATTTTTAATTGGAGGATAATTGCTTTACAATATTGTGCCTTGTGTTATCTTTATCTAGTAATTAATTTTCTCTGTTCCGTTATTTCAACATAACTTACACTTTAAACTGCGGTATTTAACAAATTTTCTTAAATATGATTTTATAGTGGAAAAAGCTGTTCTTTTTATCTTGTTACACATGAAAAACACATTTTGAAGGCCAAAGATAAGAAAATCACTTGCTTAGAAAAATCCTATTTTTTCTTTTTCAGCTGTTAAACTAATCTACCCTCTCTACATTTTCTTGGTATATTTCAAGTCCCACCCTCTTAATATATTACTTCATGTAAAGAGCAAGCTATTTTGGCAAAACTATTTCATGACTAATATTTGTCATCATCTTTCAGTTTCCTGAGGAAATTATTAAAGCAGTATACATTTTCCTGAACCATTTTGCCAATTTTTTGTCACCTTCTGATTTTGTAACCAGAAACTGTTTCAGCTCAAGTTAAAGGATGCTGTGAGTGACCTCACACAGTACAGGCTTTCTCAACTAGTGTAGTTTATAACACCAGGAAGGAAAAGCACTGTCCACTGACAAATCAGATTCTAGTTTTAGACCTGTAAAGGTGCTTAGGTCTAAAACAACCTGATTCTGTACTTACATGATTTAGTAAATATTCACTTGCCACAGCCAAAAGAACGATAAGAATTCTGTTCAATGGCAATGATGATGACTTACGAACAGAAACTAGCAGTAATCCTTTTGCAATTAGATCTGTTAAGACATCATCATTTGGAAACATAATAATTATTATCTCAAAGACCATGAGAAGTGTGGGAGGGCATGCTTCAGAAACACATCTAAAAGCTGGTTGGTTGCTGCTGTGTACTGTTTGAAGCCACCAATCAGGAAGGACTATCAGAATGTTTTTGTTCAAAATCTGATTTTTAATGGCAGAATAAAGAATGGATTGGACTTCCCTGGTGGCTCAGAAGGAAAGAATCTGCTTGCAATGCAGGAGACACAGATTCTATCCCTGGGTCAGGAAGATCCCCTGGAGGAGAGCATGGAAACCCACTCCAGTATTCTTGCCTAGAGAACTGCATCAATAGAGGAACCTGGTGGGCTATGGTTCATGGAGTTGCAAAGACATGACTGAATGACTAACACTTTCACTTTCAAGGAATCAATGGGGCATGTTTATATCCGCATATGAGTGAACTTGAAGGGTACATCTTCCCTCAAAATGATTTGGATAAAAATTTTAGCTTTTCTATTTTGAGATCAAGAATTCCGTGCACCCAAACTTTTTAAGCAGATCAAACACAGTTTTTGAAGAGAAGGGTTGCTGTTCGTACCTCTAAGTTGCAGTAAGGCAGCCTCTGACCCAAGAAGGATATGTCACACTCATAGCTTTCAGGAATAGCATGTATCAGCCTTGTCACCTCAGATGCTAATTAGAGTTTATTTCCCTGGAAAAGAACTTGCTCTCCATTCAGTGACAGTTCTTGCCTTGACATTTTTGTACCTGAGACCACTCTCCCAAGGAATAAATCGCCTCAGGAAAGCTTAAACAACCAGCTTCTGTGTCTTCTCTGTCTCTTGTATGAAATCAAGATTGTAGAGAACAGTCAGCAAGCTTCCTTTTTCCTAAAACATGGCAACTCCCACCATGTTTCACATTTCCCTTATTTCTATGGCTGCAAAAATTCAAGTGTTCAATGATCACACCCAGCTCATTCTCGGCCCTGCTCATCCCCACTAGATTTCTGCAACTAGTTTGTTGATTGAAGGCCTTTATAGCCCTATCTTAACTATAGGTATATATGTTAACTCTATGTGTATATGTAACCTAAAATCCTTTGTGAATATGAATATATTTCAAATCATAAATAACACTCCAAGGGACACCAAGTCTGAGTACATGACTGAATGGTTTCACATGTTGTCTATATGAGTTTCTGAATCATCACATTATTCATTCTTTGAGGTTCTATCTTTGGCAAGTTGTGAACTACCTGTGTAAAGCAGCTGTTAAATATTGAGTGTATCATGTGGGGCTGGTTATTTTAATGGATCTATTTTCTTTCTCGGTCTCAACACTGCCTGGAAGCACTGTCCTCTCTAACTCCATGGCAGCTTTCAAGAGACCTCAGATAAGGGTAAATCAACACAGATAAAACCCCATACTTAGTAAGGGAAGAGTTCTGTGTTAAGGCTTTTATTGCCCTGCTGCTGCTGCTAAGTCGCTTCAGTCATATCCGACTCTAGGCAACCCCATAGACAGCAGCCCCTCAGGCTCCCCCGTCCCTGGGATTCTCCAGGTAAGAACACTGGAGTGGGTTGCCATTGCCTTCTCCAATGCATGAAAGTGAAAAGTCAAAGTGAAGTCGCTCAGTCGTGTCCGACTGTTGGCAACCCCATGGACTGCAGCCCACCAGGCTCCTCCGTCCATGGGATTTTCCAGGCAAGAGTACTGGAGTGGGGTGCCTGCTACTCTGTTATTCAAATATTACCGAACCTGTTTATATTGTGGAGTTTTGTTCTCATTTCCATTGGTATAATATGTCTAATATGATACAAAATGAGATGTTATTTATATCACACAAAATGAGATGTTATGAGATGTTATTTATATTTATATAAATTGTTACTTATGTAACATTTTATATAAAATTGTTAACATTGGACAAGAGGTAAGAATTGCAGTGTAAGTCTGGCCACTATTGAGTGGCTAAGAAAACTTATAGCAAATATTTTAGAAACAAAGAAAAGGAAACTTTTACTTGGGAAAATTAAGAAAAAAATGTTTGAAACCCAGTGGGGTTGGGTGTCTGCATGTTCTCAACTATATGGTTTAATTTTTATATTAGCTTGCAAAGTACTTTAATTATTAAGTGGCAAAAAGTGACTAACATTACTGAGGGAAGCAATGATGTTATTTGCATTAAATATTTAAACTTTTTGGATACGTGTCTCAGGTGATAAAGAAATGCTATTTGATTGCATTCTATATTTATTAACAAAGCTAAGTTTCGTAGTTGCAGCTGTTGACAGGATTATAAGAAATATGGCTTTACATTTGTTGCTCTAAATGAATCATATATTGTTCTGATGTTAGGTGTATTTTTAAAGACTTAGAGCAGCATTTATTTTCTCAAAGGCAGCTGAGGAGAAATAAGAAAACTATATAGTAACTGTTAATTTAATATTTTTGTATAATGTGCAAGAGAAGTACTTATTCCACCCATTATACTTATTTTGAGTATTTTAATCTGGTGAGTCAATATTCTTTGATCCTTATTAGATTTAATCAGCCTCAAAATAATAAAACAATAACCCATTCAGTTAGTACTATAGCTTAATTTGGGGCTTTCCTGGTGGCTCAGAAGGTAAAGAATCTGCCTGCAGTGTGGAGACCGAGGTTTGGTCCCTGCTGGGAGAATACGCTGAAGGAGGGAATGGCTACCCACTTCACTTTCCTTGACTGGAGAATTCCATGGACACAGGAACCTGGCCGGCTATAGTCCATAGGGTTGCAAAGAGCTGGACATGACTAAGACTAATGCTTTAACTTTTCACAGCTTAATCCAGGGCTTCCCAGGTGGCACTAGGGGTAAATAACCCCCTCTGCCAATGAAAGAGAAGTAAGATACATGGATTCGATCCCTGGGTCAGGAAAGTCCCCTGAAGAAGAACATGGCAACAACCCGCTCTAGTATTCTTGCCTTGAGAAACCCTTCAGAGGAGCCTGGTTGAGCTACAGTCCATAGTGTTCTAGGGTTGCAAAGAGTTGGATGCCACTGAAGCAACTTAGCATGCATGCATAGCTTAATTCAAAATAACTATTTCAGTTTCAGGGGTTTTACCCTGCTGAAGGAAAATAAAAGCACCCTCCAGTGGTTGTTATTGGCTTAATTTTCTCAGTGTCATGGACCTCTACAATAGTTGATATTTTTGCTTTTGGAGGTGACACATTTCTTCTTGCTTCAAAGGTTTTGGGTTATTATGAAGCTGCCCCCAAATGTACATTTTTTAAAGCACCTGCTACATATACCAAGTAAATTGTATTACAGATTAAAGTTCTGAACCTAATAATCTATGTTATTCAGCAATTTGGACATCTAGAAAAGTGTACTTAAAGCCTATGTATCAGATAATTAATTTCCTCTTAATTTCAGTATTCAAATATTAATTAACTTTATGTTCAATTTTCATCTTTGATGTTTAGGCATTTTTATTACTTCTATAGAGATTAGTTCTACTAAAACATCTGCAAATTTAATTTTAGTTTTTATCATTAAAATCATTTACTACACATGCAACATAAAAGCATTTATATAGATTATTATATAAATTTTATGTGATTATTGAGAAAGCATTTAATCCAGGGGTACATAAATTTGCCATTTCTATCAATAATTTAAATAAAAGTTAGCATTTATATGTGCAAAAACAGTAATGGGAGAAAATCTACCACTGAATACCTTAGTTTGTATTTGCCATTCACACAGAAATATTTTAAATCTTATTGCTTGAAAGAGCAAATTTATTTCCTTACTGAAAATGATCCACTTGCCTTTTTGTAGTTTAACCTCATTCTTAAAAGTCTAATTATATTTTTATTTTTTCAGTTTTATTGAAAAAATGTTTCAGTTTTATTGATCACATAAGCTCAAGGTGTATAGTGTGATGGTTTGATTTACATGTCTTTTGAATAGTTAACACATAGTTTCAGCTGACATCCACCTTTTCATATAGACATGATAAAATGAATAAGAAAGAAAATAAAATTTTTCTCCTCGTGATGAGAACTCATAGGATTTACTCTCTTAACAGCTTCCTGTATACCATACAGTAGTATTAGCTATAGTCATCTTGTTGTAGATTGCATCCCTATTACTATTTCTATTTCTGTGATATACTTTGTAATACTCCCGATTTCCTGGAATATGCTTTATTTTAAACTAATGGCAACATAAGCTTTATTTTAGTATAGGTGTCTATATCAACTAGGATGCCTTCAATTGCAAACAAGAAAAAACTTGCCTCATATTTGGGTAAATAAAAAAGGGACTTTTTTAGTTTTCATGAGTACACTGTTCAAATGCAGCCATGCCATGCCTGCTCCTCAGTCATGTTCAACTCTTTGTGGTCCTGTTGACTGTAGCCCGCCAGGCTCCTCTGTCCATGGTAATTTCCCAGGCAAGAATACTGGAGTGGGGTGCCATTTCCTACTCCAGGGATCTTCCTGATCCAGGAATCAAACCAGCATCTCTTGAACCTCCTGTATTGGCGGGCAGATTCTTTACCCCTGTGCCACCTGGGAAGCCCACAGTGTTGAAACAGATAAATGTTAAACTCCACTACTAGATTACTTTTGTTGTTTCCCCCTGCCTCCGCCTGCCAGGTATTCATAGCCAAGAGCTCAGATGCACTCTTTCTCTTTGCTGTGATTTCTACAGCTTTATTCTAGACTGGATTTCCTTGTGGACCTAAGATTAGAGCCAGGGATTTTCTTGCTCAGGGTTAAAATAAGGGAACTCTGCCCCAGCTTTCCATAAGAGAATCCTGAGTCTGACTGATTGGGCCATCTTAACTCCCTTGCCCAAACTTGACACTACTTATATGTAAGAGAATGAAGTGTGTTGATTGTCTTAAGTCATCTGATACTCTTCCTGGAGCTAGACGATGAGGAGAGAAGTTCAATTTTGTTGGAATTATGTGAACTGTGTCAGGAAAGACACAGATATCTAGAGTATCTCTTAGATATTCTAAGAGGAAACCAGAATGCTTTTTAAAAAAGTGGAAGATTTCAACCATAGCATCCATTAAAACTGTATTTAAATCAACTGAAAAAAAAAAGTGGAAGGATCCTGGGTAGGCATCAACAAATACCTACTGCCATATCTGGGCATTCCATTAAAAAAAATTCCTTTGCTTTCTTCAGTTTTAAAATTTCATTTATTTTCTTTTAAAATGCATTTGCTTCCTCTGGTTATTTAAAAATTCACTTGACGTCTCAATTTTTGTTTGCAAATTCAAGAACATAAACTGTATAATTATTCGGTAATGGCTTAACAATGTAATGAGGTATCTATTTACCTTTGTAAAGTAAAACACAGAGATAAATGTTTTCAGTATTTTGGAGTTCTGTGAGAATGAATAGAACATCAGCAGCCACCTTAGCTCCTCTGTAGAATGAACTGGTGCTATGTCACCTGTTAAATTTAAATTTTAAACGAGAAAGGAGAAAAGCACAAATCTAAGCTCTTGATAATTGTCAGGAACTGAGGGTAAACTGTTAGTCAGAAGCTGTTTATTAGATGCTTACTGTGTACTCAGCAGAGTTATTGCTGTGGAAGATTCTGAACAAGTGTGAGGCAGGAAGCTGCTTTAAAAAGTACATAGGCTATCCGCAAAGTCCAGACAAGCACACAAGAAAAGGTGAATAACAGAAGATGGTAGACAATTTGGTATAACTTGTATGGAACAGGCTATATTCCAGAGGGGCTTCCCTGATAGCTTAGATGGTAAAGAATTCCTCTATAATGCAAGAGACCTGAGTTCGATTCCTGGGTTGGGAAGACCCCCTGGAGAAGGGAATGCCTCCCCATTCCAGTATTCTTGCCTGGAGAGTCCCATGGACAGAGGAGCCTGGTGGGCTACAGCCCATGAGGTCACAACGAGTCAGACACAACTGAGCGACTAACACAACCACATAGAAAGGAAGGCTGCTGCTGCCGCCGAGTCGCTTCAGTCGTGTCCAACTCTGTGCGACCCCACAGACTTCACCCACCAGGCTCCGCCGTCCCTGGGATTCTCCAGGCAAGAACACTGGAGTGGGTTGCCATTTCCTTCTCCAATGCATGAAAGTGAAAAGTGAAAGTGAAGTCGCTCAGTCGTGTCCAACTGTTAGAGACCCCATGGACTGCGGCCCACCAGGCTCCTCCGTCCATGGGATTTTCCAGGCAAGAGTACTGGAGTGGGGTGCCATCGCCTTCTCCGAGAGAGGAAGGTTGAAATTGACTAAATTCTGTTAATGAAAAATTCTCAGAGGAATGAGCCCAGCATTGAGAAGGAGCTAAGGCCTGGAGAATCCCAGGGACGGGGGAGCCTGGTGGGCTGCCGTCTATGGGGTCGCACAGAGTTGGGTGTGACTGAAGCGACGTAGAAGCAGCAGCAGCAAGGTCTGCAGAGTGGAAATTGAAGCAGAAGACTTTCCACATGGGAAGATTAATTACAACAATGGCGGAAGGTACAGTTGAGCTTGGTGAGTGTAGAAACGCTGATGAGAGGCTAGTCTGTAATGCCACTCTATTACGCATTGAAGGTTTGTTCTTAATATGACGGTGGTCTTTGACTATGGTCAGTAAAATGGCAGTCAGTGCAGCAAAGTGCTGAAAATAGTTTTAACGAAATTGGTTCAGGTTGATGTATGAGGTGCACTGGAGTGAGTATCTTGAAATATGTAAAATAAGTCATATATTTTCTCGGTAATTTATCCCTGAGAAGGCGACAAGAGTGATTGTAGGAATACAGTATTTTCAGTTGTGTTTCTGATTACTGGCAAAATCCAGACATGATAAAATACTGTCATATTTGCTGCTAAAACACACGGCAGATTCGTGTAGTAGGAAGAACATGAGCTCTAGAATGAGTTATGCTGCTGAGTCGCTTCAGTCGTGTCCAGCTCTGTGCGACCCCATGGAGCCTACCAGGCTCCTCTGTCCATGGAATTTTCCAGGCAAGAGTACTGGAGTGGGTTGCCATTGCCTTCTGGGTTCAAATCCCAGCTCCATGTTGTAAGTGGTGTGAAAATTTAGGCACACTTCTTTTTTTTTTTTAAGTTTTTTGATGTGGACTATTTAAAAAGTCTATATTGAATTTGTTACAGTATTGCTTCTGGTTTTTTTTTTTTTTTTTTTTNTTTTTTTTTTTTCTTTTTGGCCATGAGGCATGTAGAATCTTAGCTTCTGAACCAGGGACTGAACCCACAACCCCTGCACTGGAAGGCGAAGCATTATCTACTGGACCACCAGGGAAATCCCTAATCATGCTTCCTAATCCCTGTGAATGTTAATTTCTTTGAGTCATATAGAGATATATGACCTATTTCACTCAGCTGTTAGGGTTAATAGCAAATATAAAGTATGTAGCCTTCTCTCTTGGAGAAGGCAATGGCACCCCACTCCAGTACTCTTGCCTGGAAAATCCCATGGACGGAGGAGCCTGGTAGGCTGCAGTCCATGAGGTCACTAACAGTCGGATACGACTGAGCGACTTCACTTTTTTCACTTTCATGCATTGGAGAAGGAAATGGCAACCCACTCCAATGTTCTTGCCTGGAGAATCCCAGGGACGGGGGAGCCTGCTGGGTGAGGTCTGTGGGGTCGCACAGAGTCGGACATGACTGAAGCGACTTAGCAGCAGCAGCCTTCTTGAACTCTCCTCATGACCCCTACCCTAAATTTCTTAGTCACTGGAAATAAAGACTGGAAGAATTCTTATGCCTAAGAGTGCACTTGGACATTCTTCATCAAGCAAGTCACAGCATTTCTAATGCTGTCGCCTCTCGTGAAGAGTCTAAGAGAAGGCTCGTTGTCCGATTACCAGAGAAAAGTCTGTTCTCTGAGGCAATGGAATTCTGGTTGAAGGGGACAGCTGAGGGGAGAGGAGCGAGTGCTGCATTTGGAGTCATTCAGGCTTCAGACCCTGATCATACCACTTGTGGTGTGCCCTTGGGTAAACGACTGTGAAGTATAATCTCCTTTTTTATAATATTTATTTATTTGGCAGCATGTGGTATCTGTGTTGCGTCATGTAGGATCTTTTGTCACAGCACCCAGACTCTCTAGTTGTGCTGCTCAGGCTTAGTGGCTCCAAAGTGTGTGGGATCTTAGTTCCCTGGCTCGGGATCAAACCCGTGACCCCTTCAGTGCCAGGCAGATCCTTAACCACTTGACCAGCAAGGAAGCCCCAGCCATCGCCTTAAATGACGTTAATAACATAGGGTGGGGATGAAACACGATGACGTAGCAAACACTTCAAAGTTTAACCTTCCTAGAAAAATTTAGTTTTGATCATTTTAGTATCATGTAATAGTTTAGCTATAATCCTTTAAAGAGACCTTTGGAGAAAAATGGTTATAATAACAGATAATATCCTAACCCTTGTAAGCAACTGTCATGTTTCGATTATCTGAGAAAATTCATATGACATTTTAATTAATAAAATGCCTTCTTAACTACTAAGCAAGTGTATAATCGTATCTTTGGTTCTTTTGCCCTAAGCACACCCCCGAAGTACACAAAGTAGCCTTCATTTTTCTGACTGCAATTAGTCCTCATTGGCTTTTTGCATCCTTTGCAGCTGTGCGTTTACGGTATATTTAGGCAAATAATTTGAATCATCCTGACTTTAAAGCTATGTGATAATTTGGGGATGCTTTCTAACCTTATGCCTCACAATGCTAATTCAAAAGAAGAAGATGATACATAGTATTTGAAATAGAAACTAGAGGAGTAATTCCTAACCAGTGCTAACTGGTATATGACAAAGAGCCTCTGAGCACGTCATAGCTGAGGCTGCTGAAGAATTCTGCTCTGTGAAAAAGCTATATCTTGATAGTGACCTTCCTGCAAGAGACAGAAGGTTTCATCGAAAAGGAAATTCTACTTTTGCTGAGTTCAAACCCAGAGTTATTTATGTGCTGTCATGTCTGACTCTTTGCGGCCCCATGGACTGGAGCCCGCCAGGCTCCTCTGTCTTTGGAATTTTCCAAGCAAGAATACAGCAGTGGGTTGTCAGTTCCTTCTCCAGGAGATCTTCCCTACCCAGGGATAGAACCCAGGTCTGCCGACTCTAAAGTCTCCTGCATTGATAGGTGGATTCTTTACCACTAGCGCCACCTGGGAAGCCCAGAACTATTTGTACCCATTACCATTGTCTGCTTTTAGAACTGATTGTATAACTTGATGATGAGTTTTCTAGTAGATATGGAGAGTATATGTAAGGTTTTTATCCACTGGCAAATGACACAGGGAATTAAGGGTATTATAAATATTTAAAGCTGCAGTTTTCAAACTCTCTGAAATACAGATTGCTCCATCTAAGCAAATACATGCAAAGTGCCTACTTAACTCATTTGTTCTTCTTATTGAGAAGACTATATCACTTTTAATTGCAAAATATTAAAGGAAAAGTAACACATGACTATGAAATTATGCTGCTCTGTCTGTGTCCAAACAGTGACAACTCATAAAACTCACTATTCTACTAGGAGGAACCCTGATATACCTCCTGGGAACACAACAGTTTATACATGATTGTCCTGATAGTCTGCAAATAAGGAAGACTTTGTTGAACAGGTTGTAACTCTCTCAACATCAAACAGAGGACCCTTGTTTATTGAATATTTTATTTTCAAATTTTTTAGGTTAGATAGCATTTGAAGAAAATTGTATGATTAGAAAATCTGAAAAAAACAAAACAAAATTAGGGTGAGAGTGGAAAGAGACGTGGTCGGCAAGGTAGGCCACGGCCCCATCATGTATGGCTTTGTTGGACGTTGTGTCAGTTAGTTATTGCTATGTAACAAATTATCCCAAAACGTAGTGGCCTAAAACAGTAATAAACACATGTTATCATTACAGTATATGTGAATCAGGAATTCATTAGTAGCTTAACTGTGAAATGATGGCTCAGAGTCTCATGAGGCTGTAGTGAAGAGGCTGACCAGGGCTTGCCTGAGGCTGGAGGATTCACTCCCAAGATAGCTTTCTATCACATGGTGGACAAGTGGGTGCTAATTGGTGGTGAGAAGTTTCAGTTCTTTCTCTTGTGAGTCTCTGTTAACATGACCCGGCAGCTCATTTCCTTCAGAGCAGACAACCTAAGACCTAGTAATAGGAGAGGGACTTTAAACCATAGCCCCAGGGGTCACACATCTTCAGTTCCTCCATCATCAGTGCATTGGAAACAAAGTACCAAGTTGGCCCACACTTGAGGGAAAGAGAATTAAGCTCCACCTTTCGAAGGGAGGAGTGTCAAAGGATTTGCAGACACATTTTGTTTTATTTTTGTGTATGAATTTAAAATTTTTACTTACAGTTTGATTTTTTAAGATACCGTTGCCAACAACACAGTTCTTTTCCAGAATTCTGTCATGATATGTACATAAGATTTGAGCTTTTAGACATATGCAGTGCTCTTTTTTGGTAAATTTTTATTTTATATTGGAGAATAGTTGATTTGATTTACAGTGCTGTGGTAGTTTCAGCTGTACAGCAAAGTGATTCAGTTACACATATACCTATGTCCAGGTGGCTCAGAGGTTAAAGCGTCTGCCTGCAATGCGGGAGACCTGGGTTCGATCCCCGGGTCAGGAAGATCCCCTGGAGAAGGAAATGGCAACCCACTCCAGTACTCTTGCCTGGAGAATCCCATGGACGGAGGAGCCTGGTAGGCTACAGTCCATGGGGTCGCAAAGAGTCGGACACGACTGAGCGACAAACTACTGCTACTATTCTTCTTGGGGATTTTCATATACATACCACTATATATAAAATAGATAATCAATAAGAACCTACTTTACAGCATAGGGAGCTCTACTCAGTATTTGTAATAAACTTTATGGGAAAAGGATAGGCAGACATATTTTAAAACCAGGACAGACATAAACAAATCTTGGGTCCTAGTCCACTTTATTGATTCATCCATTGTTAAGCATTGTTATGGGTGCAGATGAGGCCTCCCAGGGAGGGTGACACTTGTGTCAGGGCTTGAAAGATGAGAAGGATAAGGTTACAGATCCCGAGCATCTTTGCCTCTGCTGTGCCATTCATTTCCTGACCCCCTGTTCCAGGCTTCCCGGGTGGCTCAGTGGTAAAGAATCTGCCTGCCGATGCAGGAGATGCGGGCTCCATCCCTGGGTTGGGAAGATCCCCTGGAGAGGGAATGGCAACCCACTCCAGTATTCTTGTCTGGGAAATCTCATGCACAGAGGAGCCTGGTGGGCTACAGTCCTCGGGATCACAGTTGGATATGACTTACAAACTAAACAACAGCAAACCTTCTGGTCTCTGCTTAACCTCTTTCGCTGCCCTGTCCACTTGGAAGTTCACTCAGTCTCCAGGTTAAAACTTCCTCAGTTGTAAAATGGTGAGTCTCCTTTTAGATATAAAATTTTAATATAGAAAAATAGGACAGTTTTTTAAGTCATTGAAATATACCTGATTTTAGTAGTGTAGAATTGAAATTAAGAACAAATAAAATGATAATGAGCAGTTATAAAGAAATTAATTTATACACCATTTGAAATTTCCACCATCATTTTCTACTCTTTTAGCTCACTCTTGATATATAAACTTCTGTTCTGTTCAGTTCAGTTTAGTCACTCAGTCGTGTCCAACTCTTTGCGACCCCATGAATCGCAGCATGCCAGGCCTCCCTGTCCATCACCATCTCCTGGAGTTCACTCAGACTCACGTCTATCGAGTCAGTGATGCCATCCAGCCATCTCATCCTCTGTCGTCCCCTTCTCCTCCTGCCCCCAGTCCCTCCCAGCATCAAAGTCTTTTCCAATGAGTCAGCTCTTCGTATGAGGTGGCCAAAGTACTGAAGTTTCAGCTTTAGCATCATTCCTTCCAAAGAAATCCCAGGGCTGATCTCCTTCAGAATGGACTGGTTGGATCTCCTTGCAGTCCAAGGGACTCTCAAGAGTCTTCTCCAACA
>SJYQ01094285.1:92555-161585 GCA_006410935.1 Redunca redunca | reverse complement strand
GATCCTGGACATTTGTCACTGCCTTTCCCACCTAGACATTATACACTTTCACCGTTGATATTTCTGTTTTTAGATTTTCCCTTTTCTTGTCTATTATTCTAGTCTACCATTAACGCTCACAGGGCCCAGGACAAGAGTGCAAAAGAGGTCCACTCATAGTATATTTTAAAATTAAAAGTTATGTATCAAGCTAATACACTATCAATTCCACCTTTATTGGGTTTCCCCAGGAGCTCAGCAGTAAAGAATCCACCTGTGGTGCAGAAGATCCAGGAGACACGGGTTCAATCCCTGGGTCAAGAAGATCCCCCGGAGGAGGGCATGGCAACCCACTCCAGTATTCTTGCCTGGAGAATCCCATGGACAGAGGAGCCTGGCAGGCTACAGTCCATAAGGTTGCAAAGAGTTGGACACGACTGAAGCAACTGAACATGCACACATTCTCCTACATTGATAAATATATCTTTCTAGCAATATGATAAGCCCGAATTTAGACTTCTTAAAAACCCTGGAGTTCATTTTTTGTGGGATTGGGACTGATTCTGGACTCTGGCCCCTTCCCCTTCCTCACCCTAGGCTCCATCCATACCACAGGAACATCATGTGTAAAGGTGTAGACACCCCAGCCTGTACATTCAGGCTCTGTTCATCTGTTACTGGCACCCTTCCTCACAAAAGCATCTAGTAAGTGTGTGTTAGACTCGTGTTGCTGCTGTAACAGTTATCACAAATTCAGTAACTAAACATAATTCATTCTTCATATATTAACACACGTGTATGCAGTCTAAAAAGATGTTGCTGATGAACATATTTGCAGGGCAGCAATGGAGCTGCTTTTAGAAAATGCAGAGGAACCAGAGATCAAAGTGCCAACATTTGCTGGCTCATCAAAAAAGCAAGAGAGTTCCAGAAAGACATCTACTTCTGCTTTATTGACTATGCCAAAGCCTTTGATTGTGTGAATCACAATCAACTGTCGAAAATTCTGGAAGAGATGGGAATACCAGTCCACCTGACCTGCCTCTTCAGAAACTTATATGCAGGGCAGGAAGCAACAGTTAGAACTGGACACGGAACAACAGACTGGTTCCAAATAGGAAAAGGAGTATGTCAAGGCTGTATATTGTCACCCTGCTTATTTAACTTCTATTCAGAGTACATCATGGCAAACGTTGGGCTGGAAGAAGCGCAAGCTGGAATCAAGATTGCCGGGAGAAATATCAATAACCTCAGATATGCAGATGACACCACCCTTATGGCAGAAAGTGAAGAGGAACTAAAAAGCCTCTTGATGAAAGTGAAAGTGGAGAGTGAAAAAGTTGGCTTAAAGCTCAACATTCAGAAAACGAAGATCATAGCATCCGGTCCCATCACTCCATGGGAAATAGATGGGGAAACAGTGGAAACAGTGTCAGACTTCATTTCTGGGGGCTCCAAAATCACTGCAGATGGTGATTGCAGCCATGAAATTAACAGACACTTAATCCTTGGAAGGAAAGTTATGACCAACCTAGATAGCATATTAAAAAGCAGAGACATTACTTTGCCAACAAAGGTCAAGTCCAGGCTACGGTTTTTCCAGTGGTCATGTATGGATGTGAGAGTTGGACTGTGAAGAAAGCTGAGCGCTGAAGAATTGATGCTTTTGAACTGTGGTGCTGGAGAAGACTCTTGAGAGTCCCTTGGACTTCAAGGAGATCCAAGCAGTCCATCCTAAAAGAGACCAGTCCTGGGTGTTCATTGGAAGGAATGATGCTGAGGCTGAAACTCCAATACTTTGGCCACCTCATGGGAAGAGTTGACTCATTGGAAAAGACCCTGATGCTGGCGGTGAGGGGGATTGGGGGCAGGAGAAGAAGGGAACGACAGAGGATGAGATGGCTGGATGGCATCACCGACTCGATGGACATGAGTCTGGGTGGACTCCAGGAGTTGGTGATGGTCACGGAGCCCTGACGTGCTGTGACTTATGGAGTCGCAAAGAGTCAGACACGACTGAGTGACTGAACTGAACTGACTGAACTGAATGGAGTTGCAGACAGAGAGAAGAAACTTGTGGACACAGCAGGAAGGAAGGAGAGGGTGGGATGAATGGAGAGAATAGCATGAAAACATATACATTACCGTATGTAAAATAGATGACCAGTGGGAATTTGCTGTATGTCTCAGTGAGCCAAAACCAGTGCTCTGAGACAACCTCAAGGGGTGGGATGGGGTGGAAGGAGGGAGGGAGGTTCAAGAGGAATGGGATATATGTATACCTAAGGCTGATTCATGTTGATGAATGGCAGAAAGCAACACAATATTATAAAGCATCCTTCAATGAAAAATGTCAAACTTTAATAAAAAGAAAAAAAACACCCACAATGTATTTTTTTATTATTCTTTTATAATTTTAGAAGTCTGAAGTCACTCCTACAGGGTTAATGCCAAGGTACTGGTACTGCTGATTCCTACTGAATGCTCTGAGTAAATCTTTCCTTTCTCACTTGCTGCCTCCCTCTTGTAAAAACCTTTTGTGATTACATCAAGCCCACCTGCATAATTCATGTTAATCTCTTCATCTCAGAATCTTTAACTTAATCACATCTGCAAGGTTCCTTTCACCATCATAGGTAACATTAACATGTTCTGGGGATTAGGATGTGGACATATTTGAGGACCATTATTCAACCCCTGCAGGATGTGCATGCCGGTGGACCCTTGAGAGGATGATCCCAAGGAAGAAGTCTGAGCCCCCGCTGAAGCACACTTGGGGCTGCACGGGAGGGAACTCTGGGTGGCAGCTTGTCTGATGTGTGATCTGAGGGCAGGGGAGCTGCAGGATCGGAGAGGGCATGTCCCCTTAGCCCTCTGGATCCCTTACCCTGCTCTGCTAGAGGAAGTCCCTTTAAAGTCCACGACCCGAGACAGAAGCCTAAGGATGGCCCATCGCTCCTTCCCCCTGCCCTCTGGCAGCCACAGTCTATTTACCTTTCTCCTGATCCACATACAAGGTTCTGAGGGAAACATGTAAGCAACTTATTTTATTCTGTTCAAAGTTCTTTTTTTTTCTTTTTGCATCTCTGCCTTTTACTTGTCGTGAAAGAGTCCCAATCCACACCCACTCATTGTTTGTAACCATCCTCACTGGCTTTCCCTTCCTCTGAATCTCTAATTCCGTCCTTCCGCCACCTCTTCAGTTCTTAAAATACACAAGATTTCACCTGTTTTCTGTGTTTTTTAAAAAATATGCTCTCCAGCTAGCGAGTTAGTCCTGAATCCTGCAAAACTGTCAGTTCATTCCTCTTGTAATATTTGTTTTAAAATTTCCACCATCATTTGAAACCTACAGATTTTCTTTTGTAATCAAATTTTAGATACCTTCTCTTTTTCCACTTGTACAGATTTTCTTTCATAATCAAATTTTAAATAACTTCTCTTATTCCACTTGTATCTGTGCGTGCATGCTCAGTTGCTCAGGCGTGTCTGACTCTTTGTGACTGAACGGACTATGGCCTGCCAGGCTCCTCTGTCCATGGGATTTCCCAGGCAAAAATACTGGAGTGGGTTGCCATGCCCTCCTCCAGGGGATCTTTCCACCCAGGGATCAAACCCACGTCTCCTGCATTGGCAGGTGGGTTCTTTACCACTGAGCCACCTGGGAAGCCCATTCTACTTATACCCTTGTGTATTTATAGTTTGCTGTATCTTGACTATTTTGAATAACGTTTCCACACTTACAGAATGTATATGGAAGAATTTTTCAAAAAGCTATTTTCCTTCCCTTGTAAGTTTTTATTTTTATTTTTACTTTATTTTACTTTACAATACTGTATTGGTTTTGCCATACATTGACGTGAATCCACCACGGGTGTTTTTGAAACTCCCTGAAGTTTCATCTGTAGTTTTACTTATTCTCATTAATGCATTCAAGTTTTAAGGGAACCAACTGTGTTTAAGATTCTGACATAATTTTGAGAGAATGTTGAGTTTTGATAGTTTGTGAATTATTTCATGTATTTTTAAAAATAAAGCTCTATGGGTTTTTACCTTAATAAAATATTACATATTGCAAAGGTTCTAATGAAAACAAAATCTGCCAGTTTAAACTTAGTTTCGAACTCATTTATAAAATGTAAATGCTTTGAAAAACTATGACTGCATGATATTGTCATATTACTGTGGTATGTTCTCCAGGAGGGCAGATGTCTGTCTTGTTTGTCATCGTTTCCCAGCAATGGCCCAGCTACCAGTGCTTAGATTTTTGTAAATAATTGAGTANCTTATGTGGGAATTGGTTAACTTTGATTTTGTCTAATTTTATGATGGTAAATGCAGGTATGACTTCTTCAGTGTGAAGGTATGTTATTTGTTTCAACAGTTCAAAATTTTTCTTCATAGCATTCATTCTTTCCTTGTCTTGTATTCTTCCCTGGTTTAAACTTGTCAAATGATTGAAGATACCTGTTTCACTGTTTGTCCTCAGAATGGCTTCACTCCTTTATACATGGCTGCCCAAGAGAATCACATTGATGTTGTAAAATATTTGCTGGAAAATGGAGCTAATCAGAGCACTGCTACTGAGGTAAGACTGTCAACTGTAAAGACTTGAATTTTTTTGATCTTAATGTCCATTTTCTTTGTATCTAACTGTAAAGGGTCTCCATTATCTTTCTTTTAGGAATGTTTATGTCACTATTGTAATCTACAACAGTGGCGATGAACGAGCAATCCAGTGCACAGTTCAATGACTTTATAATTTGGGATTCATATCAATTTATTCTTATGTGAAATCACACTTCCATCAATTTTGCCATTCTGTAGCCTTTTTGGAGCTTTATACCGTTCTAAAATCAAATTATAGTAAATTCTACCCATCTCTTTTCATCAATATTTTATCTTTGTTAGAATCTAACACAATTCCTTAAGGGGAATTTTTTTTTAGTGATAAGCACCGATTCATAGTTCTTTGTATTTGTACAGTTTCATGAGGAATAGAATATCAGAAAGCTGTTCATATTTCTGAAGTTCAAATTATGATGTGGTTGTATGACTGTGGTCATGGCAGCAACTGAGTAGAATGTTCAAAATCAATCCAGTCTCCAGACGTTCAGGACATCTAGACATAAAAATGGTTTTGGAATGAGCCAACATGGTGTATCACTTTCCTTTCCCTGTGTGTGTTCTCCAGTAAGCAGAACCCGCTTTGTATTTTCCTTCTGATTTTTGCCCTAGGCAGATTCAGGACTGACTTTAGTGACTGTTTGGAATAGTGGTTTGTACCTGATGGTCAGGATGTTTTCGAGCTTGGGGAAAACGCTCAGGGGCCCCTGGAAGGTTGGGGGTAGGTGACACGGGAGAGGAAGGGAGGAGACCTCCACCGGGACATGCCTCTCCTCACCCATTTCAATCAGCCTTAACTTCCCTGGTTCATGTTCTGTGGCTCCACTGACAAAACTTTAAAACTCCTGGCCGGGAGTGAAAGATGACTAATAGCAATTGTCTTGTTAATTTTTAATGTCTAAATGACCTCCTTTATGGGCAATTAAATCTCCAGATGAAATAAACACAACCTGCCTTCTACCCTGCATTGTGGGGAGAGGTCATTATAAGCTATTGAATTCATGTCCAGGCCCTTTGATAGAAAACTTTTTGTGGAGCCTCATAGTAACTTTCTGACAGCTTATTCTCATTAGTTAAAAACAATCGCAAGATATCACTATTAACGAGACCACGTTTCCTGGTTAGGACTGGAAAATCCAACTACCTAGTGTGAAACGATTTCATGTTCTCTGCTCAGCACACACAGATTTTACCCTCTTACCACACGAGTACAGTGTGATTTTTATAATTAGGATTTTATGATTGATTTTCTGACTTTCTGAGATACTAATTCTGTCAGTGAGTGGCATGTGAATATCTTCAGGCAAAGCTTGGGTAACGATAGGAGACTGTATCTCTGCATCGCATCCTCTGAGAACTGTAGCTAAGTATGCTTATCGGCATTTGTTTTATTTCCTTGAAAACAGAATCATTCACCTAGAGAAATCTTTACACTACAGAATTCTGCCGATCATACAGACTTACTATTTCTAGTGTGTGGTTTAGGGAAGCGCAGCCTGCCAGCCCTCTCTGCTGTCTCATGGCTCCTCCAGACTAGACCTCTGTACCATCTCAGTCTGTTTCCAGAAACAGTAACACCTTTTTATGTATGTTGCGTTGGTTGAGTCCGTGTCACACTGTGGTTCTCAGAAAATGAAAATGGTCTTTGATTTCCACACAGAAGTCAATCTTGCAAGAAGAAGGGCCACTGAAGTGGCTCTTGCAAGTCAATCGCATGGGGTTTTGAATCCTGGTTTAGATTCATTTACGCCTGTTGTTTCATTTTTTAATCATTCGCGTTAGGAATTGTCAGTTGTGTCTGACTTTTGCAACATCATGGACTGTAGCTGTCCAAGCTGCTCTGCCCATGGAATTTTCCAGGTGAGAATATTGGAGTGTGTTACCATTTCCTCCTTCAGGGGCTCTTCCTGACCTGGGGATCCATCCCATATCTCTTGAGTCTCCTGCCTTACAGGCAGATTCTTTACCACTGAACCACAGGGGAAGCCCCTTAATCATTTAAATAACCGTAATTTTTTCTGAGTGGACATGTATAAACTTAATTGGTTATTCCACACCACTGGCCTTAATGGTTATCAGAAAATGCACTAATGGAAAACTCTTTGCATGTTTCCCTTTAGTCTATTGGGCTTCCCAAGTGACACAGTGGTAGAAAATCCACCTGCCAATGTAGGAGATGGGAGTTTGATCCCTAGGTCGGGAAGATCCCCTGGAGGAAAAGATGGCACCCACTCCAGTGTTCTTGCCTGGAAAATTCTGTGGACAGAGGAGCCTGGCAGACTATAGTCCATGGGGTCGGAAAGAGTCAGACCCAACTGAACATGCCCGAGTGCATGCTTTAGTTATCATTCTGTGAATAAATGACATCTTCACGGGGCTTTATAGTTGATTACTATGTGATATTTTAGGCTGTATTGCTAAATACCTTCAATGATTATGTGTGCATGTATGAAAATACCTCAAGAAGACACTCTGAACCCACTAATAGCCATAATTTGCAAAAATTACTAAGCAAGACATTATAACCAGTTTATCATATAGTTTGAGATCATTCAGCATGGCAGTGAAACTCATATTTGAAAAGAAATATTTAGTTTTGAAATTTCCCATAATTATAGTAATTGGCATTGGTAAATAGATGGTGAAAAATGAAGCTTATTGAATTTTAATATTGGTTTCCTTTTCATAGAGTTAGTGGAGATACTTGGAAAAAAATAATTTCAAATATTTACTCTTCTTCCATTAAGTGTAGATTAGAATGAAATCATGTGGTGGAGATTCAAAGTTAAATTCTCTGCAGGGAGTTATCTGTCCATCCAGTATCATTTTTATAATTTTCTATTTTCTTCCTTCTTCCTGAATGTTACCAAAATTGAAAGCTAGGAATTTTTAAATCAGGCCCTGTACTGTCAGCAAATGCCTTGTCTCTAAGAAAAAAATAAAGTTCACATTCTTTTAATATAAACTATCTCACTCTTGCAGGGGGAATCAAATTAAATATGTATGACAATGAGCCTGTTCTTTCCTCCTTCACAGAGGACTTAATTTGTGCCAAAGTTCCAAATTTAGGCTACTGTCTTTCATCTTACAACACTACATGCTTTACTCTTCCATTTCATTAAGTAATGTGTTGATTGAAATTCAATTCTAATTTTAAAAATTCAGTCCTTATTTTGGTAGTGTTGCAGGAAGGCGGACCCCTTCCACACCTTGAAACTGGGCTCTTGTCTAACACTCGGAAATGAATTGTCCAAGGAGACACATGTGCTGACAAAGCAAGAGATTTTATTGGGAAGGGGCACCCGGGTGGAGAGCAGCAGGGTAAGGGAACCCAGGAGAACTGCTCTGCCGCGCGGCTCGCAGTCTCAGGTTTTATGGTGATGGGATTAGTTTCCGGGTGGTCTTTGGCCAATCGCTCTAATTCAGAGGCTTTCCTGGTGGCGCACACGTGGCTCAGCCAAGATGGATGCTAGTGAGAGGGCTTCTGGGAAGTGGACGGACACATGGTGTCTCCTTTCCACCTCTCCCGAACTCTTCCGGTTGGTGGTGGCTTATTTGTTCTGTATTCCTTATCGGGTTCTCCTGTCATAAAACAACTCCTGCAAATGGTTACTATGGTGCCTGGCCAGGGTGGGCGGTTTCAGTCAGTGTGCTTCCTCAAACAGTAGTGCATATATGATATGCATACTCGAGGAAAATAATTTTCCCTCCAAAGTCTACAGTTACCTTTTTTAAAAAAAATTAGCTAATTAATCAACTTATTTTTGGTTGTGCTGGACCTTCGTTGCTGCGCGGGCTCTTTCTCTGGTTGTGGCAAGCGGAGGCTGCCTTCATTGCGCCGTGCAAGCTTCTCATTGTGGCACCTCTCTTGTTGTGGGTCCCGGGATCCAGGACACGTGGGCTTCAGTAGTTGGGGCCAATAATTGCAGTTCTTGGGCTCTAGAGCACAGGCTCAATAGTTGTGGTGCGCGGGCTTAGTTGCTGACGGCATGTGGGATCTTCCTGGACCAGGGATCAAACCCGTGTCTCCTGCGATGGCAGGTAGGATTCTTTACCACTCAGCCACCCGGGGAGTCCTACAGTTCCCTTTTTAAAAATTATCTTTGGAAACAAATGGAGCAGTTAGATGTGGTTAAATAGCCATTGTCTCTGGTATGCATTTGTTAGATGTTCCATCCAATTCTTCTTGTCTCTTCTATGAATGGAAACTTTTAACTCTGAGACTTATTTCAAGCTGTTGTGAATTAAGGGAGGTTTTCACATTACAGAGCCTAGAGTATATATTTTTTTTCTACTTGTCACCTTTCCATTTTTGAATACATGTTTCCAGAGAGAAAAGATAGCTTCCCAGTTTTCCAGCATGGTTATCCATCTACCACGTAGACTCCTCTAACTTTGATGATCTGTGCTATTTCTTTAATTGTTTCTTAAGTTTCAAAGTGAAAGGCTCATTATTTAGCACAATTTTATGTTCAAAAGACAATATATAATTCAACTAAGTGCAAAATTAATGAGTTAGCCTTATTTGCCAAAGAATGTTAGATCATATTATGTCCCAGATTTCCCAAATTAATTGGTAATAGACCATTCCATTAACAGTTGTTGTTTTCCCTAATCAATACAGAGATATTTAGCAGCTTGCAGAGTTAATCATGTCATTTATTTTCCTGTGTTGGCTACCATATCAGTCAGACTTGGTTTTCATGATTTCTCCCCTTCCCACAGTTTTCTTTGTATAAGCAGGCATCACTTTGGATTGCTTCTAATTTTTATTTTCAGATTCAAAACATAATTGAGCTTATCCTGTGTGCAGTATGCTTCATTAGGAAATGCAGATGTTTTTAAAAATATATATAGAATAGATATTTTAAACTATCTGATAAAGCCAGTACATAGTATAACAAATGACTATAATTTGCTGCAGTCTTCACCGTAATATTTATTCCTTCCAATGTTTTTGTCAATCTTAATCTTTAATTTGAAAATTAGATGCCCTGTTTCTTGGAGTTGAATCCCAGGCTTCCCAAAGTTGATGGAAATTTTTTCCTTCTGTCTTCCCAGGATGGCTTTACGCCCCTGGCCGTGGCGCTCCAGCAGGGACACAACCAGGCAGTGGCCATCCTCCTGGAGAACGACACCAAGGGGAAGGTGAGGCTGCCAGCTCTGCATATTGCAGCCAGGAAAGATGACACCAAATCTGCCGCCCTCCTGCTTCAGAACGATCACAACGCTGACGTACAGTCCAAGGTAAAAGCTGCATGTATTTATGGACAGGAACTCTTCAGCTGCCGGCTTCCTCCTGGGGGATGATAAAGAAGTAGGCCATGGTGATAATGCAAAATGACTTCTGGTCATCAACAGAGATAAGTTACTTTCAGAGGTATTTCAGAATAAAGGGGACTGTCTACTGGGTACAGTAAGGAAACAAAAAAAGAACCCTTTAAGATAATTTTCTCTAAAAGGAGAAGGTTTTTAGAAATCTTCTAATTTATTCTATTTATGATAAAAAATAGCAGGAACAGAAATAGAAAGATGCAATTGTATTGTATAGTGTTATGGTTGCCTTTGCTAAATAGAATGCATTTTGGCATGCTTGGAATGGTGTAGCCAATTGCAGACAGCAGGTTGATTGTTTCCTTAATTTTGCACTGTGTAATATCTTCCCTCTTTTCCCCACACAACACTGCTTCAGATGATGGTGAATAGGACAACCGAGGTACAGTATTGCGGTTATACCAAAATATATCTTTTTAAAAATTTTATTGTATTTTTTGTCCAATTAGAATGAATGCTCACTAATTCATACTAATGATTAGAACTTTCACTATTAGGAAATTAATTTAGGAACTTTGCCCATGATTAGGGCAAATAGGTAATTCAAAAATTTTAATATAACATATTTTTGAAACATTATTAATCAGTATAACTATTTAAATAGCTCATTAGAGTAGAGCATGAAACAGTACTGTTCCATAATATGTATTTTACTAAGTGAGCTTTATTATTAACTTTTTGCCAATAAGAGATGTGACCTCCTTCTCTTAATGAGAATTCTCCATTTAGAATCTAGTGAAGTGTAATTTAAGGAGGTTGCTCTGCCAGTGTTTCATCCTCTTATCTAATTGCAATTGCCCTTTTTTGTATTTTTTTTACCACGTTCTATATAATCAGTAATGATGTTGAGCATATCATGAACAAAATATTTTTATCATCTTGCTATCTGATAATAGTTGGCATGTAATCATCTGTTTTCCACATACCTAAATAAGTCCCATCCACCAACAAAATCAATAAGAGCATTTGGTTTAACGTGTGTGTGTGTGTGTGTGTGTGTGTGTGTGTGTGTGTGTAGTGGTCTCTCTTTGTTGCTATCAAGAGGCACTAATATAAAAACTGTTGAAAGTGTATTATAAAAATTAACCTGTATTATAAAATTTAACCTTCAAAGGCAAATGACTGTTTCTGTAGATTGATTTTCACTTTGCTGAGAAAATTCTCTAGATTAACATTTCATATGATCACTGGGTTGTGGACCTATGGGGATTTTGAGCATTTGTGCTTAGTATTAGTAGTGTATTTCTAAAACTAATACCTGTTTATTAACAAGTTTATCCATTGAGATGTGGATAGACTTAAATTATTCATTTCATTTCTTCTGTTCCAAATCTTAGGTCAGAGACTTTTTAAAAAATGCCCAACTGCTTGGTGAAATTGCTCAAGACTAGAATAATACAAATTGATATATCTTAATTACTGATTTTAATATTTTTTACTTTTAAGTGATTTTTGGTAATTGTTTACACTTTTGAAAGCAGTGTTGGTTCTAATCATTATGCAGCAATTTGAGTAGATACATACTGAGTTAGAAGTGTTTCTTCAAGGACAGTAGAATAACAAAGAAGAGAAACCCATTCATCCATAGTCCTGTAGAATCGTGACCTGAGCCTTCCATCTCCCTGTTAATCAGGGAAGGATTCCTGAGGGGTTTACGCCAGCCTCTTGCTAATCCAAGAGTCACAGCCTGAGGCATCACTGTGGATTTTCAATGAGGCTGTGTCAAGCAATAAATTAGTTTATTTCTGAAAATGGGAAAAATAATATTATTATGCTTGAATGATTTGAAAATGATTCATCAGTGATCTCTGTGTTTTTCTGAAATTAAATTGTAGCTCAAATAATAGATACATGTTCAGGATATGACTGGGTGACAGGAAATATCAAGATAAAAATGAAAAACATCTAGTCAATTATTTCCTAAAATATTAAAGTTTGACATTTTGTAAAATAGCCCCCAGGTTGTAGGCTGATTTTTTTTCTTCTGTATTGACATGAATATTTGGCATCATGTAGACACAAAATAAAAATATCATGACTATAAGTGTAGGCTTTGGATTCATAGTTGCTATTCTTATTTTGTATCTTGCTTCACTAGAGTCGGAAATTATTTGCAGCTAATTTGGCTACTAGCACAGAGGAATTTCTGTTACCTAAGGTATCTGAATACTTATTTAGGCCATTTTAAAAGCAAAGTCACTAAGTGAATAGGAAAATAATGGTTGTGATGTGAGTAACATTTCTTAAGAACAATATTATGTATATCAAAATTCATTTCAAACAAAAGAGGGCAATGCAAAATGGCCTCAGAACTGCAGGATTTGATACCCAGCTTTACAGGAACAGTCTTTATTGTTCCTGTTATCTTTTATTAAGCAATGGAANATTTATTCTACTATATTGTTTAACTATTGCTTTTTAAACTTTTTTTCATAATAATATTGACTGACAAACTCAGTTGTTAAAGAGGATAGAAATATCAGGATAGTATAAATGATGTGGGATGAAATTGTATATCTTCTGTAAGAATTTCTCACAATATATTCATAGTTCCAAAGATACAATATCAACTAATGCCGTTTTTCATTTTGAAAAACACCCAAACTAAAACACAAATTTTAAAAATAGAAGATGTGAAGTTTCCTCTGGAAAAACATTCTTTATTCATAGTTATATTCTATGGCTGAAGAAATACTGTTGTTTAATCATATTTTGTTTTGCTTTAAAGCTAAATCAACTCAGGAAACATGGTTTTATATAAACAACCAATCTCATAAATAAATAAATTGTTATAGCAATTAGAAATAATGTTGCCAAGAAATATAGGATATTTGGTTACCTTTTTATGTTGACTTATTTACCACTAAATTTAAATAATACCACTCAAACTTAAAAATCTTATTAAAGCATTTATGACCTGATTTACTTGGCTCACGTGTTAGGTAGACGGTTACCATGTGATTTTCTTCACTAATCCAGTGACTGCAACACATGGCGGTAAAATGCCTTACTGACTGCTGCTTTCTTTGCTTTCCATAGAGTGGATTCACCCCTTTGCACATCGCTGCCCACTATGGAAACGTCAACGTGGCAACTCTTCTTCTAAACCGGGGAGCTGCTGTGGACTTCACAGCCAGGGTATGGATTCAAATAGTTTCTCTTTTAATTTATTGATTGATTGGCCACGTTGTGTGGCTTGCAGCATCTTGGTTCCCTGAGCAGGGATTAAACTGAGCCCTCAGCAGTGAAAGTGTCCTAACCACTGGACTGCCAGGGAATTTGGCATTTCACTAAAGTAAAAATAAACAGTGATAAAGATTTTATTTCTTTCTTTCTTAGTGGATTTATCTGTGCTGGAGAAATTAGATTTTCCATTTTTTTTTTCTCTTCAAATCGTAGGAAGTCATTATGACCCAGCAAGTGAAAAATAGTGTGTAAATTCACATGCATGCAGATCATTTTCGATGAGGAGGATGCTGATTCTGGCATCAATATGAGCAGTTACTTTTAAAGGTCACACCATGAATCATGAATGAGAAGCTTCAAGTCAACAAAAAACTGTTAAAATGTTCAGTATAAAATATATAAGTACATTTATACTATGTCCTAACAGTGATTATAGGGCACATAATTTGACACGGATTTTTTAAAATAAATTGAGAATTTGGTCATATGAGGAGTCTTATTAGCTAAAGATATTACGATGTGTTATAGGTTTAATGGTATACCTTCATTGGAAAGAATTGACTTACATGAAAGATATAAAATTCAGTATACTTAATATACTGTAAATGCAATACTTGATTTTGCAAAATCATAGCATACCAAAAAATCAGGTACATATCCTTGACATCATGATGATTATAGAATAGCCAAGAAAAGAAATACATATAATTCATGCTTACAGTGTTTTTGTCCTTAGAAGTCTTCTGCCCTGAAACTATATTGAGTTATTTTCAAGTTTTTCATTCTGAATTATTCTGAAGAAGATGTTTTTAAGAATCATTTTTCCATTGGGTATTTATTGGCATATGTATATTCCATTTTTAAGCATAGCAAACTTTAGGATCCCAGAATCTTTAAGTGCATGAATGTTTTAAGAAAGATAGACTTTGGACTAGGGCTCTGTCCTGGGTAGGATCTGAAATTTGGCTTCTATTACGCAAAACTGCCTCCTTTGTGTCTTGACTGTGATGTGTAGATTTAGTACATGTGTTGTAGTTATTGATTAACTTAGTTATGCAGTTTTTCATTCTCCATAGTGCTATGTAGTTTGTGTGCTTTTTTGGTTCCTTAAAAATCAAAAGCATTGAAGCCGTAGAAACCTTGGATAAAATTGCAAAATAGGTCCCAATCTCCTTTGTGCTCTTCAGCACAAAGCCATCACCACCATGCCCTGTCACACCCAACATGCTCTTGTTTGGTCTCTCCACGATGTAGAATGGAATCACTCCTCTGCATGTGGCTTCCAAAAGGGGAAACACAAACATGGTGAAGCTCCTGCTGGATCGTGGTGGTCAGATTGATGCCAAAACCAGGGTGAGTGTCTCTGTTCTTTCCATTTCCTACCGTTATTACTTTTTGTATTCTTTTAGCAGGCACTTTAAAATGCCAGTCCCTAAACATAAGCAATGCATTTTCAAGGAAATCACCTTCTTGGATTTGATTTAAACTTCATATATTATATAAAGGTTTTACATGATAAAGTGGCATTAATATTTGATCATAAGTACCCAGAGAAGCAAAATGCTAGCTCCTCAACAAGATAGTTTTTCAAGTTCTTGCTTACTGATTTTCTGGGCACAAAGATCAAAGGTTGAACTTGCTCATCTGTGATTTGGCTAGTCGTAAATATCAAGAGCCCAAACTCATTAGGACACATTAAGCATAAGATAGCAGGACAACACAACTGTTTAAAGTGCAGACTCTGAATGAAGAGTACCTGATTTCAAATCCTACTTCTGCTTACTAGCTGAGTGATATTAACCTTTTACTTGTCTTCTTTAAACTTAGTTAGGCTAATAATACTACCTGCTTCATAGGGCTGTGTGAGAATCAACTCTTAGGTATTTTTTAAAGTCTTTGTGGTTAGTCATCAGTTGTGTCTGACTCTTTGCAGCCCGTGGACTGTAGCCCATCAGGCTCCTCTGTCCATGGGGATTCTCCAGGCAAGAATACTGGAGTGGGTTACCATGGCCCCCTTCAGGGGATCTTCCCAGTCCAGGGATCAAACCCACATCTCCTACATTGCAGGTGGATTCTTTACCATCTGAGCCACCAGGGAAGCCCAAAAATACTGGAGTGGGTAGCCTATCCCTTCTCCAGAGGATCTTCCCGGCCCAGAAATCAAACCAGGGTCTCCTGCATTGTGGATTCTTTACCAGCTGGACTACCAATAAATTACTTAGCTATTCATAATTTTTATCATGTTATGGAAATGATGTACAATTACTTGCTTAAACATTAAACTAGTACTTTATTGTTAATTCTCAAGTACATTTGATTAATCATAGACTTAGGCAAAACTTTACACATCCCTATTATGTAAAATCCTGAAAAGTATGGTGGAAGAAGTCTATATAAGTTAGTAGATAGAATATGTCCCTTATGATATTTTATTGTCACTTTGTTTAATTCTGGGACTTTGCATTCTCATAGTCGAAGGAATAGAGATCTAATTCCCTTGCAAATCTTAAGACTAACAAATATTTTTAATAAATCATCATCTTTGAGCTTTTAGAAACTACACCAGTCCTAGACTATACATTTTGGTCTTTAATGACTTTAGACTATGTTGCTTTTTATATCTTATTTCTCTACGACATTTGGTCCAGAGCACCTGGGTCATCATGTGGGAACTCTGAAATGGTTTGCTTTGTCTGTCAAGACCTTTGCCGTGGTGTCTAGTGTCTTTCAGGGGTTTTTTGTGGTTTCTGCCCTTTGCTTTGAGGGCATGCCTTTTCTCTTGCTATGCTGTAGGTATGCAGAATTTGGAATAACTACGTATAATGTCACATGCTTTGCTTACTCGCTCTCTGTATTTGAAAGAAAGAGTTTCGGTGCCTCCTTCTTTAAGTCCATTATTTACATAATGAGTCCCTTTACATTGACCTGCCTGTCTCTATTGAGACTCTCTAGTAATTCAGAGGACCAATGTAAAGATAGCACTTTGTAAATGCAAAAAATACTTATCTTTGTCAGTGTTTTAAGGATGCATGTTACTCTTATTAATGCTTTTCTGGTGTATTCATTCATTATTGAGGCAATTGATTTTGTTTTTATTGATCATCACAATATTTGCTTTGTCCTTTACAGTATGCTCTAATTTGCTTGTCCTTCATACATTTGCATATATTATTTAAAGGGCTTCCCTTGTAGCTTAGTCGGTAAAGAATCTGCCTACAGTGTAGGAAACCCGGGTTCGATCCCTGGGTTGGGAAGATCCCCTGAAGAAGGAAATGGCAACCCACTCCAGTATCCTTGCCTGGAAAATCTCAAGGACTAAGGATGGAGGAGCCTGGTGGGCTGCAGTCCATTGGGTCACAAAGAGTCAGGCACGACTGAGTGACTAACACTTAACACTATATGATTTAAAAGTGTAACTGCAAATGAGCATTGCTTTTTCATAAAAAGGGTACTGAGAAATGGATTTTTATGCTAGTTCTGTCAGTGTAAGCATTGCTTTCTTCTTCTTATAGGGACTATTTGGACTGTATTTCATCCAGTGTAGCTTTTAGATATAGCAAATAAATAGAATTTCACTCAGGAATTTATAAAGTGAAAATAGATTTTCTAATTGTACACATTGTGCAGACATTCTGTTCATTCCTCCCTTAAATAAACAATTATTGATTTCCTACTTGGTGTTATGAACCCTAGTGATACAGCTGTTAACAAAGACAGACTAGATCTCTGTACTCAGAGATGCATATCAAGAATACCCAAGGGAGCAGGTTAGCAGCATACTGGTAAAAGTTTAATAATAAGCTCTTCAAAAAAATAAACTATAGACTCTGATTTGTAGCCTTTCCCTCTGGTGATTCGCAGGGTGTAAATACTTCCATACTTCTATCGTGGCCAACTAGAGCTACCAATGTCATATCACTAACGCAGAACCGAGAAAAGCTAGGCAAAAAACTGCCTCTCACTGATTTGCACAAACTGATTCCAGTGTATCCTGGAATCAGTCACAATACTGAAGGTAGCACTGAGCTGTTCCCGTAAGTGAAAACATTTCCTCATTTCTCAAGTAGAATTTTAAAAGCTGTTACATTCTTTAGGTTTGGGCTATAATTATTAGACCCGTATCCTTCTTACCAAAAGTAAAATCTCCTAGAGGTAAATGCTGAAAATCCAGGACTATGTCTGGAATCAGGAGGCCAATTCATGGTTTGTTTTTTCTTTTGTCCTTTAAAAATATATTGTAAAATTTTAAAATGTTGTATTTGTTTTTGACTATCTTTTTAGGTAATAATGTGTCTATAGATGAATTTTAAATAATATAAATATTATTCTGTAATATTATATGTAAAGGCTTTGGGGCAATTTAAAAAATCATACCCACAGTTTCTCACCACTTTCACCAGCATTATGTCAGTCATTGAGACATTTTGCATCTCAGAGGCATTTTCATCATTGACTGGAATCTCATGTGAAACTCTAAGACATTTTCACCAGAGCCTTGGTTTACTAGTGTCTGAAAAACCTCATTTTCATGTTAAAACAAATGTTATAGCTAGTTAAACATATCATTAATTCAACTTTTATTAAAGCCATTATTCTTTTTTATTTTTAAACTTATTTTTATCTAAATGTGGAAATACTTCCTATAAGGATTATGGTTAAAATGTTGAAATATGTATTTCAATGCAAGCAATAAAAATATACCAAAAACATTGGAGGATGATAAATGAAAAACATTACATCAGAAAAACAGATCACCCTTGCTACTTACTATTAGAAGTAATAATTAAAGTAGTCGTAGTGGCTATATGTTGTCATGTGCACATGCTTTTCTAGGTACCCTGTTAAGTACTATGCTAATATCATCTTAATTCATCTTCCTAACAACTTACCAAGTATTATTGTTTTCTTGTTGAGAAAATATGGTGGTTTCAATTGAGAAATGAGACTACCAATGTGAAAAATCAGTTTCAGAGGAATTATATAACTTAACCAAGGACACACAGCTTAGTAATTAGCAGAGGTTATATTAACACGTAGACTTCAGGATACATTGCCGGAAGAATAATCTAAGCTGACAAGGAGGAGAGGAAATGATAAGAAGAGAAACGGTTGTAAGAAGCTAATGCTGTGGGTTACTAGCCAGATACATGGTGTCCTTTTAAGGATTACAGACCTCGCAGTGTGATTTGAATGATTCCAGTGTGCTGGGGGAAAGAGAACACAGGGAAGGGGCCTCTGAAGCGGAAGAAAAGGTAATCTTCAAATACAGTCTTAAGAATGTAAGTTAAAAAAAAAAATAGGGTAATGAACAGGTAATAGCTCCTAAGAGCAAAAAGAGTTTAAAACATTCTTGAATACAAAACATCTCAATAAAGATTTGGGGCAGGGGATGAGACACTGTACTTTTTAGAATACATCCAAAATCTTCCCAGATTGATAATGTTGGGCAGCTTGAATTTGATACAATTTACATATCATTTATATAAGCAGATAAACTATATCACTAAATTGTAATATTTATCAGTAGAACCAATTACTTAACTCTTACTGTTCCTTGATATTCTGGTGGGTTTATTAAGTGTTCTCCATATTTTCCTATTATTCTGAGAGCATTTGGGAGGTTTCAAAATGATTATGCAATGAATATTTCATATAATCTTTAGAAAGCAATACTCTGCCTTTTCTAAAAGTGATTTAAAATAGCATCCCTTCATCTTTCAAACAAGGCTGTAAGTTAAACTGGGTAAGAAAAACCATCCTCATTCAACATATCGTGAAGCTGAGCCTCAGGCAGCTTCACCCATGGTGGGTTGATCTGAGACACGCGCACACCCAGAGCTCAGTGGTTCCAGAGACCATTGGACATGCCGGACTGTGTGCGTCACATCTTCATCCACTGTGTTGGATTTCTCAAGCTCTAGATCTCCATGAAGCCCCCACCAAGAATACTTTTGAGGTATAAAGTTGGATCTAATTGCTATTTAACTTATAATAGAGCAACCAGTGCTCAGTATGTCCACCACCAGTCACTGGTACCAGTGTACAAATTCGTCATCATGGTAATCACCTTGCCCACACAGTTTTTCTTTTAAGTTCCTTTTGGCAAACTTTAAAATAAGTTGGCATCCCAACTGCAGTAGTTTTTATATATATATATATATATTTTTTTTTTTTTTTTGCAGAGAAGACAGTCTTTTCATGCTAATTCTCAGATACCCCAAAACTGCAGGGTCTGTTTTGGTTATTAGTATCTCAGTACTGGCCAAATAGCTTTAACAAAGCAAGGAATAGTTATCATTAAGGTCTTAGCCAAAATCAGATGACACACTCAAATTTGATAATTTGACTAGAATTATTCAAGGGCTTATTTACACCATTGTAGCTGGACTGAAGGGGAGGCTGTAGGGAAGGTGGCATATCCCTGGGGCTAGTTGCCCGCAGGGCTCATTACCAACCCTAGGTCTGAAAGGTGAGAAGTAGAAGAGGTCACCTGCCCTTCAAAGGAGAGAGCTGTACACAGAAGGCTGCTTTGGTAGGAGTGCACACTTGGTTAAACAGTCACTGCCAGACCCAGCAGACCCTTCAGGAAGTTGTTTCCATGTCTTGCTGTGTATCCCATTGGCCAACCCCAGCCAGAAGCCAGGGGGAAGGGTAGCCCACAGTGGAGAAGGGTAGAGCACAGATCTGGATAGCTAGCTTAGACATCGCAGAATATTGGACCAGGAAGAGTATTGCAAACCAGATGAGTGATATTCATTAGGAGGAAAACATAACCCAGAGATAGTAGTCATTGAAGCAGAAACACAAAAGATAGGCCGTTAAAATTCTGGATAAATCAGAAGCTTCTAAAGTCCTCTTAACTGTTTGTCATCCCTCATTTTCTCAAATACTACATATCTTCTCAACCTCTTTTCCTGAGACAATCCTTTTTTTTTTCCTTTAAATCTGAAATCACTAGTAAATTTATGTACTCAGGGTTTTATTTTCTGTTCTGCTTCTTACCCATTGTTCTTATATCTTGTGTTATATATCTTATACCCATATTTTCCATCTATTCTGCTCTTGGGCCATGTTACCCATAAAGCCCAAAAGACAGAGGTTACTTGGAGATTCAGTTCAGTTCAGTTGCTCAGTCGTGTCTGACTCTTTGCGATCCCATGGACTGCAGCACGCCAGGTTTCCCTGTCCATCACCAACTCCCAAAGCTTGCTCAAACTCATGTCCATCGAGTCAGTGTAGCCATCCAACCGTCTCATCCTCTGTCGTTCCCTTCTCCTCCTGCCTTCAATCTTTCCCAGCATCAGGGTCTTTTCCAATGAATCAGTTCATCGCATCAGGTGGCCAAAGTATTGGAGATTGCCCTAGAGTTAAAAACTACCCGTGACATTATTAAGGTCAGAAAGTTTTATAAATAACATAACATGCAGTTGTGTCATAATTTTGATGCTATTTTAATGCTATTTACTGATAATAAATCTAATCTTTGAAAAATAATTATGTATTTTGTAAAATGATGAAAATACGAGCAGAAACCTTTAGAAGAAGGTGAAAAAAAATGACCCTTTTTTTCTAATAAGCCTCATGGAGCATTTCAGAAGAGTTTATCAAAAGTGACAAATCAGGAGAGAAGATAGATGGACAAGTTAGATTAAGAAGAATTTTTAGGAGCTGTGTTAGAATAACCAGAATGAAAATAGAATCATCAAATATCATCTCTGGGGGTGGCTCCAGGCAAGTAGGACTTTGAAGTTCAACAAATGCAGCACACTTTGCTTCTCCATCTTCCTAAATATGCAAATTCATGACCAGCCACGGTTTCTTTCTTTCTTTTTTTAACGTTGACCCTCCACACATGGGATTTCTCTTATTCTCTCCCTCTTTCTGTTTTGTCTTTGCCTTTCTCTTTCTCTCTATCAAGATCTCTCTATCTTGTTTTCTCGCTTAAGTTTTCTTCTCTATCACTTAACTGATAGCAATTCTATCACTGATCTGAGTCACTGGGACTGAATTTAGGAAACCTTCCCTTCGAGATGGCAGTAGATACAGTCTTGGTGTGTTTGTTTTACGTGCACTCAGGCCTGTCTTTCATTCTTTCGGCAGGATGGGTTGACACCCCTTCATTGTGCTGCAAGAAGCGGTCACGACCAAGTGGTGGGGCTTCTGCTGGAGCGGGGCGCTCCCTTGCTGGCAAGGACGAAGGTGAGTTGTTATGAGGAAGACGGTGTCCAGCAAACTCTTTAAGACATTTTTTGAGAATATCTATTCTTGAAATCAAAGCATCAGCTGAGCATGTTCTAGTTCCTCAATAGTTGTGTTTGAGGAATGTGTTGTAGGTATCGAACTTTAAAAATTATTTTAAAAATACATGCATTGAGGTGTATTAAATGTGTCAGTTCAGTCGCTCAGTCATGTCCAGCTCTTTGTGACGTCATGGACTGCAGCACGCCAGGCCTCCCTGTCTATCACCAGCTCTCAGAGTTTACTCAAACTCATGTCCATTGAGTCTGTGATGGTATCCAACCATCTGATCCTCTGTCCTCCCCTTCTCCTCCTGCCCTCAATCTTTCCCAGCATCAGGGTCTTTTCTAGTGAGTTAGTTCTTCACATCAGGTGGCCAAAGGATTGGAGTTTCATGCAACATCAGTCCTTCCAATGAATATTCAGGACTGATTTCCTTTAGGATGGACTGGTTATATCTCCTTCAGTTCAAGGGACTCTCAAGAGTCTTCTCCAACACCACAGCTCAAAAGCATCAATTCTTTGGCACTCAGCTTTCTTTATAGTCCAACTCTCACATCCATATATGACTACTGGATAAACTATAGCTTAGACTAGATGGACCTTTGTTGGCAAAATTAATGTCTCTGCTTTTTAATATGCTGTCTATGTTGGTCATAACTTTTCTTCCAAGGAGTAAGCATCTTTTAATTTCATGCCTGCAGTCACCATCTGCATTGATTTTTGAACCCCCCAAAATAAAGTTTGTCACTGTTTCCATTATTTCCCCATCTATTTGCCATGAAGTGATGGGACTGGATGCTGTGATCTTAGTTTTCTGAGTGTTGACTTTTAAGCCAACTTTATTTTATATTAAATGTATAACTTCCAATTATTTCTGTATTTTTACCTGCTGTTCTCTCTGTAGATAGAAATGTGAATATTACTATATTATATGTAAATGAGGATATTATATATGTGGTAACATCTCTAAACATTGTTAGTCTACATTTTTATGATAATCTGAGATGGCTTTAAAATGCATATAAAATTATGTTTTAAAGAAGTACAAGTAGCAATACAAGATAAGATTGTATAGGATAAGCTGTACAATCTTTATTTCTTAGGCAGTACTATTAAAAAGACTTACTCACCAGTGGTGTTGGTTGACTATAATTGGGATTAATAGGTGATGTGAAAAGCAAAAGTTAGGATAGTCTAGCTACAGAGAACCATTAAATAAGCATATTGTTCTCTATGGCATAGTACCATCTAGTATATTTTGGTCTCATTTCATCAGTGTTCGCAGCCATGAGGAAAACTCTTATGCATACAAATAGAAACAGAGTTATGAGCTGATTTATTGGATATTTTCTTTGGATTACCAGAAGATATCGTAAGACACAGTTTGAAAATAATCACACAGAGTTATTTAATGGGAAATGTAACAACACTTGGATCCTTAAATGCAGCAGAAATTTAGACAGGGGACATTTCTTTTATTTTCTCCCTATTGCATTTCTTCCATCCCCTGAATGATTCATATCAACTGATGCTGTAACTAGGATAAGCTGAGAAAAATAAGGCAGTACACAAGTACATATTTTTCAACTTATGTTATCAATATTTAATTGAAATCATTGGAGCAAAAACCAGCCCACAGGTTCAAATTTTGTATAGAATGAACTCAGTCTTTAGAGATGTGCCTCATAGGTCCTGAAAGGGTGGTTTCAAATCAGAAGTATATGAAGACAAAGAATAAATCATCTGCATCATTTTCATTCTCATACCTATACTATGAATGTTGTAGAGATCTGCTTTAAAATGCAACATTTGGGGCTGGGTAATGCATACGTATTTAAGGGAAAATTTTGTTGAGGAAACAGATTGAAATTTAAATGGAAGGAACAAAGTTTCACACTGGTCATGCTATAACTAATAAAGACCTGTATCAAATTGAGGGCAGGCAGATAGGCCAGTCCACAAACTATAAAATAATCTTATCTGCAGAATTTGCCTGTAGTTGTAATCACTAATGAAGACTATGGATTACCTTGATGGAATTTTTTAATGGCCTACTTGTAAAAATCAGATATCATTCATATATCATCAAACTGGTCTTCCCAGGAGACCCAGTGGGTAAAGTATCTGCTTGCAATACACGAGATCCAGGAGACGCAGGTTTGACCCCTGTGTCGGGAAGATCCCCTGGAGAAGGGTTTGGCAAACCACTCCAGTATTCTTGCCTGGAGAATCCCATGGAGAGAGGATCCTGGTGGGCTACAGTCCTTAGTGTTGCAGAGTCAGACATGATTGAAACAACTGAGCATGCATGCATGCACACGCATGCATCATCAGTCTATCATAGTGAGTAGCTACAATGTGCCAAGCAGTGTTCTGAACACCAAGGGACTATCAAGAAAAATAATATGCCATCTGTAGTTTCAAGAAGCTCAGAATTTACGTGGGTAAGATAGACAAGGAGTTAGTTACAAAAAGTAGAACTATGTTTATGGTAAGGAACAGAAGAAAGTGAATTAACCCTCTTGGAGTGAGTGACACTAGTAGCCTGGAAAGGGCCAAGGCAACTAATACTAGACTAGCCCCCTCCCTCTCCATATCTCCCAGCTTTGTATCATCTTTTATTCCTCCTTCAAGCAAATATTCATCTATCTAGTTGTCACGCTCCCTCTTTCTTTGAAAATTCAAATTCTCAGTAAACTGTGACTCTTCTCCACAACTCATCCTTTAAAAAAAAAAAACAAACACAAAACATGTATCTATTATTTATTTGGATGCACTGGGTCTTAGTTGTGATGCAAGATCTAGTCCATGACCAGGGATCAAACCTGGACCTCTTGCATTGAGAGTGTCGGGTCTTAGCCACTGGACCACCAGGGACGTCCCCACAACCCCTGTTCTAATTGGTGATTTTAACAGTCTTGGTGAGAGCAGTAGATGATCCTCACACTTGGCCTCTCCATTTGGTTATCTGTAAAGCCTCCGTAATTTTTGTGTTCAACCTCCCCTTTGTCCTACCACCTCCTTCTCTGTTTCAGTGAATACTCTCCAGAAGCCCAACTCTAGAAACGTGTTTACTGTGCTGGTGCCGTTAGCCAGGTGTTGAACTGTCCCTCACTCACCTTATGCCCTCACCTCTAGGCACCAGGAATTCCCTGGTTACTTGCACCACTTCCTGAGATACTCATACACACTTGCTACATTTCACCCTGATTAAGTCCAGCTCCCATTTTTGAGGCTGAATGGGGCTCTCTTTAACTTTGTAATCCCTAATGATCCCTGTGATCCCTAAGTCAGCCTGATGCTGCCTGACTACACACTGTATTTTCCAGGTCTGTTCACTCTCACTCCTTGCCATCTGATTCTTCTATACGTTTTCATTTTCCTTCAGACTTCTTTGTGAAAAAAATTTTATTGGAGTATTGTTGATTCACAGTGTTATGTTAATTTCAGGTGTGAGTGTTAATTTCAGCAAAGTGAGTCAGTTATACATATATCCAGGTTTTTAGATTCTTTTCCCATATAGGCCATTGCAGAGTATTGAGTAGAGTGCCTATGCTACACAATAGGTCCTTATTAATTATCTATTTATTTTGAGTCGTGTGTATATATCAACTTCAGTCCCCCAATTTATCCCTCTTCCACCCTTATCCCTCCATAGCCTTAAGTTTGTTGTCTGCATCTGTGATTCTGCTTCTGTTTTGTAAATAAGTTCATCTGTGCCCTTTTCCTAGATTCCACCTATAAGTGATACCATATGATACGGCTTTCTCTCTCTCACATTACTCAGTATGACTAAGATGTGGGCCTGGTTCGGTTTTGATTTTCAGAATGGGCTGTCTCCACTTCACATGGCTGCACAGGGAGACCACGTGGAATGTGTGAAGCATCTGCTCCAGCACAAGGCGCCTGTTGATGATGTCACTTTGGACTACTTGACGGCCCTCCACGTTGCCGCACACTGTGGCCACTACCGTGTAACCAAACTTCTTCTGGACAAGAGAGCCAACCCGAACGCCAGAGCCCTGGTAAACCTGGCCCAGTCCACGTTAAATGAACACAGATTGACACCAGCAAACCCACATTGATTGATCAATGGTTGCAGACACCAGCAGTGCATGGTTACAGATACGCAATTAATTCTAAATTTGTCACCTCCCACAAGTTGCCTGCCTACTTCATGCCTTCACAGTTTGCTATTAAATAACGGCAGGGATAGATTTAAGAGAACACCAAGGTAACATTGCCATAATTAGCAAGTCATAGATAATATGAAACCTCTGGAGTGATAAGCATTTTTAAATGGAAAATCGGAGTTGCAAAATAGGCAGTTATAAAAATAAGTTCTATACACCTCTATATAGAGTCAGAATAAAATTGTAAAAAAGCTGAACTTTATAATCTTTGAGGGAAAAATGTTTTAAAGTGAACAGATTTGACTGTGTAAGGTAATGTAAAATGTAAGCTGTAAAGAATTCACTCGGAGAGGTTCCTTATTGACCTAATTACTCAACCACAGACTAATAGAAAAGTGATGCTTGTCATCTTTTTACTTCAGGAAGCATTTTATATGAGTTATGTCAGCAATTGCTCAAGAGAAATCTGCAAGTGGTTGTCCCTAGAGCACCTTCTATTTCCCTCACGGTCTAATATTGAATAAGTTTCCTTGCTGCACTTATATCTTAACCATAATCATTGGAAGTATTAGGTGTGTATTAATTTATGCCTCTTGTTTCCTAATTTTCTAACTAAAGGCAAATCCTTTTTTCTATTTGTTTATGTCAATTAAATTAGTCTTCAGGCAATCAATATTTAAGAGAGTGTATTAGAGTTAGAAAATATTGGATCTTACTTTTATGAGAAATTTTCCATTGGAATCAACTTATTTATTGTTGCTTGGGAAACAACTATACTTTTTGGGTTATGTGCAATTACATGAGGATGTTTGTTTTCCTATAAAGAAACAAGTACTCATTTTTAATTGGATAGTGGCCAGTAAGCTTGTAAGATATCATATTCTAATAATTGAAGATCTTTTAAGTGCTACATATACATGTGGTTATTTATATCTGGCTTATTACATAGCTAATAGATGGGAAATTAGTTATAAAATGTTGTGAATAATAATGTCATAGGTTAAAGAAAATTGTATACTTTCCTGAGAACTGTTAATGTAGCCAAATATTTTCTGATAAAAAGTCCCTATTGGGACATGCAAAATTGTTAACTAGCAGAATGGATACAGCTATTCTATAGAGTCATCATTGTTCAAATAAAAATATAATACTTAAACATAACACATAAGGATTAAGCATGGGGTTAACAAATTTTTATGTAATTTCCCCCAATTCCTGCACATTATCCTAGTATGGAAAAATTAAAAAGTACCTTAAGGACTTCTCCACATTTCTTTGCTTTTAAGAGATATCTTCTTACAGTTATTTCAAAAATTCTTCATACTATTTTTGAAAATATTTCAGCACTTATTAATTTCTTTCTAAAACCAAATGTATCTTGATTGGAATGTTATAAAAATATTATGTTAAAAATATAAGAAATATAACATGGTTATAAAGATATTATCAACATAAATAATGATTTCTGCCAACATGCAACAACTCCTCATAAAACATTTTAAATATAAACAGTATAACTTCTGGCTATAAAAAATGATCAACACAAATAATGATTTCTGTTAATTTGTAACACCTGTTCCCTAAAAAAAATAGTAGCTAACCTGAAACATTTATTATAGAGGTAGTCATAAATCTTAGATTTTCAAAATAAAACAGGTAATGATTTTTCACTCTAAGAAATAGCCCATCATCAAAAAAATGTATTCTTTTCTTTGAAACATCTTTAAGCCATTTCATAATCTGTCCTATTAGTATACTTTAAACCATTTTAGAACTAAACTATAATTATGTGTGTTTTTTCCATCTTCGAAGAATAGGCCCACGTCCCTTTTGTTTTTTCTGCAACCACACAACAATGCCATACCTGCCCCTACATATGACACAAGCCGCCAGCAATACACCATCACTGTCTCTCTAACTCCAATAGCTACAGCATTTGAAGAAATGGTAACATGTGACGATGTAGCATTACTGCCTGCAATGTGCCAGCATGGAGTTGTGTGAGACTCATTTCTGCATGTTTTCAACTAACTTGATTGTCTTTTGCACAGAATGGTTTTACTCCACTGCACATTGCCTGCAAGAAAAACCGCATCAAAGTCATGGAACTGCTGGTGAAATATGGGGCTTCAATCCAAGCTATAACAGAGGTAGAAAACTGTTTCAGCTTGTCACAAAACATTCCTTGTCTTATTCCTTCTTCCCCCTCCTTCCACCCATCTTCTGTCCTCTCCGAGTTTGATTTATCTGAAGAAGCCCCAAGGCCCCACCGGTGCAGAGGAGTAAAACTGCTGTCGCTTTGTTTCACAGTCTGGCCTCACACCAATACATGTGGCTGCCTTCATGGGCCACTTGAACATTGTCCTCCTTCTGCTGCAGAACGGAGCCTCTCCAGATGTCACTAACATTGTGAGTATGGCTTGGGTCAGAATAACCACAGGAGAGAGCGAGATGACGTGTGTGGGTGTGTGTAGAGATGTGTGTGTGTGTGTGTGTGTGTGTGTGTGTGTGATCAAAGCTCAGTGGCCGGCCGAGCTTTGGGAAGCACCCCTGTGATGACTTTATTGAAATAACTGCTAGAATGTCGCTGAGGAGCACCTCCATAGGATAAGAAATATTTTACACAGTACATTGGAAGCTGTGGCACAAGACTGTGTCAGCTTCCTGGTGCAGATGAATTGGCCACACATCTTAAATACACTTATTAAAACAAAATGCATTTTAAGAGGTTCTCTGAATGTGGATGAATTATTGGTTGGAATAGAAACTTTATGGCTCAATATACTTGTTTTGAGTGAATCATATCCAGGTAATTTTGGTTAAAATATTGAGTACCATAATTGGTTATATCAAATGATTAACCAGTGGTAGACCAAGAGTTTTTTTTGTTTTTTTTTTTTTTACTTACTATCAAATTCTCCCTCTTTAAATTACATGGATATTCCATTTTCTAACCTTCCTCTGATTTTTCCTTTTGATTTGATATTGTTTGCTGAAATAGTTATACTTTGCAACTTTTTCACATATCCTAAAGTCCATGTTGGTCTCCAGACAACTTTTGTTCTGCCAATAAATGCTGGATATTTCAGAATTCTTCTACATAATCTGTTAGGATTTTTATTTCCCATGTCTTGTTTCTCTCATTTTCTTGGAGTCTGCCCAGTTAAACTTTGCTCATTGAATGCAGATTTTCTTTTGAACAAAAGAACTTGCTCTGTACAAGGTAATGTCAAGTATTTGAATCTCACCAGGACCCACTGAACCACTGAGAGGCTTTAAAAAGTATTCAACAGAAATAACTCCCCCAATACAAGTTAGTGTTGATTATTAAAGTGAACCATGCTTTCAAAAGCAGTTGGTTTACTATGGCTATTAATTTTGGGTATCCCATTCCTTTTAGGTTGTAAAACTGAATGTTCAATTTCACTTTTTATTCATATTCCCTCTCACTTTCCCATTTTCTTGTGTTTTACACACTGTTTCCATCCTGAAGATTCTGATGCATGGACAAAATCCATATGAAATAAATTCATTAGATTTTAAATATGATTTAGTACCTCTCCATAGTATTCACAATTGGAGTATAAAACCACTGTAGAATTGAAATATAGTCTATATTTATAATTCCCCTACTTATACCTTATTGACCTTAAAGTAATACTGTATACAAATTTTAATTTCTCCATTAAAGATAAATTTCACAACATGCCAACTTGAGTTTAATTTATGGTCACTTCTTAGGACTTTAAAAGAAATCAACAGCATCATTTTTTGTGTTCAGAAATGACTGCCTCTCTTTTTTTTAATTGAGACCTGTACAGTCCAGTACCTGTTAAAAGAAGTTCTCTGAGTACTTTCTCACTGTACTGTATTTTCCTTCTCTTCATTAAAATGCCTACAGGATCTCAGGAGCAATGGGGATACTATGTTAATTACATTATTATGCTATAATGCTATAATAATATAGATAAGTATAGTCTATGCAATGCTTGATTGAAACTCCCTATGTTAATCTTCCTGAGGGGAGACTTTTTGGAAAATCTTTTGAAGGGAGATTTTTGCTAAATATTTTCTTAATCAAAGAAAAGCCACAAGAAATGGTTGTATGATTCTGTGGCACTCTTAATTTGCTTCTTAACTGACCAATTCATAATTATTTGATGCTTATAATTTACTCCATATTGATATGCTCCATTCCACACACACACACACCTGTGTAGGCTACATAAAGATTTTCAAGTAAAAATAAATAGCAATTAAAGCAATAAAAATATTGACATCTTTAGGTTCTTAAATACTCCCAAATTTGGCACTTGCTATATTAAACTTTAACTTCCACCTGTTGGTCATTATAAAGTTCTTCGTTCTTCATCTTCTCATTTGTCCATCCATACTCTTTTCCTTCAAATCCTTCAAAATAAATATTTGAGGGTCACCTGCCAACGTAATCCTCTCCTTGAACATGTTTCCTAGTCGCTTTTTGTTTGTTCATTTTAAGTTTTCTATGATGTGTCCTTCAGGGAACAGATACCATAGAGATAGGATTGCCAGAAAAAATACAGTACTCCCAGTTAATTTGAATTTCAGATAAACAACACATAATTGTTTTTAGTATACGCATTCCCCAGGCAATAGTCTAGACACACTTACGCTAAACGAATTATTCTTTGTCTGGAATTCAAATTTAACCAGCCATCCTGTATTTTGATTTGGTAATTCTGGCAACCCAACATTTAGAGGAATCTAACTTTTTCTAGCAGGGGGATGCCTGTGAACTGATGTATTCTCAGAACGTGAGGCATAGCTGCTGGCTCCAAACTTCTTTGCAGGTTGATTAAGAAACCATGTGAACACTGGCTGCCTGCTTGCTGTGTCAGAGTCGGTCATTTCCTGACCCCAAAGTACCCGACCCTTGGAGCCTTTGTGTGTTGCCTGACATCATGTTGCATTTTTGAATGCAATGCTGTCTGTTGTGCTTTGATGCTTTCCAACTGACGTAGCCAAAGTGGAAGTCAACGTAGCTGTCAGCAGAGTCGGTCTTGATGACTGGGAGGAGGGGCATGAAACTTAGTACCTGCTTTGGACATGAGCATACTCATTCTCCTGCCAGTCTTGTTTTGTCTCAAAATTCACTCCAAGTTTGAAGTGTACCAACAACTCAATCATGTGCAGATAGTATTACTGCAAAGTTCCCTTTCCAGAAAGCTCACAAATATACTTTAAAACCTAGAAAGCTGAGCTGACGGTTGTGATACGTCCATAATCCAAAGTGTGCATTGACAAGCGTGGGAGTCAGAACCCCAGCACTCGGGGGCTGTCCAGACTGCAACGTGGAGGACACAGAGTTTTCCTCTTCTTATAGTTAATCAATGGATTCATGGCTTAAGTTCACACTGCATATTATATTTAAGAATGTCCCCTAATCCTTAAAGTTAATTAGCTTAAGATAAGGAAAACAAGATCATTGAATAAGATGAGGTACCCAGTAACTAAGAAATGGAAGTTACTGATTAAAATAATATATAACATCTTTCATTTTCTTATTTATACTTATGTATAAACAAGGCTAACATAAAGCTAAAAGAATAAGGACAATTTACGATAAACGTAAATTATCCAAAAGTCATGAAATAAGAATTGAACTCGGCCGTTGTTTTAAAGCAGGCAGATGATTTGAGTATATATATGTGTAACTTTTCCCTGAATATAATGTTTAATATTTTAGGGTTTATATCTTACTTATCAATTTCAAATGTGTAAACACTATAAAAAATAACTTATTTTAAGTACAAATAAAGATATTGAAAATACTAAGACTAATACTGGAAACACTACATTTTGAAAACCTCTTACTGATAAAGTTTGGCTTGTAAAGGAAACATATAAAATTCATCATTAAGTAGGTACTCCTGAGACTGCTTTGATTTAACTTCTTTTAAGAAAACTTATTTTTGCCTTCATTTCTTCCAAAATTAGTAAAATTGCCATATTATTATAGGACTCTGAATAAAAAAAATTTGAGTTTGTTTTTTTTTTTTCTAAATCAGAAGATCTAGCTTCATCTATTTAGGGACAGATTTTAAGTGATACAGAAAAGTTAGAAACTGTGGTTGTCTGAAGAGGAAAAATCTTCCCATACATCCAAAGGGTAAAAACAAATACAGCTATTCTGATAATGTTATTTGGTGTGATAGCATACTCTGATACATTTACAAAAGTCAAAAGATAGCATCAGAAAATAAAGCTATTAGAGGATAAATGAATCACCAACAAAAAGAAAATTAGAGTTAGACATCCAATTCAGTGCTTTTAAATTCAGATCATTGGAAATGAATTTCTTATAATTTCATAAGGAGTGGAACACTTAACAGTAGCAAAAAATGTACTGTGAGCTAAGTACCAAATAAAGTTTGTCTTAAATCTTCTTAGTCTAAGTGTTTGTTGTGCAAAGAATCAGAAGAAATTATTCACCGGGATTTGTCAGGTGTTATCCAGTTACATCAACCAACTTTGAAATCAATTTAGTCTATTTGGAACAGTTTACTTGACCAGGTTGAAGTCAACCTTCTTTTCTAGTATAGTTGTGGTGACAAAAATAACTTTTATTCTAGAATCTTATTCTTTTGTAATTGTAAAATTGTTTAACAGAATGAACCCCTGCTTTCTTTAGAACTACTGTGGTTTTAGTATGCTGATTGGGAAAAAAAAAAAATCTCTCTTAGAGGCGGTAATTAACAGGCTTCCTAATGAGAAAATTCTCTTATGTCTAACCATCATCCTTCATGCTGCAGGGGAAGCTGCCTTTTCCTGATAGGTGTGTCTTCCTTGATGCAGCACGGAGATGCTTAAGCAGAGACCTGAAGCTCAGTGCTGCCCACCTCAACCTATGGCACTGTTAACATTGCTGTACTCACCTCTGAGTGGTTCTATCGAATAACTGTCTGTAATTAAACATGCTCATCAGTGATAAGCAGGGACCTCCTGGGCAAATCAGATTTCTCATATGAACTGTCTTTAGTCTCATAACACCAAGACAAATGGGAAATAATAGCTTATTTCAGAAGTAAATGTTGAATTCTGGAAAGCAGTGGCTTCCGTATGGTGCAGGTGCTGCAATTTTTTGTGTTGATTTGACCTTCAGCCTCTAGAGTTTCGCATTAGTAATAACAGGATGAAGTCGTAATCACATAGGCAAGTGTGACAGCTTTAGGTTTGCTGGATAAAAGATGACTTCACGTCACCAAGGACAGTTTAGTTTCTGTTGGTTACAAAGTCAAACCTTAGGGTATCCTGGATGTTTGGGTAAGTTCACTAGTTTTTTTATGGAGTGAAGTGAAGTCGCTCAGTCGTGTCCGACTCTTTGCGACCCCATGGACTGTAGCCTACCAGGCTCCTCCGTCCATGGGATTTTCCAGGCAAGAGTACTGGAGTGAGTTGCCATTTCCTTCTCCAGGGGATCTTCCTGACCCAGGGATTGAACCTGGGTGTCCTGCATTATAGGCAGACACTTTACCATCTGAGCTAGAAAAATACATATATAAACATTTGTTCTATCCTTATGAAGATGGAGAAGATACCAAACTGTGTTTTTCCAGACTGAAGAATTATGAAGTAATTGTGCCTTTACCTAGATCTCTTACACCTTTGGATATAATGCTATCTTTCACAAAAAGGCACATGTGTATCGTGCGCCATCCAGAGCGATGGGTTTGCTTAAGACTCAGCGATCTCTGTTTCCTGGCAGCGTGGGGAGACGGCCCTGCACATGGCGGCCCGGGCAGGGCAGGTGGAAGTGGTGCGATGCCTCCTGAGGAACGGTGCCCTCGTCGATGCCAGAGCCAGGGTAGGTGCTGGTGCTTGGGGCTTGCTGCTGTTCCGCGCATGACTTCCATCTCCAAGGGATGCTACTGTCCTTCGTCTCCTGATGTGGAGATGCCAAGGACTGTAGGTGAACGCATCAATTCAGTAACAGTTTTTCAGGCAGAAATGAAATGGTACAGTGAATATACACAATGGAAAATACACTCCAATTTTAGAAATGTTAACATTTGAAAAAATATACAGTATATAAGAAATTTGGCATTGAGTAACATTTTAATGATTTTTTTAACCTATGAGAGCTAGAGAGAGAGAGATTTAACTTATGAGAGCTAGAGAGATATTCCACAAATATCTTCATTTTCATGAGCTTTAATATTTTTATCTATATTATAAAGATAGTTACATAATATTTATTTCTTACCACCAAAGCTGATTAAATTTCCATAGACATTTCTTACTAGTTACTGAGAAACAAATCATGTTCAATGTTTTCATGTTTCCCCTTCATCTGCTTTACTTTCCTCCTTTTTGTAATGAGCTCTACTTTTCTTCTTCCTCTGATTTTCCATATTTAGACGTTCTGCCCTCCACTCTTCCAAAATATGGGAGATTGTGTGATTGGATTCTTCCATTTCTAATTCCCCCACAACTTGGTTTTTTTCCCCTCTTCTTTTAAAAAAAGTTTTGCTTCCCTGTTGCTTTTTTCACCTTCTTCCTTTACACTGAATATTTTAGCAATATCTTCTGTTTCCTTTTCCACGCCATTCTGTTAACTTTTGCGCTAGCATCTTTCAGATTCTCATAGAATATTTAAATACTTTTTCTCTCCTTGTTCAATATCTAAGCCAGAGCTCACTTCAGCATGAATCCCACCATTGTGAGTCCATTTCAGAAACATTAGTGTACTGGAATGAAAGCATTCTACTGGAGTCATACAAATTGTCATTTTAGGCAAGTCATTTCACTTCCCAGTCTTTGCTTAAAATGTAAGCTTGGTCTTAGAAACCTTGAAACTCCTCTAGACTTCCTCAACATTCTCTGACTGTGAATGTTGCAGCATATTTTCCTGCAGACCTTCATGCAAAATGCAGTGATACATGGGCAGCCTTGACATTACTGTTGTGTGTTTAGATTTTATCCACCTTTCTATCCACTTTACAAGTAGTGTAACTTACATTCTTTGGTAATCATTATTGTTGTTTTATGCTCTTATGTATTAAGTGTTTTGTTATTCAATCTCTATTCTTCCCTGCCTTGGCATTTTTCTTGGTTCCCTCTCCCCTCCCCCACCCTTAAAGACTATTTTTTAAAAGCAGTGTTAAGTTTCACAGCAAAATTGAGAGGAAGGTTCATAGATTTCCAAAAGGCACCCGACCCCATAATCTCCTGATTATCAGCATTCCCCTCCGGAGTGGTACATTGATTATGAATAATGAACCTACATTGATACATCATGATACCCCCAAGCCCATAGTTTACACAAGGGTTCACCCTAGGTGTTGTACATTCTCTGGGTTTGGACAAATGTATAATGACATGTATCCATCCTTAAGGCATCAAAAAGAGTAGTTTCACTGCCCTAAAAATCCTCTGTGCTCTGCCTATTCTCACTTCCTTTTAAGATTGCCTAGCAATTCAGCTCTTAGAAAAAAGTTATGGTCAGTCAATGCCCTCTGAGTACTATGAACTTCACTAAGTTTACCAGAAATTGTGGTAGTGTTCTGGTAAATATTTTATAATCCATGCTTAGCCATAAAAGGCCTTCACATTTATCTCTCTTAATATGAAATAAAGTGAGAGTGAAAGTCACTCAGCTGCGTCCGACTCTTTGCGACCCCATGGACAGTACAGTCCATGGGATTCTCCAGGCCGGAATACTGGAGTGGGCAGCCTATCCCTTCTCCAGTGGATCTTCCTGACCCAGGAATTGAACCGGGGTCCTCCTGCATTGCAGGTGGATTCTTTACCAACTGAGCTATCAGGGAAGCCCTCTCTCTTAATATGAAACTACCTAATAGTTTGAGTCAAATTCCCGCATGCATGCACTTCTGAAAACTCTCTCTCTTAACCTAATACCATTGTGCTAAAACTCACTTTCTTACAAAGGGGAGATAGTAAGATTTTACCCGGTTACCACGCTGATTTGTGTGCTTGCCCCACCCCCGGCCCAGGGTCTTTCTCAGCCCGCGTCCGCCGTGGATGGACGTAACTGGGGGCGCTGCAAGGACCTGGGCTTCTGGGAGCTCTCTTGCTTTCAGTGCCCACGTTCTGTTGGCACAATATGGGGGTCTGGCATTTTCTTTAGGGATTGAGCAATCACAGGGCTCCTAATTTAAACTCACTTGAAACTTAATTAAGACTTTAGTTAGCTGCCAGCAGATATGGTTCCTGGGGATCTTGTTAGCTAGAAACTAGTAGCGGAAATTTTATCAAACATTTAAACCCTGTCCCAGCCATTGCTTTTTTGTCATTTTGGTAAAAGGGGTTGGGGCTCAGAAAGTCTCCCTGATTTTTCAAGCTAGTAGTGATGCTAAGGCTGAGCTCATATCTGCCTGGATCAGGCTGTATTACAGTCAGTGATGATGAGAGAATTATTGCCCCTCACACTGTCGATGGCGACTGCAGCCATGAAATTAAAAGATGCTTGCTCCTTGGAAGAAAAGCTTTGACCAACCTAGAGAGCATATTAAAAAGCAGAGATATTCGTTTGCTAACAAAGGTCCGTCTAGTCAAGGCTATTGTCTTTCCAGTAGTCATGTATAGATGTGAGAATTAGACTATAAAGAAAGCTGAGCGCCAAAGAATTGATGCTTTTGAACTGTGGTGTTGGAGAAGACTCTTAAGAGTCCCTTGGACTGCCAGGAGATCCAGCCAGTCCATCCTAAAGGAAATCAGTCCTGAATATTCATTAGAAGGACTGATGTTGAAGCTGAAACTCCAATACTTTGGCCATCTGATGCAAAGCGCTGACTCATTGGAAAAGACCCTGATGCTGGGAACGATTGAGGGCAGGAGGAGAAGAGGACGACAGAGGATGAGATGGTTGGATGGCATCACCGACTTGATGGACATGAGCTTGAGCAAGCTCTGGGAGTTGGTGATGGACAGGGAAGCCTGGCGTGCTGCAGTCCATGGGGTCACACAGAGTCCAACATGGCTGAGCTGATAGTTGGAGGAGACCGAGAAGGTCAAGATACACACAGTTTTTTTTTATATTATTTTCTGTGCTTTCCCAATTATTTGCTTTGGATTGAATTAGCTTTAACTGAGGGTGGCAAATTAAACTTTTGTTATTCAACAGGAAAACAATTGCCCACACATAGAATCTCTGATTTCAGGTGGAAAAAATTTCTTATTGAATCTGTATGTTCTTTCCTTTTCAATTTTCAGAAAGGATTGTACCAAAAATTGAAGAAATTAAGCAAGAAAGCTTATTTCTTAACTTTAAAAACAAACAAAAAACAAGTACCTTAATGCTCTATGGTTCTAAGAACCAAGAGACACTGATAATTTAGCCAGTTAGTCAGTCACCACTAGTCAAGGTTTGTCGCTTCCCAGCTATGGCTTGAGGAGTTATCATTGCCCCAACTCTCTCCCTTGCTCACTGCAAACACGTTAGAGTGTGTCATGTGCAGAACCCACCTCTATCAAAATCTGCTGGGCAGAAGTCCAAGAAAGGACACAGAGAAATGACAGATGTTTAGGATTGCTATCCTCAAGTTCTTTGGTCTTTTGATTGTTGTTGTTGTTTTTGCTGTCCGTTTATTTTGGTAGTTGTTAATTCTCTTCACTCCTCTCTTATCTCCTCTATATTTCAGAGGAAGTTGTATCTTTTCAAGTGTTGTCAGTTTCCTTTCCTATTGAGAATCCCCCATTGTCCTATTAGTGTGTGCTAAATTGCTCAGTCATGTCCAACTCTTTGCGAACCTTTGGACTGTAACCCACCAAGATCCTCTCTCTGTGGGATTTTCCAGGCAAGAATACTGGAGTGGGTTGCCATGCCCTCCTCCAGGAGATCTTCCCCAGCCCAGGGATCGAACCCGTGTCTCTTTATGTCTCCAGTATTGGCAGGCAGGCTCTTTACCACTGGTGCCACCTGGGAAGCCCATTAGTTTTCTTAGTGGCCGTCATATTGTCTCTGTAGAATGAATAGGCGAAGAAATGTCTTTAGAATCCATTGCCTGAATTCATGTTCTGTTTTAATAACTGAGTGACCTTGGACAGTCCTGGAGAACTCATTTAATTCCTCTGGAAAAGACCGACTAATACCTCCTACACCTTCCTTTGAGGTCTGTTATAAGCATAGGACTTGTTGAGTACATGAAAGACATTTAGAAAGTGCAAATTTTTCTAAAATCTCAGTTCTATATAATTCAGTTCAGTTCAGTCACTCAGACGTGTCCGACTCTTTGCGACCCCATGAATTGCAGCACGCCAGGCCTCCCTGTCCATCACCAGCTTCCGGAGTTCACTCAGACTCACATCTATCAAGTCAGTGATGCCATCCAGCCATCTCATCCTGTGTCATCCCCTTCTCCTCCTGCCCCCAACACCCCCCCCCCCAGTATCAGGGTCTTTTCCAATGAGTCAACTCTTCACATGAGGTGGCCAAAATACTGGAGTTTCAGCTTTAGCATCATTCCCTCCAAAGAAATCCCAGGGCTGATCTCCTTCAGAATGGACTGGAGTCCATTCTGAAGAGTCTTCTCCAACACCACAGTTCAAAAGCATCATTTCTTCGGCGCTCAGCTTTCTTCACAGTCCAACTCTCACATCCATACATGACCACAGGAAAAACCATAGCCTTGACTAGACGGACCTTTGTTGGCAAAGTAATGTCTCTGCTTTTCAATATGCTATTTAGGTTGGTCATAACTTTTCTTCCAAGGAGTAAGCATCTTTTAATTTCATGGCTGCAGTGATTTTGGAGACCAAAAGAATAAAGTCTGACAATTACTGTTTATTATTTTGTTCTTACCATCCTGGATTGCATATAGGCTATTTCATCTCTTCTTTTCACTCCCTCTTAATACTTCTTTTCTTATAACTTTAAGATACTGCATTTTTTGAACAGTTCTTCCCCACTCTGTCTTCTCTATTCATTCTTAGCCCTGGAAGCTGGCCCAGCTTTTCCTCCTTCACCTTTGTTAGCATATCCCCTTGGGCAGATGAGAGATATACCTCTTTTCATCACTAAGGTTACCCACAATTTTCTTTTTATAACAGAATAGTTTGGCCTGGTTTTCTGAACACTGAAAACATTTTCCTGACCACACATTAGAGTCAGGTGTTTTCTTGAGCCTCCTTGAACGTGTCCTTCCTGTCTCTTATACTAGCTATATCCTCTCCCTTTTTTAAATGAAAAGCACTTGGCAAATTCTTAACCCCATTATCTTCTCGCCAGACTTCCATTTGATCTTTGAAGCCCTGGATGCAAGTCCCAGACCCGTCTGCCACGTTTCCTGGAATGACATCTTTTTAAAGCAGATTACAATATCTTCTTTATCCACAGTCTCTCCTTGAAGAAAATAACCAGCATGTGTATCCTTGGCTTGCTAAGTGGAATAATAACAACGTTTTCCCAGCATCCTTTGTTCTTTTTTTTCTTGATACAGTTCCCAGAATACTGTCTCTTGGTGAAAGCTTTTGGATGAGAATCTAGGTCTTAGGACTTCTGGACTACATTTCTTTCTTATTCAGAACCATAAGCTGGTTTATATTTAAACATCAGTGAGGGTGAAGCCTTAATTAATTGAGAAGCATATTGGCATGTACAGAAAACAATGACCAAGTTCATGGAAATATCTACTTTTAAAAAATCTGAGGAAGAGTTTGTGACCAAACAGGTCATTCTGTAATAAGATATAAATTATGGTCAGAGTTGAAATAATTCCCTTTGGGGTAGAGGTCCCTAGAGATTCTGAGGAGACATCATGAAACATCTGGGTGAAATGCACTATTGGTAAGGTCTGGTGTTTCCTGGCACTAACTTTTTACTTGACTTGAGTTGTAGGAGGAACAGACGCCTTTGCATATTGCCTCCCGCCTGGGTAAGACAGAAATTGTTCAGCTGCTTCTGCAACATATGGCCCATCCAGATGCGGCCACTACAAATGGGTACACGCCGCTGCACATCTCTGCCAGGGAGGGACAGGTGGACGTGGCCTCGGTCCTCCTGGAAGCGGGGGCAGCCCACTCCTTGGCTACCAAGGTAAGAGGGGTGGCTTCACGCCCACGTGGACCAGGAGCAACCCTGAGTCCCAGGGGCAGGGAGGGCGGGGCTCTCGTCAGCCTCCCACTTACTTCTTTCTCTTTGAATGTTTTAGATTCGTTTTCTAGATGACCAAGGGGGATTGTGAGATTACGTATAGTATCTTCAATAAAGAGGGCTGGATTTTCTTCTTCTAATTTAATGCCAGTGTTATTTCTAGAACTGTATTATTATTATTTTGGCCAGGCTGTCTGGCTTGTGGGATCTTAGTTCCCTGACCAGAGATCAAACCTGGGCTCCCTGCGGTGGGAATGTGGAGTCCTAACCACTGGACTGCCAGGGAATCCCCCCTAGAACTTTAATTAAGATGATTTCCATAAAGCAGGGGCTACATTCTCTTCATGTTCCATGGTAAAATCTGTAATATATTGCCACAAGGAAAAAAAATACTGTTCCCAAATAACATTGAGCTTGTATTACTAGTGAGGAAAAGAACATTGCATTAGATTGGCAGTACTGTATTTGTTAAGAGTTAAGAGTTTGTTAAGAGTACCACTTAGAAGTTCACTTTACTTAATCTCGCATTTTCCCAACCTTGGTATCAGCTATCACACCTTTTCTGGTTTCTACTTAACCAGCTCACAGTGGTTCAACAGTGGACTAAACAGAAGTGGGCTGCAGAATCATACTTTATTAGTCATTATTGTCTAATATAAAGTTAGACAATTTAAATCTAATTCTAATCTAATTAGAAAATTCAATTTTCTAAAGAAAATCCATATCACAGAATTTTACTTATGTTCAAAGTTTAATGCTAGGGCAGACAATTTTTTTTCCACTTGACGCATTCTATTTGAGATCCACTATTTGGATGTGACTTAGAATGAAAAATGAACACAATTTACTGGAGCAAAAGAAATGAACTAGTCCAGAAGAGGAGAATGAGCCATGTTACAGCCTACAACAACTGAATTGTTTGCAGGGCAAAATAATTCCGACAAGTCCAACAGTGATTCAGATTATTAAAGAGACACCTTCAATTTGCTCATAATAAAGAGACATAAACACTACATCTGAGAGAGAAGGAAGTTTTCAGGTATAAACTGAAGTATTGTGGGGCTTCTGTCCTCTTAGCAGTAGAAGCAGTCCATTATCCGTTATGAATTTGACCCTTGAACACTGAGGAGGTTAAGGGCACCCACGCTTCATGCAGTTGAAAATATTCATATAACTTGCAGTCTGTCCTCGCATCCGCACTTGCTCTATATCCTGGTTTCTTCCATATCCATTGTGCAGCCTTGGATTCAACCAAATGCAGACTGTGCAGTACTATAGTATTTGCCATTAAAAAAAATCTGCATATAAGTGAACTCCCACAGTGCCAACCCATTTTATTCAAGGGTCAACTCCATAATAATAATAATAATAATAATAGCAGCAATAGCAACCCAAGAAATTGTCTCCTCAGACGAAGGTGATAAATAAATGAAATTCAGATATGCAAAATACAGAAACAGGGAATAAAATATAGTCCCTTGTCTTTCAAAGATTTTTAGAATTAAAGTTATATCTAAAGCAATATTAAATTACGACAGTTAAATAGAAGAAACTATTAAACAACACAGTTCCACAGTGGAAGTGACTGGGGTTCTGAAGAGTAGCTGACTCATCATCATTAAAGCTATTTCAGTGTTTATATATATCAGAGGGCAAGTGAAATCCTGATGAGATTAACATAGGGGAAGAAGGAAAATGTGTGACTCAAGAGAGATTTTCCACCCTCTATTTTGTGATTCTACAGTAAAGAGTCTATGTAGTCTTGTCTAATAATAGTTTCCAAATTTATAAAGGGGCTGGACCACTATTCCAGCAAGACTTTAAGGATAAAAGTTTAGTTTTTTTCTTTTTACCACATGGTTTGTCTCAAAGAACTCTATTTCACCATGGGTGTCGTCCCGGTCATTGTGTGTAGGGAGGAGAGTATTAATAACATATGTTGGCTTAAATGGACTTCTTATATTCCTCCCACACTTGCAAAAAGCAGATTTACTATCCTCCAAAGACTGACTAGTACCTAAGGTTCGAAAAAAGCAAAAGGAAAAAAAGACATCTTAGCTAAAAATAATGTGTATAGTGATACCGTGAGAAAGCAGTGTTGTTTCCTGAGGGATGTTCTGTGTTCTGACGAGGGCCTCAGTGCTCTGGAGGATAGAGAGTATCTTGGACCACTTAACCCAGGCGTGTTTGTTGTGTGTGTTTTGCAAGCCCTGGTTAGCTTTAGAATCCTCCCACACCCACCCCAGTGCCAGAAGAGCATGTGGTGAGGCTGTCTGGCCAATAGGATGGATTTGAGATTATGGTGTAGGAGCTGTGCCATCCTAGAGATCTGAGTCCAGGAACTTGGCTATATTTGTAACAGACTGCTAATTACAGAGTGACGTGGATTAGGCACACAAGACATTGAATCTGTACATACAAACGTGTAGGAGAGCAACAGTTAATCTGGTGTTAATCAGCTCAATAGAATGCCAGAAGTAAAGTGTATTTTCCAAAAGGTATTAGATAAAGTGTGGGTCTTCTGAGAAAAGGGATAAGAGTCAGGAAAAGAGGTGGTTTTCAAGGTGAACACTTTTTGTTCTGTCCACCATTTTATCTTGCTATTTCTGCAGAAAATGCTATCAACTGAATCACAAATCCTTTTTTTTTTTTTTATCATGACTGCTAAAATACCCTAAACCTTAAATGATGAAATTTGGAATTCAGATATTAAAAAAGAATAGGAAAAAAGAGTCTGGACAGAAAGCACTATTGGTTTAATCCTGTTAATTTTAGAGGTAAGAAAAAGATAGGTATTTTTTTTTTTCCGCTCACAGATCAGAGCCATTTTACTGACCCTTGCACATTTCAAGCCTATAAGGTCCGATTTCAGTCTCCAGGCCCTCAAAATAAGATTTTTTTGTCCAGTCTATCAAGCCAAACTCTTGCTTGTTAAATTTTATTCCTTATTCTAGTCCTCGTTTATGACTAACAGACTTAATGTTTCCAGTATTTTTCCCAAGTGGAGAATCAACATAGTTTGCTTAATAGGTTTTGTTAAAACGATTTTGTTAGCAGTCACAAAGACAAATGCTACATTTTACTTTTGTTCTTCCCATTTTTCAGAAGGGTTTTACCCCCTTGCACGTAGCTGCCAAGTATGGGAGCCTGGATGTGGCAAAACTTCTCTTGCAACGCCGTGCTGCCGCAGATTCCGCGGGGAAGGTAAAAGTTTTCAGTAATGCATGTTTGTTCTTAGCCTATAACTCGGCTAAGTTGGACACTTGGGGGTCGCTGTTTCAAGATATTTTTCTCAGTCTTCTGAGAGAAATATCAATGTAATTGTTGAAACTATGCCAAATAGACATGATGCAGGTGTCTGCCTGTGACCTGTCCACATACATACTGATTCTGAAGGTGTTTAAAAAAGCTGCGTCTCAAACGTGTGTTGGTATCACAGCAGGGTCCAGAACTTCTCTATAAGAAGAATCCTTGCAATGTTAATGTAATAATTCTTACATGGCATTTTAGACGTTTTTTTTATGGTGGAATCCAGATGCTCTGTGTTAATCGTAAGCTCAACTGCTCATTTTCAGTTTTAATTACATTTCTAACATGAAAATCATGAGATATTTACTTTGATTTTTTCCTATTGACTATATTAATGCATTAACATGAACTTAATCTGTATCAGTTTCCATGCATCCTGGCAGCTTTACAGCAGCTTAATGCTAATTTATTAATACTGAAACTTAAACACACCCTTTACAGAATGGCCTTACCCCGCTCCATGTTGCTGCTCACTATGACAACCAGAAGGTGGCGCTGCTGTTGCTGGAGAAGGGTGCTTCCCCTCACGCCACGGCCAAGGTGAGGACCCCAGAAAGGGCTTGCAGGTGTAGGATGTAACTGATCTGACGGCACGTGGGAACTGGTTTTTAAACATACGGTATCGTTATAACCGCAACTAGTACTGATAGTAGCTTTTGGTATTAACATTTTTCCCCTTCCATTTGATTCCACAAAACCTTTAAAAATTTTTTACAAGTCAGCAAATACTAAGGAGATGTGCCCAGGAGCCAGGAAAGATGACTCTTACTGCCAGGACTCCGTGTTTTAGACTCAGAAGTATGAGTTTTGACCTAAGAAAGTTCAGGTTTTTCCTTTTCTTGTATAAACCAAATGTTGTGATACACACGCCCTTTTATTTGCTCATTTTTCTCTCAGAATTTCCATTGTGCTCTATGAAATGCTCTTTGGTTTTTAAATGTTGCATGCTTGTTAACTATAGCATACATCCTTTTAAATTTCTAGTCTAGGAGTGCATTTTGGGAGTCTGTGTAGCAGCAACTCCTAAAAGAGCTCCAACTAAGACTTGAACCTTTGGATGATGTTTCTATCATTTGAGCTGCCTCCCTGAAAATACACATGAATGTCATATAACACCTAACGTCATTATTGTCTGCTGCATTTATTCATTCAGCAGACATATATTGAAAACATGTCAGAGTTTATTTAAAAAGAAACTATTTATTGTGGTAGAAAAATATGCATGCTATATCAGATGACAGAGTAGAGCGACAGCTGTTACCATCTGTATGCCAAACCCTTTACATGCAACGTCTCATTTGCTTTCGTAATGATCCTGTGAGATTAGGGTAATAATTTCTATTTTACAGATGAGGAAGTGAGATTAAAATAGGTTGGTTTGTAAGTCCAAAGTCACATGACTAAGAATTGACAGAGCTAGGATTTGATCTCAGACAATCGGACTTTAGAGCCAGCACTCTTAACTAGTAGGTCTATTGTGTCCCAAAGCATTAGAGAGAGAATTATCCCACTTCTAGTATAGCAATATGTGCATATATACTCACATGTCTATTTAAGTTATATACCTTAGACACATGTAATAAAATGGAATACTCTATTTAGAAGTATATTTTGTATATAAAAATGTTATATATGATAAACTATTACAAATACTTAAACTTTGTACCCATACCTACATATGTGCTTATATGTGTATGTGTAAATGTATATACACATATTTTATTGTTACAAATATATAGCTTTTGATGTTTATCAAAAGAACAGGACAGATTTTATTATTGCACAACCTATTCTTATTTATAACCCCTTTTCTCTATAATGTCATCAGTTCTGCATTTGTTATAAAATGTCTTTCTTCTTACTAAACTATAAACTATTTGAGGACAGTAATCATGATATTCACATTTATATGTCTCTGAGGTATCTCATACAGTTGTATGTAGGTTCTCAGTAAATTTTAGTGAAAGAATGAAGACTGAGCAACTATCCCAATGGAATAAAAAATACCTGCTCATTTAACATCCCAGTGTTTTTTCCATTAACTTTCTAGGCTGACCATTTTGAACAAAGATAGAAAGACTTTGTCAATACCCAACACAACTCTTTATCTGAACTCTTAATATGTGTAAAGAAAGGGTTGTTGTAAACCTATAAAATGGATGTTCTCCCCCCACAAGAGACTCTCAACCTACCAGGGAGAGAAGACCTAACTTATAAAGTGTATGGTTTTTCTAAAGAGACAAACATAGCCTTGATCTCTCACCTGGACAAAGTGTGGTCCTTACTCAGGAGCAAACATACGGAGTCCCGAAGACTGGGGAGAGCAGCCTCTGCTCCGGTGGGCAGGTTTCAGAGGCTCCTCTGGCATCTTCTCACCCGCCCCGGCGCGTCAGGGAGCATGAGGCCTGCAGCTCTGAGGCTGCTCCAGGAGCCTGCCAGTGGGTGGACCGCAGGCCTGCTGCCACTCTTGACCCTCTGCTCACTACAGCGCCCTAACCCCCCGACCCCATCCATCCCCACCCCACCCCGCCTGCGCCNCCGCCTGCGCCCCCCCGGCCCCCGCCACAGTCCCTGGGATCCTGGAACCTCTTTGCTTCTTTCTATCAAACTCCAGAATCCTTTCTTAGTTTACATTGGGTTTGTTGTTGTTGTTTGGTTCCCCAAAATTTGACTTTATATGGAGTTAGGAGGGTTCTTCAGACTAGCAGGTTAAGTATCTGCTGGACAGTCAGACCTCTTATATTGCTACAACTTAGCATTCTCTTTGATCTCTTATGTTGTTTTTTTTTTTATTTTTTAAAACCTCTCTGTCCTTCTCTGCATGAGTCCCAGATTTTACCTAACCTTGGTAGGTTTACTGATACTTTGCTTAGCTTTGGTAGTCTGTGCTACAGGACTGGGGAGAGTTGGGGCTGAAGAAAGAAAGCCACTGCAAAAAAAAAAAATGTGTAAACTTATAGGGTCCACAATAATCTATGTGTTCTTTTATTCAATAGAGCCCATGGTTCAAGTGCAGTGTTCTAGATCACGTGGAACGTAAGGGACCTGTGTAAAGACTTCCAGGAAGAGCTGCTGAATTTCCCGAGCAGCTCAGAGGGAAATGTTCATTGGAACTGAAAGATGCTTCTGTTGACTTGGAGAGAACGAGACAGTGGGATAACGTAGGGACGTGTGAGGATCCAGATTTCATGACTACACAGAGGCCTTTTAAATTCTCAAAGCCCCCTTTCATTTTTCAGTACACTTTGCAGTTAGACTTTAGAGTCTCATAAGAAGCACTTCATCAGTATTCTGTGCTTCTCTTCAGTGTCTCACAATTAATGGCAAGTCCCTTTTTTCCATGAAAAATTCTACCAGAATTGACAAAGAGAAGGAAAGGAAACAGTATAGGTTCCAGACTTCACTTGTTCCGGAGTTTTGTGTAATCTGTTTGTCCTTTTAACTAAGTATGAGGTTTAAACTTAGGCTGTTATAAGCAAAGTTTGAGTTCCTCTGGTTTCTGGTTCTCTCCACAAACTCCCACATGAAACTAGTAGCCTTATATTTCTACCTTTGAGCAGCTTTTAGAGACAAAAAGGAGGTTGAGGATTTTAGTTGGCCACAAGGTTAATATAAGCTGATTTTATTGTTTAAATTGAAGAAAGTAGGGAAAGCCACTAGGCCATTCAGATCTAACCTAAATTAAACCCCTTATTAATATACAGCATCTCAAGATGATGAATAAATTCAAGAGATGCGATATAGTAGACAGAGTACCTGAAGAACTGTGAACTGAGGCCCATAATATTGTACAGGAGGCCATGACCATAACCATTCCAAGGAAAAGGAAATGCAAGAAGGCAAAATAGTTGTCTGAGAGGGTTTTACAAATTGCTGAGGAAAGAAGAAAAGTGAAAGGCAAGGGAAAATGGGAAAAATATACCTAACTGAATGGAGAGTTTCTGAGAATAGCAAGGAGAGATAAGAAGGCCTTCTTAAATGAACAATGCCAAGAAATAGAGGAAAACAATAGAATGAGGAAGATCAGACTTCTCTTTAAGAAAACTGGAGATATCAAGGAAACATTCCATGCATGAATGGTCATGATAAAGGACAGATGTGGTAAGGGCCTAATGGAAGCAGAAGAGATTAAGAAGAGGTGGCAAGAATACACAGAAGAACTATATAAGAAAGGTCTCACAGTGACTGCAGCCATGAAGTTAAAAGACTCTTGCTTCTCAGAAGGAAAACTTTGACAAACCTAGACAGGGTATTTAAAGCAGAGACATCACTTTGCTGACAAAAGTCCATATAGTCAAAGTTATGGTTTTTCCAGTAGTTATGTACAGGTGTGAGTTGGACCATAAATAAGGCTGAGCACTGAAGAACTGATGCTTTTGAATTGTGTAACTGTGGAAGACTCTCAGACTCTTGAATCTCTTGGATAGCAAGGATATCAAATCAGTCAATCCTAAAGAAAATCAACCCTGAATATTCATTGGAAGGACTGATGCTGAAGCTGAAGCAGCAATACTTTGGCTACTTGAGGCTAAGAGCCAACTCACTGGAAAAGACCCCGATGCTAGGAAAGATTGAAGGCAAAAGGAGAAGAGGGTGGCAGAGGATGAGATGGTTAGATAGCATCACTGACTCAATGGACATGAATTTGAGCAAACTCCTGGAGATGGTGAAGGACAGGGAGGCCTGGTGTCCTACAGTCCATGGGGTCGAAAAGAGTTGGACATGACTTAGTGACTGAACAATAACAACAGAAATCTTTTTCACCACACCACACACGCTGAGTGGCTACGGTAGGCACATACTAAATAATTGTTAAATGATTAAAAAGTACACTCCAACGAGAAGCTCATTAGTAGGGGTGTTATAACAAGATCATGGAAATAATGCTGTTTTATTCTGTGTTATTACAATCCTATCTAAAGTATATTAACAAACTAGAGTCAGTGCAAAGCAGGTCCTCCTCAATGGAGAACTCTAGAATTGGTGCTTCTGTCAGGAATAGTTGAAGGAATGGGAAATTTAACCTGAAAAAGAGAAGACTAAAGGGAGACATGAAAACCATCTCCAGGTGTTTAAAGGACGGTGATGTAGACAAGGAATCTGGCTTGTTGTTCTTCAGCAGTAGCATTATTATGGGGAGACTTTAAGCTTTGGGGCATTGTGTCTATATCTGTCTTATAGTAGAATGGTTTGCAAAGATTTGGGTGTTGTTGGACTGAAACTTATGATGAGCAAGAATTTGGATTTCTTATAACCTTACTTTTTAACTTTTCTGTTGATTAGAGATTCTTATTTCCATTAGTCATACATCAGGGCAATTGCTGAACTTACAACATAGGTTTGTATTTTTGTTTTTATCTTTCTAGAATGGCTACACTCCTTTACATATTGCTGCCAAGAAGAATCAAATGCAGATAGCTTCCACACTCCTGAGCTACGGAGCAGAGACGAACATCGTGACAAAGCAAGGAGTCACTCCACTCCATCTGGCCTCGCAGGAGGGACACACAGATATGGTCACCTTGCTTCTGGATAAGGGAGCCAATATCCACATGTCCACCAAGGTATTTGGCTTCTTGCTTTCGCAAAGAGTCTTTTGAGTGAACGTAAATAGAAACCAATCTAAGACAATTTGAAACAATAAGGGGGTGTGTATTGGAGACAAACAGGGATATCTTATAGAATTCAAGGGTAGCAAAGGAGTCAAGCCTCACGAGGGCTGGAAAATCAGAAGGAAGTGAGGGGCGAGGCTCACAGACTCTGCCTGGAGGGCTGTCTGGTTGTGTCCTGACTTTTCCGGCAAGTTGGTGTCATTTTCCTCTCTCTGTGCGTCTGCTCCCTTTGCTTCTGTCTGTGACCAGAGAGGCTATCCTATCGTTCCCAAGAGTTATATCACCGCAGTTCAACCAGCTGTCCAGATTGCTATAGAACCTGCTAGTCCTACTTCCAGATTCCAGAGAGAGAGGAGACTTGGCTGTTTCATCTGGGGCCCAGTCCAAACACTTGCTTCTAAGCTGTTGTTCTGTGCCTGCGACCCAAGTCATCCTCAATGGGGCTGAGCGTCAGGGGCACCTGTTTTTCAGTATCGGGGAACTCAGTAAAATAATGATTTCTGCTTAGCTTGGGTGGTTATAGTGGTGGTCACAGAATCAGTGTTTTTAATAAAGCATCTCTCCAGAGAACAGCCTTTGTGGACAAGTGTATCACCTATAATAATAGAGCAAGTCAGGGACATATTGGAAAAAGATATTAAGATTTTTGCAAGTACATGCCAGTCTTTCTCCATATATATCCATAACCCTGTCTATTTATGTATCTTATCTTTTTTTTTTTTACACTTCTTTGTACTCCATTGGAACCAGCTGCTGAGGAACAAAACAATTGGAGTTTGTTTTTAAGTTAGCTCATCATTTATATCTTCTGATGCTTTTTTTTTAACACATGGTGCGGGTTTAGTGAAAGTTAAGTTCTTAGGATTTCCCACAAATAAACAAATAAGATATTTTCCACATCTCACTGTTGAGTCAATTATTACTTTTGGAGACTCAATTGTAAGTTGGTCTTAATAACATTTGTAAATAGCTTATGTAGCTTATGTCCTTTAGAAAGAGCTGTGAAAAAGACAGGTTGTCTTGACTGCCTCCAGAGTCCCATTCTGTGCCTTAATCCCTCAGAAGTGTTCCAGTACATTCCTTGCCCTTACGCATGTCTCTCTTCTCTATCAAAAGGCCTCAGAGATCCTTTTTTAAAGTATGGTGAGACTAATTATAGGCTTAACCCTCCAAAAGATATTTGCATTTTTAACAAGAATGAACATGAAGATGCTTTACGGTGAAATTCAGTGTGTCAGCCAGACAATCTGTAAAGTCTGGGGCATGGATTTCCTTGTGATTGTTAAAACTATGGAGCTCAAGTGGCCTTTTAGCTCACTGGGGACAGTCTCATCATGAAACCAGTGGTAGAATATTTCATTTTACATCAGTACACAAATGAGTCATATGTTTATTGTCCATTAAAAACAAATCTTCATTTGAAAATAAACACAAGAAATCCATAAACGAATCATGCAAAATTTTGAGTAGAATTGACATTTCGTGAAACCGATCACACTGTGCTTCTATGGTGTAATTTTTAATTCATAAAATGGCACACATATATCTAGAATCAGTTTGCTGTGTCCTCCCTGATGGTATTCTTCTAAACATATTACTTTTTTGAGACAATTATAGCAGTCAACAAATACTTAATGAGTATTTTTGAATATTTTCTCCACTCAGCAATGGAGAAAAATATTCCATTTGAACCATAAAGTATTTATGTTATCTATAGAATGTGATTTCAATATTGGGTGATTTCCTAAAGATCAACAGTGACGTATTTGTTACTGGAGTAAAACTTTAGTAAATATGTTAAGATATATCTAAATAACAATATGATATCGACAAATATAACCTTGCCTTTTGGTTGGTGTTATTTATTTTATAAATTATAATAATAAATAAATTTCTATGAAATAAATACAGGAAAATGCAACTGTGAAGGTATCTTAGATAATAAACGAAGCTGATAATAAATTTTCCATTGCTTTTTTAAAATACATATTTTCTTTTTGTATTTAAGACCAACTAAAATCAGGGACTTTCCTGGCGGTCTGGTGGTTAAGAATCCATGTTTCCACTGAAGGGCGCATGGGTTCAATCCCTGGTTTGAGAACTAAGATCTCTCATGCTACTCAGGGTGGCCAAAAAGAAAGAAAGGTCAACCAAAATCAACTAATATGCTCTAAGTGACTATTTCTCAGTAAGAACTGTAATACAGAAATAGATATTTCATTCCTTATCCAATCACCCATCTAATAATAAAACCAATTGTAGAGTCTACCAGTGCATCTTAGGCAATAGACTACTTTTGTTGAAAAGAACTCTTTCAACATCTTCTGTTTTCTTAATTTATTAGGAAGGTTTACATAATTTGATTTAGGCATGTAAATTTACCATAATAAACTGTAGAGGATTTTTACACTGGTTGTTAGTTTGCCATCTTATATTGTAAAAAATCCATTCTGCAAATAATGTAGAAATCAGCACATACATTTGAAATGCCATTAAAGATGCCTTTAAGACATTTGATGATTACTTCATTTAATGATCACTTCAGTAACATTTTTAAAAGACTAATTATTTATTTCTAAGGAGAAATAATTTTATGTTTGCTGTTTTAATATAGAGAATAACAGTATGAAGAAAAATCTGCTTTGTCCTAATATTCATAATGTTTATACTTTAGGACTATATACTGTTTGTTAAAAAATGATAACATTTTAATGCAGAAGGGTGTAACTTCCATCTCATTCTTATGGTTTATGAAACTCAAAGCTGAGCTCAGTCAGAACTCTACAAATTAAAAGGCCTCAGACTCTTAAACATAAAGCCCTTTCTCTAGTTGGAGAATCTTTTTCTTTTTTTTTCTCTGTAAATATTACTTCGATTTTTTTAAAGGTCAGAGAACTTGTCACTTTATAGAAGTAACACCATGGCTAGAGAGCATGAATTTTGAAGAACATGGTTTAGATTTCTCAACCCAAGCAGACTGTAGGAGAGCTGGCCTGCAGGCCACAGTTGAGACACTTTGATTGGATATGAGCTCAGGGAGTGGGAATGCCAACTTAGAGGACAAGTAGGATAGCGCAGTATGCAGATGCAAGGTGTACTGGGAGAGGACAAATACACCAGGTGTTTGAACGATACAGCAGGAGATGGACATGTGGTATGAATCTCCTGTTAGCTGGAATGTAAGTTCTCAACGGGCAGCAGCTTTTGTTCACTGATGTAAGCAAGTGTCTAGGACACTTCCTGGCATATGAGAGGTACTCAAAAAACACGTTTTAAACGTACAAGTGATTTAAGTTTTAAAGATACGCTTTAAATTTCAGTTTTGCTTGATGGGAGACACTTATGTAGTGAGGCTATCATTGACTGAATAAATCACTTTTCCCTCCTTTCTCTATTTTATTAATTCTTAACTTTATTTGTATGCCTAATTACTTAAAAAAATTACTTGATGTACCTATGCCAGGAAATTTACATATAACTGGCCAAATATATGGTGTGATATATGAGTGATCGGGTCACTATTTATCACTTAGGTAAATCCCTAAAATAGGATCCTGTCTTTGGGTGCTGGAGAAATTTATTCTGAACTCATTTCCTCTAATTCTGAACATTTTTTACATTGATGTGATGTTTTACTGATGAAAATATACATTATTGCTGGAGTTATAAAGTAGAAGTAGTAATTGGTTGATCAATTATTCAAGTGAATAAATAGATTCAGCAGGAAAATCAGAACGGGTTTGAAATGAATGTTGTTTGGAAGCTTATTAGCTGGGTTATTTTAAAGTCTCACATCATAATATAAGTACCCAATAGAGAAAATGTAATTTGAGGGCAGTGTTGATTAACTTAGAGAGCATGTCTTTGATGGAAAGTTATATTCACTTGGAGGGTTTGTTTTAGATATTAAAAGATGCAGTTTCTAGGGAGCGGTTCTGAATTTTCCAGGATTTTTTTCACGACATGCTATTATAGATGCTGCTGTGTATTTTCTTCTTCAAAAGTACCCCTTTGCTTTCTTTCTCTCCATAGAGTGGACTCACATCTTTACACCTTGCAGCCCAGGAAGATAAAGTGAATGTCGCTGATATTCTCACCAAGCATGGGGCTGACCAGGATGCTCACACAAAGGTAAAGCCAATCACTGTTGCTATTGGGACAGGTTCTAACCTGGATGATTCCCAGTAGCCCACATTCATGTCACCCCAAGTCCAAGTCCCCGCCTCTTCATGGCCATTCTGATTTAATTGTGGCTCTCTCTGCTCACAAATCTTTAATGGTTCTCCATTTTTGCTGGAATCAAGTCAAAATGGATAGCAAAAGATACCAAAAGATTCCAACTTTGCAGGCTTAAGTTTACCCTCTCCCTCTCATCACATTGGAGAAGGCAATGGCACCCCACTCCAGCACTCTTGCCTGGAAAATCCCATGGACGGAGGAGCCTGGTAGGCTGCAGTCCATGGGGTTGCTAAGAGTCTGACACGACTGAGCGACTTCACTTTTACTTTTCACTTTCATGCACTGGAGAAGGAAATGGCAACCCACTCCAGTGTTCTTGCCTGGAGAATCCCAGGGATGGGGGAGCCTGGTGGGCTGCCGTCTATGAGGTCGCACAAGAGTCAGACACAACTGAAGTGACTTAGCAGCAGCAGCAGCCTCATCACATCTGTTAGGCAAAATGACTTGCTTTCTTCTTCCTGTGCCTGCTTGCTTCCCTGTTCTTGATTTCTAAACAGATTTTCTGTATGTCATTAAATTCTACGAGCTCATCTTATTCTCATAGGTGAGCAAAAGCAAAATTTTCTATGCTTTCTGTGCATCTCTTCTGGATCCTATCAGACTCAGGCTCTCTTCCTTGTTTTCAGATCCTATTATCTGTGTCTTTCTCTTAGCTCTTTGTCAGATTAAGTTGCCCATTGACCGATCTCCTGTGCTAAGTTCCTGTACTCAGGGGTCTGCTCTCTAGCTATATCCACAGGATGCATATATCATCTGCTAAGTAATATCTGTACAAGCAAATAGAATTTCTACCAATCCTACCAGACCTGAAGTTCTCCCTAATCCTTCTCCCCTTCAGTTTTAACCACTGGAGTAGTAATTTATTTATTATTCTTTATAGCTTGGTTACACTCCTTTAATTGTGGCCTGTCACTATGGAAACGTGAAAATGGTCAACTTCCTTCTGAAGCAGGGAGCAAATGTCAACGCAAAAACCAAGGTAAAATACTTGTACTCATTTCTGTTTTCTGTAAACCATTGGTTCAGCCATAGGGACACTTCACTAGCTCACCATAGGTACATATTTTCCTTTTAGTGCTTCTAGTGATTTTGAATAAGCCATGTAGCTTTGTGTAATTGTTTGAGACTTTTCTTTTTAATAACCTTTGACAGCCATGTAGGTCAGCTTCAGAACTACTTCTGTTAGGAAGTTCAAGTAGCTGACATTGATTTAACAATTCGCTGCAGGATGCAATAGATGCCGGCAAGAACATCTTGATGTTCAGGCCGATTTCCTTTACCTTGTTTCAGAGCCTTGACCCCCTTCCCCCAGCCCTCATCCCGTAGTGAGAAAATACAATGAGGCCGCTTGGACTACCTGCCTTTCATTTTAATGAACTCTGTCACATTTGGAATACCACGTGGTCGTGCTCAGTGAGGCAGTAATACGTAAGCCTGGGTTGGGAGTTTTCAAGGATAATGTAGAGCTGAGTATGTTTCGAAGGGGGGTCTATCCTGCAAAGCATGATGGGAACATAACACCACACTTCAGAACATTCAGGTTATTTCAAGGGAAGAGAAATGGGTAAAATAACCATTGGTACTACGCATAGTGTAACCTAGGAGCTCCGATTTTTTTAGTCCAAAAATGTATGTAATTGCATCGTTTATGTATCACAAATCCCTAATTTTCAGCTACGTGAGTAGGCTCAAGTAAATTACTGTGAGCACATTCAGGATTTTTCAAAGGCATCATTCAAGATGATACTAATTAGAAACATAACAAATGTTTCCGAAGTTAGCTTTTTCATATCCTCTTTGAATTATAAACAAAAGCTTGTCTATACATAAGCATATTTGTAAGTGAATTAAAGTTATTTTAAAATTATACTATTAACATGTGAGATACAAAACTTCTAATCTGACTCGAGCAAGAATGGTGACTGCCTAGTTTCTGAGCAGTTCTTGAGTTCTCATGAAACTGTACTTGGAGACTTATTTAAAAGCTCCAATATGAGGTCTCCCTCAGGCATTAATGTGTAATACCATTTTGGCTGAGTCAGTTCACATACAAGTACTGCAGGAAAGACTTGGAATCCAGGTATTCTCTTGTAAGGCCTAATGCAGCAATGCAATGAGATTTTGGCAGAACTTGAAAATATTTACTATATTTTTATCTTAGGTGTTTGACTGTTGAAATAGTTATAATATTGAGAAGCCAAACATGTGGTCTAGATAGCATCATTTGTCTCCCTTGGGTTTGATCTGCATTCAAATGGACATTTAGAGAAAAATCTCAGTTTAACTTTCAAGGTTTTTAAAAAGTGAACTATGTAGATTTTACTTGCAGTTGGAAGTATCTTTTCATATATCTTCAGAGGAGGGGATTGATCCATACCTCAAAGGACAGTCTTTTAATAAACACTTCAGAATGGTTTCACATAGAATGACACTTTTGGAGAAGAAATTTAGTTTTCTTCCTCACATCTCATATGTAACCATAGTTGCTACAAATTGTTTTGTTGCTGTGAAAATATGTGTATTTCCTTTACTCTTCAAACGTTCATCACTTGGTATAAAAATTTGGAAGAGTTTGTAAAACTTTGGTGTAGTATTTATAAATGCAATGAAAAGAAAAAAAAATTTTAAGGAAAGAAATATTACTTATTTTATGCTCCTGAAATATCCATGGATTGCCTGATTTGAGAGCAGAGCGCCTGCAACAGCTATGTTTCCAGAGTCCCTGAAGTTGATTTATATTTCCAGGTTTCCTGGAGTCATCCCATTACAGGGACATAGAGCTATAGCCGACGAGGCTGAGCTGCTGACATTCCAGTCCGAGAGATCCTCAGACAGACTCTCACACATAGGGTACATCCCCATGGATGGAAAGGCCCAAGTGAAGGCATAGACGGAATCATGTGGCACCCTGTGCGTTGCTTTTTCAAAAGTCTTTTAAGTCAAGTCAATGTTAAAGCTCTAGTCAGCTTTACTGAATCATTGATGAATCCGTGGCATCCATCTAGCAAGGAGAGAGGAGTTCCCAAGGAAGACAGAAAGGGAAGGGTTTTTAAATGCACAACAAGGAAGTCGTAAAGAAAAAAAAAAGGTAACCTACGTATGGCAGACAGAAGGGGTCTCAGTGGCAGATTACCTCATCTTCCTTGTATGCAGGGGGCCCACGTGGCAGAGTATCTCCTTGGTGCTGACCAGAAAATTCATGACTGACAATTAAGTCGACATTTCTGGGGAGGTTGAAGCTTCTATTAGGTTAGCTTTTAAGCCCCAATGTGGTGGGGTTGCCTGGCATAAGTGACTCTAGTTTGGGCCTGTAGTTTTCTTTTTAACAGCACAGAGATAGTCACTTCATGTAGACAGGAGAAGCAAATGTGCCTGTAGGTCATGAGAGGTAGTGACACTAGAAATAGGGGATGTATACTCTTACACGTTTAAGGTATGAATGGGCTGCTCAGAACGGAGAGCCCAGGACTCAGGGGCGAGGCAGGCAGACAATAAAAAAGTAATCTGATGGTCACTGTCTTCATGATCTTCTACCTAGGATCTGAACCTAGAATGATTGTGAACAAATTACTTAGCCCCGTTATTTTCACTTTCATCATCTCTGAAACAGGGAGACAGTTACTCATTCATTCACTCATTTGTTCATGTATTCTTTTATAAGATACCTACTGTGTACCAAGCACCCTCATTTTCAGAATGGTAGTAAAGATTAAGAGAATAAATATAAGGTCCGATATCTGGCATTAAATGGGTGCTTAGGACAGGACAGCTATTACTGTTTCACTGTGCCTCCAAGGATTCCAGTGCAGTTTGCTTGCATTGATGTCCCTATGCAACCAATCTGTACCATACCTAGCACTCCTAGGGTTCTGAGCAGGACTGGCTTCTCACTAACCTCAGCTACAATTTTTCACAAATCACAATTGCAGAACTTTCAACTAAGTGAAAGTTTAGACCAGAATGTTTAAAAGAAACTACTTTTAAAGGAGTTTTTATTTGAAAGTGGGCCACTCAGCTTCTAATGAAATCTTCTGTTAAGTGTGTACATCTTCGACTGAAGATTTTCTGAAAGGAATAGAAGATTTCGATTTACTGTCCCTGGTTTAGAATTGCTAAAGCTAGCCCAGAGGTTAGTGACGCAGGAAGTCACAATGAACAAACTGGTTTGTATGAACCTCCTAAGTTTCGGTTAAACAGTTGACGCTTCCATTTTTCCTAGGGAAGGAATCACTGTGATAATACTCTTCTGCATTATAAATCTCCTCGCTCAGCATATCCACTGTGAATGCTAATTAGAATGCTAATTGGTGAAAATATAATAATAGTTACCATTTGGAGTCTGTTGATCTTGCTAATTTCGGAAGCCAGCCTCTTTGTTTAGCGGACCATAAGGTGTGAGGGAGTTTTGCTGCTGAGAAAATGGGTTGCTGGTGATATCTTGCTCCAGAGAAACAGGCCTCCGCGCCGACTTGGGTGTAAATAAGACTAAGAAATTGAAAAGGAAGGCTAACTAGTTTTCCTCCTTCTCCCGCACACCCCTGCCGGGTCCGCCGCCGCTGCCGTCGTCTACAGAATGGCTACACGCCTTTGCACCAGGCCGCCCAGCAGGGACACACGCACATCATCAACGTCTTGCTGCAGCACGGGGCCAAGCCCAACGCCACCACCGCGGTAAGCGCCGGCTGCCCCTCAACACGCAGCCCCTCTTTCCCTTTGATTGACTTAGAATCCCGCTTCCCGGGAGCCGCTTGGCGGAGCTGAGTCCCCCAACCCCCACATCCTTCTTAAACCTCCGCACTCGGGGGGAAAGCCCGGGATTTCCAGAAATCAGCATGTGATTTCTGAGAGCGCTGGTCCCGGGAGAGAGCGCAGCGGCCTGACTCAGCCTTCCCTCCCGGGAGGGGGCCCTAGGCTCGGGCTGCGGAAGCAGGCTCGGCTTCCAGCTGGCTCTCGGCTGGGAGCGGAGTCCACCCCTCCCGCCCGATCTTCTTAAGGGAGTACGCTTTCTGAGGCCGCTGGCTCCGACTGAGCTCTTTGGGATGTGGAGCCATTGAAATGTAAACTAAGCGGTGCAATTAAACCCACCGAGATCCCCAGTGGCCTGGCCTGGGGCCTCAGTTGCTTGCTTGTGTTCTTTTGCTGCACGGAGAACTTCTGCACAGCTGTAGCTAAATATGTTGCCGCGTTCCCTGTGGTAACATCTTACCTGCTGCAGATGGCCTGCCTTCTGATGAGGACTGAGTGTACTTGATTCTTGTTCTTCGGAGGCCTCCTTCTGGATTCAAAGGTGACTCTCCTAAGCACAGTACAGAATTCGGAGCGCTTGCTTGACAACCTCAGGGTTAAAGCAATCGAGTGCTTCTTATTAGAGCAGGCAGATGCAGCTTGTTGTGTTACCATGGTGACCTGGGCTATAGTTTGAAGAAGTTACAAAGAAGATTCAGATGTAATGGTAAAAACTAGTGATTTTCCTAAGCTGTGCCTTGTTTTGGAAGAAAATGCTGGCTCATGTGGAGCCGCGGGTGAGCTCATTGGCTCACCTCGCCATCCCCCCACCCCGCTCTCACTTGCCTTTCTCTCTCTTTCGCTCGCTCTTCAGAATGGCAACACTGCCTTGGCGATTGCTAAGCGTCTGGGCTACATCTCCGTGGTGGACACCCTGAAGGTTGTAACGGAGGAGGTCACCACCACCACCACGGTAAGTAAAAGGAACCCATCGACTTTGGCTCCGTTGTTGTGCTTTTTAAGCCACAGGCATTTTCATTTACAAAATGTTTTGAGCGTTTGAACTTCTTTGTGTGAACAGGTTGTAGAGACTTTGTGTGAACATATTGTAGAGAGCCTGTGTACCTTGAAGTATGCAGATGTAAACGCATTTACACAGCTCATACAGGGATTCCAGCTTTCTTTTGTCAACGTAAATCCATATAAAATGTGTGAATGCAATTTTATAACACTTAGCCCTTTTTCTGTGACTCACTTCTTTTTCTCTGGCTCTTCTGCCCTGTTGCTGGAGTTGGGTGTGACGCCTACTGCTGGCAAAGTGGTAGGACACTCCACTTTTCATTTCAGCCTGAAGGTCACGCCAGACTCAAGGAAGACCTTGACCCCTTCTTAGCTCAGGATTAGCTCAGATGCATTCGTAGTGAGAACGGTTCATCCTGATTTTCTTCCTACTTCTGAGTATTTTTTTAATTCAGAAAGAAAATTGAGTGTGCTTAGGAGAGAAACCATGTCTGCATCTTGACAGAATATATATTTAATTTTTTTTCACTATATGGAATATAAGTGCTGATTCTTTAGGCCAGTGATCATCACTGGCCTTTGCCAGAGAAACTCTGGAATAGTGAAGACCGTGATGCAATCATTCCTAATACTCTTGTGCTATTCAGTTGGAGCAGAGCTTAAAGGAGGCCTCCTGAGAGGGAGACTCACAGCTAAAAGTGCTCTTCTCTTTGCTTTTATTTATTAACTTTCCTCTTTGAGCGAGAACAACAGCTCTATAATTTCTCTTCGTAAAGTAGAAAAGTAGAGTGACAGCAGATCACTAGCGGTTCCTTAGAGATGAGATGAGATCCAATGAGATCATGAATCAACAAGTAAAAAATTCTGAATGAGGCTCTAATACATGCTCCAAGCTAGGAGTGATGCATATAGTTTTAGAACTCTTGATTCTTTTGATAGATGTGAAGAAGAAGAAGAGAATTTTGTTCTTCAGGCTGACAGCAAGTCCCTGCTGACAGACCTTGAAGTAGTTTGACATGAAGTTTTAAACAGAGTGGAAGGATGATGTATTAATGAACTGCAAGACACAGACTGAATCTAGATAAGAAAATGGCACTGCTCGTTTTCCCAGGCAAAATCTTTGGCCAGTATACCACAATATTTTTAAAGACTTAAAGCATAGCATTCATAAATTATATAGGAGAAAAATAAGTCTTGTCCCCATCTAGCACTGTCCTGAGTCACTGTATGTGAATGGATCGTAATGGCTTTTTCTTACTGTATGGTTTCTTATACCAGGAGAATCTTCATATTGGGGACCTTTACATATGTCTTTATTTGGAACCTTTGAAACAGTGTGCACATCACAGATAAGTGAAACTTTAAGTGGCAAGATTGGCTAAACATTTGTTCAGTCGTCTCTCAACTTTATTACCTCTTCCATGTTCTAGGAATCATGTATATGTGTTTTTATCAAATGGCCACTAGATGGCATCTTTTTGCTATCGTGACCTGCTTTTCTTTCATTTAGTGTTTATTGTATATAAAAGGCGGAGAAGGCAATGGCAACCCACTCCAGTACTCTTGCCTGGAAAACCCCATGGGCAGAGGAGCCTGGTGGGCTGCAGTCCATGGGATATAAAAGGTGTGTTGGATTCCATGCTGGGTGCTGAAGAGTCATCAATGATAAAAACATTATTCCTCCCGACCAATAACTTACAGTGTAGGGGGAGTGGAAAATGAGATTTTAGGTTTTGAAAGAAAATCTTCTTTAATATCACCAAAACTATAAAATTTACATGTTTCAAAGCGATCTCAGGCTCTATAATATTACTTAGAGTGATACTTTAACCATTCAGAGCTATATTTAAAAAAAGGAGCAATTGCTTTTAAATACTATTGCCACACAAGTTCTCAGATACCTTGTCATAAATAAGACATAGGTCATCTCTCCACACGTAGCTCTAGGGAGATGTGAAAACTCAAAGCTCCTCCGTGAGCTTTTTTTCTTGTGTCTATTATTCTTTACGCTGCCTCGCTAAGCATTGCTACAATAAAAACCACCGTGCTTAGCCATCAAATTTCTATGTGAAAAGCCAGCAAATAGATGTAAAACATAATAAAATGTTTTAGACTGTAACCGCTTTCAGTACGCAAAATAAGAAATCATCGCCCACATTAACCACACGAGTACCCCCTTTCTCTAAATGGGTAGTTTTACCGGTTACATGCTTTGCTCCTGTCCTTTCTTTATTTTCTCTTTCTCTTAGAATTGGATTCTTAGAATTATGAGTTTCATTGTTTTATGAGATGGAATTTGGGTCTAAGGATTGAAAATACAAACTTATTCCTTCTGTGATTTAGGTCTTCCGACTTTGTGCTCTTTTCCAGAAGAGATTTTCATTCTTTCTTTTTCCACACAATGATGATATTTAAAGCTATGACTATTATTTAGTAAGTTACAAATATGCCAAACATTGAGGGTAGATCTAGGATTCAAATTTAGGTTGTCAGATTACAAAATCCATATTCTTAATCTTTCTGATATAATTGACCTTGGCTTTGCTAAAAGTAGTTTAATAGGAATTTTCAACTGTTAAAAACTTACATAAATAATACTCTTGATTTTCATGGAAGAATCATATTCAGTATCATTTTCTAAAGTCTATAGATTCACTAAAAATTATTTGGAACTACTCACTGGTGGTAGGGAAATAGCATGAAGCAATTTAATAATATGTAAAATAAACCAAATTAAATTTAATATTATTACCATTTGAATGTATTAGCTGAGCTACAGCCACACACCTAACATGCAAACCTCACATCATTCACTTAGTACAGTGTGCCATTTGAGCAGCCATGTGAGTTCTTTGCCATCAGAGAAAGTCTCCTTAGCTATTACTCCCTCCAGAGTTCTTCACCCCAAAGTATGAATAAAGTCATTGTGTAGAGAAGAGAGTAAGGTAGCAGTTTGCAAAGGAAAAGTCATTGCTTCAGAAATTTGTCAGACATTTTGGGATTGCACTTTGTTTCCTTAACCTTTGCTTTTCTAGTTCATAAGACGCAGCAGGGAATATGAGACAGTTGAGCATTCTCCAGGGATTACAGTCATTGTCTGTTTGCCAGAATGGACATCAGAGTGGGAGGGACACCTTTCTGGCTACAGAAGCCAACAAGCTCAATCTCCTAATGCAGTTTGGAAGAGCTGTGAGATACGACTCATCCTTCTGTTATTGATCGCGCATGCTAAGTTGCTTCAGCCGTGTCCAACTCTGTGCGACCCTGTGGACTGTAACTCACCAGGCTCCTCTGTCCATGCGATTCTTCAGGAAAAATACTAGAGTGGGTTGCCGTGCCCTTCTCCAGGGGATCTTCGACCCAGGAATCAAGCCTGGGTCTCCTGAATTGCAGCCAGATTCTTTGCCATCTGAGCTACTAGGGAGCAGTGGCTTAGAAGATTGATCAGCAATCATCAGTTATTTGCATAGTTTTAAAGTGTTGTGTTTTATATTGCATATGATCATTGCTATGTAGGGCATACATACTGAATAACCTACTAAAATAAAAATGACATTATATTAGCATTTAAACATCAGTTCTAAATCTTATATGATACCATGAGTCAGATAAAGTGGGAATCACAAAAATGGCAATGCAATAAGCACATGTAAATCATTTGACACCTTTTAAGGTGGAGTCAAGAACTTTTCTTTGAATACAGGTCCCTGACTAGAAAGCTAAAAGTTGTTATTCTTGCACAAAGAACATCAATAATCCATACTGTATTGTGGGTGCGTGTGTGTATCCTATAATATCTGTATAAATTTATCTGATGTGTTATCTTAAAGAGATAGTCTGTGTACAGAACTGTTTAAAACTTTTGACTCAGAACACTGAGTCAAACACTCAGAACACTTTGATTCAGAACCTTCTGCAAAAAGGTTCTGAATGTAGAACCTTTTTAAACTTTTGACATATTTTTTTCCCAATGTGCTATAATTGTCTCAACCACATGTGAGCAGCAGTTATTTTTGGTAATTCACCTTCAATGAGACTTTCCAACCTTTAATAGAAAAATATTACTTACATAGTACTTAAATTGTATACAAAAATTATGTTAACATGTACAGTTGGTATAAAGGTTGAGCTTGTAGTACTGATGGGAGACTGTGTGGGCGTAGGAAGGCAGTATACTATCTAGGGGCGCCCCGAATGCTGCGACTTGGAGAGTATGTAGTATGTAGTATTAAGGGAATGGTTGGCCAGGGGAGGGACCTTATGAAGGGCAGTAAAGTACACTTTTTCTTTCACATGAAACAAACCAGGCATTATCCTGCGTTTATAAAAATAACATGTTAAGGACTCATGTTTTATTTTCTGCATTATGATGAAAGTTAAGTCTGCCAGGTATCACATACTTGTTTTGCCATAATGTATGATTTAACTACATCCTATTAAACTTATGCTTTGTGCACTACTCATTTTAATTTTAAAGTTGTTTCTGGTCTTGACCATAGAATCTGAGATTCTATAGCAGAAGAAGATGCCTATGATCATTTAATTATATCCCTGTTTTCTGTGGACTATGCAGATGGAGTTGCACAAAACTATATTTATGTTGGGCTAATCAAGTTTTCAAAGGACAGTTCATTTAAAGGGATGGGTTTGTTTTTTTTTTCATTATCAGTAGTCATGAATACGAGACTTATTATCCACTTAACAAATATTTACTGATGATTTTTTAAAGGTCAGACACTATGTCATGTAAAAATGCATCCTATATTTACTACTTTGTAAATAGAAGGCATTTTTAACATCTGTACCAAAAAATATCCATGACTAATATGATCAGTGTGTTACTTTTTCTATTGCCACATATATTTGCTGATAGTAATTTTAATAGCATGCAGTAACCAAACTAATGCAAAGCTAGTTCCACTGTCATGAGTTCAAAGAAAATACAGTCACATTATCAGCATCTGAAATAGAAACTGAGAATGTTGGGCAATATAAGTTACCTATTGAAAGGTTGTTGTTGAATTTCAACACCGGGATTCTTGGCCCCCGGAGGAGAAGAATTCAGTCTGGGGCCAGAGACGAGGCTTGATGGCTCAGAGCTTTTGTGTAACAAAGTTTTATTAAAGTATAAAGGAGATAGAGAAAGCTTCTGACATAGGCATCAGAAGGGGGCAGTCTTTAGCTGGATGTTATATAGTCATCAGCAGTCTGTTAATGAAAGAAAGGAATGTCTCAAAATTTAGAATGGCACCAGGCCCCTCACCCATAAGATGTATTTTGGGATAATCTTGGCTCCAAATGGTTCATCTTGGGCCATAAAAGGATTAACTTGAAACTTGAAGAAGGGCAGAGCACCATACAAATAGTGTCATTTACATAGATTAGAGGAACAAGATCAGGAGTGTAACATACTGGTTTATCAAGTAGGTTCTGAACCCAAAAGGCTCAGAGTTTGGGGTAAATGCATAGTACATTAGCATAGCTTAAGAAAAACATTTCCATAAGAAAAAGGCATTGGTTAACTTCAGGTGAAACCAGGTGTCATGGCAACACAGAATTTTAAGAGAAACCTCCTTTTAAATTTGTATAGAGAAGGAAAAAAAAATATCACTAGTTTGTTTCCTCCTGCCACTTAAGAGAGAGAAAATGTCTGACACTTGCAGGCTATTTCTTCCGTTTGGAGACCCCTGGCCTTCCTGCCTGTTACCCTCTCACTATTTAAAGTATATTTCCATCAGTTTTTAAATTGAGATGCATCCTCTTGTGAAACTATTTCCAGTGAAGGACAATTACTCTAGAACGTTTCAGCAAAAACTGACTTTCTAGTGTAGTTTAATACAGCAGATATCCCTTAACTTTTTAAATCATTTAATTTACACTTAGACTTATTTTTAAAGTTTCCCCAGCAGTCATAATTTAATAGGATCTCATTGTCTCTATCCTATATATAAAATGCAAAAAAAAAAAAAGTCATTTTTCTGCAATCTATGCACTTTCTTAATACAGGAAAGGGTAACAGGTTGCAAATTGAGTTGCACAATAGACCCGCCCGAGGAACATTTTTTAAACACCTGAAATTGGTTCCTCTCTTGAATGATACAGATTTAATTGACAGTGTTGAGACTCAAGCAATAATATGTTTTAAACTTCTCTAATAATTATAATACGCAGCTAGAGTTGAGAACCATTGATACAGAACTTAGATTATCATCTTTTTGTGTTCAGTTCATAAATTAATATTATAATTAAATGATATATTTTTAAAATTTGTTCATTCATCAAATACTTATTTACCACCTGGTAGTCTCCATAATTTTGGATAGGTGCTTTTGTCATTCCTACAGTGTTTAATTTGTTTTCAGTGGATAAGACATTATGGAACTATTTGAACATCAGAAGCAACATTCCGGAAAGCTGAACTTACTACTCTAGTCTTCAGTGTGCCTTCCTCTGGATAACATAAGGCTTTCTCCATTTCTTCCTTTACTTTTCTTCCCCAGAGGAAATCTACGTAGTCATTACGTGAATTTTAAATGTATTTGCATAATTTTATGTCACCGACTTGTTCCTCTATGTATTTGAGAAGCCCCTGCTGTGTTTTTGGTTCTGTGGAAACCATCTCTTTCATGGCTCACACTCAGGGAGGAGGCGGCTCAGGCCTGTACAGATGTGTGTGCTCTGGCTCACATGGTGCTGTAGGAGTGAGCAGGAGGAGATAAACACGGCTAAACAAATGCATTCATTGGAGAGGGTCAGGGAGTGTTTCTCCAAGGAAGTTACATCTTACATGAGCCAAGAAAAGAGAAAAAGAGCATGTCTTGTAAAGAACAGGATATGGGAGGAAAACAGAGGCGTAAGAGAACACCGCTGCCAACAGGGGTGCAGGGTTGGGGGAGCGATGTGGTCTCCCTGCCTCTGGCTACATCACCAGGCATTATCGAAGCCAGTTCAACTGACCCCCTGACAACCTAGGCAGTTCATCTCAGTGTAACTTGTAGTCAGCCATGCCCCGTCCCGCATCCATGGATTTAGCCAACCTCGGATCATGTAGTAATGTAGTATTTACTTTCGGAAAATAGCCTTTTGTAAGTGGACCCATGCAGTTCAAACCTGAATTATTTAAGGATCAGCTGTATTAAGTTTTTCTGAAGAAAATGGGAAGCCACTGAAAGGTTGTTCAGTATCATGTTATGATTTAATCATTCCCTCTTAATACAAAGAAATTATACCTGTATATTGGTCTTCTCTGGTGGCTCAGATGGTAAAGAATCTACCTGCAATGCGGGAGACCTGGGTTCGATCCCTGGATTGGGAAGATCCCCTAGAGGGGGTCATAGCAACTCACTCCAGTATTCTTACCTGGAGAATTCCATGGACAGAGGAGTCTGGTGGGCTACAGTCCTTGGGGTCACAAAGAGTCAGACATCACTACGAGATTAAGCCCAGCACACATATCAATATATTTTCAAATTAATCAACTGAATTTCCCTATAAATACATTTGAAGTTCTTTACTGCTTTTGGAAAGAAACGAGCTGGTAATGGGATACTAAAGACAAACAAGTCTGGAATATCTATGCAGCAAAGTTTAAAAACCTTGACAATCTATTGACTGTATTTTGGTGTCTTTAGTTGAAGCTTATACTCTTTATTCTGAGAGATTAGTATTTGAACGTTCTCATGGCTATGCCATTTGATGTACTTAATACACGTTCAATACAGAAACAAGAGACAGGGATACAGAAAAAAGAGACTGAGCCGTCTCTAAGTGATATTTAAAGTTGTAGGATTTGAATTTTTATCTTTAGTTTTTAATCACTTTGGTATCCCTGGTGTCTCAACAGTGCCTATCATGGAACAGGCACTCAGAATGTTTCTTGAGTGCCTGAATGACTAAAGAGTTCAGAGGACCTTTGTTTTTAAGACTAATTTAATATCAAATGATTATGATAAGTTATGCTAGCTAATATTTATTGAATGCTGTTTTATTCTAAACTCTGTTCTCAGAGCTCTTCTATATATTGTTTTGTCTAATCTTCATAACAGTTTTAGGAAATAGCATTATTATTCCCATTTTATAAATGAGAGTATTAAGGCATGGAAAAATAGAGGCTTTGTTAAGGCCTCATAGCTGATGAGTGATGAAGTTAGACTCTGAACTTACGCAGCCAGACTCCAGAGCGTGGTCTCATAACCCTACCTGGTACATCAGGGCTGGAAGGTAGAGAATTTGGCAGCTCTGGGATGCTACTGTGGAAGGCGGCTAAGCAGCAAGCCAGAATTGTAGCCCATTGAAAGACTGCAAGGATGGTTGGCCGTCCACTGTTGATCTTCTGGTCCAGAACAGATGCATCACATTTTCTGCCCAAGTCTGTCACATTGCTTACAACTTCTAACCAATGGTTTTGTTTGTAATAGATTGCCTGTGTTCACTGCTTCTTTTTAAAAGATTGTCTAGAGACATAACTTAGTCCATTTTAGGGAAGCTCTGAAAACACGAATCTGCTTTCTCCACATGGCTTCTAATGCCATTACTAAAGAATGTGTTTTGCAAATGGGAACTCAAAATAATGAACTTTCTCTTAACAACTTCACTGGAATAAATGGACATTTATCTTCAGAAAGAACAAAGGAACTTCCGTAAAGGAGAATAAGAGAGTAAGTTTCCAGAACGTCCACATGGAGAAGACGGCATGCTCAGGGCCTGATCACTTGCTGATGCTACTGACTGTGTTCTCCTCTAGGATTCTTTTAATCCTTTGTTTTAAGTTGAACATTAATGATTTTTGTCTTTCCAGACTATTACTGAAAAACACAAGCTAAATGTTCCTGAGACCATGACTGAGGTTCTTGATGTTTCTGATGAAGAAGGTAAGACTTTTATCCAATCTCCTATGACATCTGTCATGATCTTACATGAAGGAAATCATCTTTTTTTTGAGGGACGAAGCTGGTACCGTGGGTGTAGATGACAACATCTTAGCACTTAAAGTCACTTTTTCACCTTTGTTTCAGTACATTTACTTTTTCAATTTGAGGGGAGGGAGGATTCTGTCAATGTATTTTCAACTGGTATTATCTTTAATGACTTACTAAATAACAGGACTGGGAAAAGGGAAAGAAACTGGAAATTGACCATCTGTTAAAATGTCTACCTGATAATACAATTGTTGTTAGTATATTTTAACTGTGCTAAAATTTTTTTTTTATTAAAATGCCTGAAAGCAAAAGAACTTAAAGCATGTTTTATCAAGGGTATATTGAGAAATTTCTGCTTTCTAATTGGTTCAATCACACAGAATCTACTTTAAATCCAGAGGAAAAGAGCCTTAGAGAAGGTTAGGAATAGCATAGAAATTAAACCTGAGATTTGATTCTTTTAAGTCAGAAAATGTGCCTGCTATAGTTCTAAAGTTGATAAAAATTATCTAAGCCAGGGGGTTTCAAAGTTCTGAGAAGCTCTATGAGGAGCACTGGGGACTCTCTGGGGTGGGTAAGAGGCATTACGCTTGAGGTCCAGCCAGCAGGTTTCCACCACTGGACTTCACCAGCGTAGTTGACTTTTCTTGAACCAAAAGAAAAATCTAAAAAATTTGTGAATGAATAAAGTGAATAACCAAGTTTCAGTAGTACAGCTATTGGTCAGGCATACATGTTTGAAAAATCTGTGTACATACGTATGCACGTAGCAAGCGTATATGTTTGAAAAACTTTTGCCATACTGGCCCAGGTAGTAGGCCCCATACTAATTGCTTTTATGGAGAAATATTAAAGGTATTTCTTTAGGTTCTTCAAAATTAAAATCATAAGGCCAGACTTTCCATTGAGATGCCCTCGTTTGAAACCCATTCATTCATTCACTTATCAGTGACTGACATTGAGTTGTCTCAACTTTTGTAAGGACTTATGATAAGAACAAACAAATGTTGGGTCAAATTAAAAGATGTTGCCAAAAATAATGGTTCCAGGTATTTATTATGATGATTCTGTGTTCCATCCTAACACTTGCCAATTTTCTGCATTCGTATTTGCACACTATATTTTGCTTTGTGTGATCATCTTTCTTATCTTCACTTACATGTTGAACAGCTTTTAAACAGTTTGGTGACCACTTTATTGATGGGGAAGTTCTTAGTGACTCAGGTACCTTTCGAGGAAATTGTTGGAGTGAAAGCCTGTCTTTGCTTTTAATTTTTCTTAACTGGCTAGAAGCAACTTGCTTAATATTTACATCTGGGTGCCTAATACTCATCTGTTTTAGTTTTTGTTTTGTATAGCACGTGTAATATGAGTGGAATTGTTTACATGTGCATTTGAGTGTGTGGATTGTATTAACTTGGAAGTTTAATGCCATGAATTGCTTATACCATAATATTAATGATTTGAAACTATTATTGAGACCTATTAACTAATTATATTAATGACACTATGGAAATATTTTTAGAAACTGATATTTCTTCTTAGAATACAAATTTAGAGAAAAATCAATTTTGGCAAGTTGACATTGAATTAGCATGAACATATCGACTTCATTAGAC